>JAOANR010000011.1:10846237-11216866 GCA_030278955.1 Hygrophila difformis
TAAAGAAAGAAAAAGTAATAAGAAACCGGGAACCCAAATCCATTTCCGCTTTTGCGCAACAGATACCAGATTTCCCAGCTTTCACTGCCCACTCCACTTATCCTAAGCCCTGAAATCCAAAAAGGAGGGGTTATCTTCAGTCAGAAAAACTCCCAATTCGCAATAAAATGAAACCTAATTATGAAATTTTCACAAATTGAAACCAAAAAGGAGTAAGGGAAAAAAATTTGGACCATTTATGCGTGTCATCCTTGCTTGCGCAGGGCCATGCTAATCTTCTTTGTATCGTTCCAATTTTATCGGATGTCCCCGAAGGGACACAGATGAAAACCACGCCAGCATATATGAACAGCAAAGAAGATCTCTGTAATTCCGATATGGGAGAGAAGCAGCATTGCAAATAGATTGGGCCTGGGCTGTTCAAAAATTGTATTTGAGATTGGACCTAATATATGGGCTGGAGTGTTCTAAAATTATATTCAAGTCATCATTTGAATAGAAGGGCCCAATAATTTCGTCTGCAGTTTCAATGTGAAAGGGCCCAATAATTATATTGTCGATTGTTTTGTAAAACTCACAAACTTATGATTAATCTGCTTTGAAACGGAAATTTAAAAATTGTTGTTGTGCTACAATCACCCTTTAACCGCAAATAAATACATTTTCTATATGCTCACTAATTATATACTACTTCGTATTTTACAACACATTCATTATTAATGAAATATATATGAAACTAGTAAGTAACCCGTCGAGATTCGACGGGTGTATTTATATATTATAGATATTATTATATATATATATATGCTTATATCATATGAATCTAATAGAGAATATATAATAATTGTAATTTAATTATTTTTAAAACTAATAGAAAAATATATTAAAACCTCTTCTTGTAGCTTGTCCCGTACAAACTTAGCAATCAATAAAAATAAATAATAAAATGTATTTTATTTAATTTGAAATTTTAGTTGAAATTAAATAAATTTAAATAAGTATTAAGCATGATATGCAAATTTTTCTTACAATTTGCTGAAAATTTCACTTTAAACAACGTTTCTTGTAGTATCTTGAATTAATCAATCTTAACTAAATACTTCTATTAATACTCTGAGTCTCATCTTGCTAGTAACACGAGGTATCGCAATATATAACTGTTTATTGCTAAAAACTGGTTTCGGAAGATGGAGTTCAACATTCTATAATGATTGCCATTGACTTTTCTTTATATTCATAGCAAAACAAACTGCGAATAAGAATTGTCTCATCTGAATTCTAATGGAGAATTTGGTTAAATCAGACGGGCTCATAATCATTTTACCAATCAAGAATTTTCTACTTTCATGGTTTCCCAAAATTAGTTTAACTTCAATTAACCTGCTTCTATTGCATAATTTATTTAATGGATCTATATATCTAAAAAGAATGACTATACAACCCTCATTCAACTTTATTTTATAATTTGGTAGTCCAAAACACTTGATCGTGTTTAGATATTCTGATGAAAATATTTCATTATCATTATACATGCTTTCATCCTCTTGATAAATATTTTTAGAACTGAGATATACATTTTCATTTGCAAGCAGACATTCCGTGATGTAATCATTGATCGTATCAACCCATCTATATTCCTAAGAAGCATGATTATGCAGCACTCCTTCAACTTTATTTCATGATTCGATAATCCTGAATGCTTTATCATACTTTGATATTTCGGTAAAAATATTTCTTTGTCATTATATATACTTTCATCATCTTGACAAATATCGTTAGAACTGAGATATATTTTTTCATTTGTTAACATATGTTCCATGATGTAATCATTGATCGTATCAATATCTCATTTGTAGGGCTAGTCTAGCAACATCTTTAAAAATGTATGGATTTGAAGTGGTACAATTTATATTTGTATATATAATCTCAACAATTGTCGACCCGTAGAGTTCATAAGAAAATCATCTTGAAATGTCAAACCTGATTGTACATCTCCAGATCAATATCAGTTTTATCAATTACCATCACCTGCATGAAGTATTTATTTTGCAAATTTTTTAGCATATATGAATTTCATTGTAGACAACATTTCTTATTGTATCTTGAGTTAATCCATCTTAGTTGCATGTTAATGTTTCGAGTCCCCTCTAAAAACTTGTTCTGGAAGATAGAATCCAACATTTTTAAAGATTGACAATGACTTCTATTTATAATCATAGCAAAACAAACTGCGAATGAGAAATTTCTCCTCTGAAATCGAATGGGAAATTTGGTTAAATCAAATGGGCTCATAATCATTATACCAATCAAGAATTTTCGTCCCAAATAATGAGCTTTGTTTTAATTAGAAGAGATGTTAAATCATTTTCTGGGGTAATTTTTTTGTAGGTAGAATTCTCATCACAATCTAGTGGAATACTAAATCTAGAATGTGCAGTCCTACCTCTTGGAAGAAGTAATGATGCTATTCCATTGGATGCTACAAGCAATATAATATCACGCCTCCACGAAAGGCTGAACATAATGGTTTCCAGATAAATGTATTGTTAGTTTCACCACGTAAAGAAAAAATAACCCACCCTCACCACTATCAACTGTAGATAATCTTATTATAAATATTCTTTGCTCATCAATCAACAAAGGTAATAGCTTAGTATGATCTGTCATCAATTTTTTCTTATTATAATATGACTCTTCTAATGTTAGTAGATTCTCGGTTTCAGACGTTAAAACTTCATCCGGTACCGGCTTTCCAGAGAAAGGTTTCAACCTTATAAAATTTGCAGCAATTAGCTTTTCATTTTTTAACAAAGCTAGATTTTTAAATTGTTATTCTGGCAATTGAAAAATCTGTTAAAATATAGATTAATGAATTCTTCTTTAAAAAATAGATATACAAATTAAAATATAGCCAAGTGAGATCTTGTTAGATTCGTCTCGTCGTGTAGTTTTTAAATATCGAACTTTTAGAATTTTTACTTGTACTGAACTTAGTTATTCATGATTTAAAATGTGCATTGAACTGTGTTAAAAGTGGGTCCATAAAAAATATTTGAATATAGAAGAAGTATTTATATACAATTAGAATGATATCGGTACATATTAATTATATCTATTATATCTTATAAATGGGAGACTTCCAAATCTACTCTTCTCAATTTCAATCTTGTCCGTTGGATCCAGTGTCCAATTTTTGTTTATGGCCGTTCGATCTGACCCGAATTTCGAGCACGCGGATCGGGTATGTCCTCATTCTCCACTATCTTCCACTATCTTCGATTCTCAAATTTTGATGGTCATTGTCTTCCAATCGCTTATTTGGATTCTGTGCTCTTTCTTCCACTTCTTCTACACCACGCGCCCGACTCCACCCTTCTCATTGTTTTCCGTCCGCGTCTCCGCCGTTGCTGCTCTGAAACAACACTCTCTTCAAACCTAGACCGCCCCCGTCTCCGCCGCCCTCCCCTGCTGCTCTGCCATTTTCTTCCTTACGCGTCATCGTCCCACCGTTCGTCTCCATCCTCATTATTTACTAGGGCAGCACGCAATTCTTCGCGACACGAGTTAAGTAAAGCGCTGTTCGATTGATTGGTCAGTCAATCGTTTCTTTTTTTTCCCTAGCTTGACTATGAAGACTGTGCTCCTCTGTTTTGATTTTCTATACAATAGGTTTTCTAATTTGATTGGCGTTCAATTTTGATTTTGAATGTCGAGATTTTGGATTTAAGGGTTAGGGTTTATTCTTTAGTTTTGATTAGTTAGATGTTTCCTAGATTGCTCTACGAAAATCCATCTTTGATTCGAAGTGTCGCCCGTCGATCCGAGGCCTCCTTGTGTTCGTCGCCTTCGCAGGAGCAGTTTAAGGTAACGATTGTTTCTTTTCCACTACTGTACCCTGCGATTTCCCTATTTTAATTATTTCTTGTCTGTGACTTCTGTTTAATTTGTTTTGTTTTAGAGTATATTTGTTCGCTGCGGTGATTTAGGGTTTCACCAAACAGAAAAGGGTGGGTTCTACCGAGGGTTTGGGGTTAAATTTTAGGTTTGATGTTTTGCTTGTTTTGATTTGCGGTTCAAATTAATGATTGTTTGGTGTATGTTTGTGGTTCAAATTGATTGATTTTAGGGTTGATGTTGTGCAATTGTTCCTGATATCCAATTTTCTAGAGTATTTCGCTTCCATTGAGATGCAAAGGAAAGCTGATAAATATTTTTGTATTCCTTTAATTCATGTTGGTTCGGTTGATTTATACAATCATCTGATGAATATTGGCTTGGGCAATCCAAGGCGAAAGGCGAAAAATGTGAGCGCCTTTCTAAGGATGCGAATGATGCTGCTAAAGAAAAAATCACCAGAGTTTCCTGAGCAGCTGATCGATTCAGATCCTGCGTTATTCTCACAGTTTACTTTGGTTGTTGCCCTTCAGGTGGGTGCACAAGCACTTATTTTAGGCTTTGGTATTGCATATTTGGAATTTAGTATTGTACCTCAATATTTTCTTTAGAGGCTGTGTCTGGCGTGCCAATTTCTCTAATTTGTGGTTTTTCAAAACAGAGGCGTCACACGATTTAATTGAATTTTTCCCCGTATATAAACAGGGTGCTCAACTCATTGCAGTTGCTGCTCTTGTGTTATCAAGAACATGGATATCAGATCGCATTGCTTCCTTAAATGGTATGTATTAGTATGATAAATTGACCATTCAGTTTGCTATCAATTAGAATCATCAGTCAAGAGCAAAGCATTTGAAACAAAATATTATTCAGAGGGACAACTGTCAAGTATGTTCTGGAGCAAGATAAAGCCGCCTTCATTAAGTTGATTGGAATTAGTGTTCTTCAGAGTGCCGCCTCTTCCTTTGTCGCACCATCTTTGAGGTATTTTATTTTTTCCCCGGAGATCAGAACTGTAACATGAATGCGTCACATATGAAAGTATGAAACATCACATTCTGGAACATTCAAGCTGTTACAAACCTTATCTCTTTGTCAGAATCTAGACCGGTTAAATTATATTTGACCTAAACTTATTGGTTGTGTTGAAAGGGTTGGAGTTAGATGTTCAAATTCTGTTCGCTATCAAATATAAGCTTGAATCCATAATTGTGAAGAATAATTTTTAAGCTAACCACCATTTATGTAAATAGTTAGCTTTTCTTAGTTGTCTTACTTGGTTGCACCGTCGTGACTGCTCTTGATGACCCTTCAAACCAGGGTTGAAAGTAAAATTTGTAAGGGAAGAAGAATAAATAATAGATAGTTATGTCACTTCAGCATTCTTATGTAATTGTTTGTTGTTGTTGTCCCCCCTCTTCACAGGCACCTGACTTCTCTGCTTGCCCTTGGATGGAGGATCCGTCTGACCAAGCATTTACTTAAGAACTACTTGAGGAAAAATGCAGATTATAAGGTACTGGATTCACATTTCACCCTCCCTGAGTTAGTGTTGAATGGGTTCCTTATTCCCAAATCAGATTTGCCTACTTCCTGAGTGTATATTTACAGTTCGAAATTGCACATATGTAGTTTAAGTCATACTGGTAAATAATTCCATGGAGTCAGACATGTACACATGTTGGATGATTGCAGAAGGTTTTAAATGATTTTATTTTGACTTTATATCTTGTTGAACCCATGAAATTATTCAATTCTAGAGTCAAACAACAAAACTGTTTCAAAGTGAAGTGTAACAACCAATACAGAAAGAAGGAGCAGCGTTGCCATGAATATATATTATATATACATATAAACGTACTGTGCTATTTAGGAAATTGTAGGGATAATTTGCCAACAAAAATCCCCCCCTCAAATAAGTAAATAAAGGATGAAAGAATGGAAGAAAAGAAAAGACAGGTTTATGCTTTCAAGAGCCCAACTTTCAAATTGCATTAAGGAATATTCTGGGGATATTTTTATATGTTTTTCAAATGTCTCGGGAGAATGTTGATGCTGATCAAAGATTAACTCAAGACTTGGAGAAGTTAACCCATGATCTGTCTGGTTTGGTTACTGGAATGGTAAAACCAACTGTTGATATTCTATGGTAAGTGTTAATTGATTAATGATTATGAACTTGATAAAATATTCAGCATAAAACCTCATTTGCATCCTTTCTTTTCTTCTTAAGGTTCACCTGGAGAATGAAGTTGTTGACTGGCCAACGAGGGGTTGCTATTTTGTATGCATATATGTTACTTGGTTTGGGCCTACTCAGGATTGTTACACCTGACTTTGGTGACCTAATCAGTCGTGAGCAGCAACTAGAGGGGACTTTTAGGTTATTCTACATTTGTGTGCTTTTCACCTGCAAAGATGCAATGATTTTAAACAGCCTTTTAACTCCATAGTTTGTGTGTCAGGTACATGCATGAAAGATTGCGCGTACATGCAGAATCTGTTGCTTTCTTTGGCGGCGGTAACAGGGAGAAAGAGGTATTAGCTTTTAGTTCTAAGAATACAGGGAAAATTAAGCTTCTGACATTGTTTTTTGGACCAATGCCCATAGTTATGGTTTAGGAATTACGTGATTGTCCTTGTTGGTAAGAAGCATAAATGTTGCAGACATGGAACCCACGTTTATAATGTTCATGGCATAATCGTTATCTGAATAAGGACTGTTTATATGATTTCCATTGATAAGCAAGAAGAGCAACTGCACGAATTATGTATGCCCCCTTAGTGCATGTAGATGTCAGAGATTGAGTATTCAATTACTCCCGTGATTATTCTACAGTAATTGTTGTTGTTTTTGCGGTATCTAGCTTTGATAAAAGCTTCTTTAATTACAGGTGATTGAATCCAGATTTGAAGAACTTTTTAATCACTCAATGTTGCTTCTTAAAAAGAAATGGCTCTTTGGTATAATAGACGACTTCATTACAAAACAACTTCCTCATAATGTAACTTGGGGATTGAGTTTGTTGTATGCCATGGAGCACAAAGGAGATCAAGCCTTGACTTCTACTCAAGGTGAAGGCAATCCCACAATTATGATAACTTTTACTGAAAAATTTATTTCATGAAGATTTGTCTTAGTTTATAATTTATACTACATCCCTCCCATTTCAGGTGAATTGGCCCATGCACTGCGCTTTTTGGCATCTGTTGTGTCTCAAAGCTTTTTGGGTTTTGGTGATATTCTTGAACTACATAGAAAATTCTTGGAGCTTTCTGGTGGCATTAACCGAATTTTTGAACTTGAAGAACTTCTGGATGCTGCTCAACATGGTATGTGTTTAGTTTTTTATTTCATGCAACTCCGAACCATTTCTTGAATATGATCACAGTGTGTGTGTGTGTGTGTGTGTGTGTGTGTGCGTACATGCTCATGCACATGCAGTCATGCACACACACACACAATGAACACATTAATTCCTTTTGTGATTGTTTGATAATACTAACTTGAAATCATTCAAGGCTTAGCCATTTATCAATATGAACCTTCTGTAAGCATTTATTTATGGATGAATTGCTTGATTAGTCCATGACAGCTGTTTTTAACCTTGGAAATATTGAGAATCATTTCAACTAAGAAAACAACTTCGAATCTTTTCAAGCTTTAACACTGGGATGATAAACTATTATGCCTTTGGCTAGGGCATCCGAAATAATATAGAGGCCCTGATCTATTTTTTAAAACAAGGCCCCTGAAAAAATTACTTCCTTCTATTTTTAAAAGTGACCCAGATTGACTTTTGGCACTTCATTGTTTGACTTTGACCCAAATTTTTATCACTGTTTTACAAGAAAAACTATAGTCAAGCTAGGTGTTATTGGATTCGAATAATCTTGTAGTTAAAATATCATTTTTTTTTTATAATTTTTACTTGTACACCATTTGAGTTATTAATGGTTAAAATTTGCATTGGATTGCATGTTCGAGTGGAATTCCACTTTTATGAATATTTGCATGATGGCCTCGGTCCAAGCTTGGAATTTGATTGCATGCTGGTTCGTTGTTGGATTGCTCATTGGAAAACAGGGTGTAAGCTTCCAACTCTCGATTGATGTGTAATACTGTAATCTGCTAATTTACATTTCGAATGAATCTTTAGAATGGCTCAGTGGCAGTGTTGTGTATTGGGACACGACAGATACTAATATTACCAATTTACTTCTTAAAACTTTATGTGCTTATTCAGATTGCAAGCTCAGAGTGCAATGGCAGGTTCTGCTTCGGGAGGTGCTGTAGCCATAAATTACAGAGGGCCAATGGATGTGGCAAGGCATGTTCTTCAATCAGCAGGTGCACATGGTCTGTTCAAGGGGTTTATTCCCACCCTGGCTCGTGAAATGCCAGGAAATGCTGCTATGTTTAGCATCTACAAGGCACTGAAGCAGTATCTGGCTGGTATTTCATTTGTATGGCTACTCTTTTCTTTTTTCCTTCCTTCCTTCCTTCCTTTTCCTTTATGTGGTTGAACTGTTCTCAGGTGTGCATGAAAGTGGCCTTGCTTATTCATGCATACTTATCCGCATCTGTTTTGTTCTTAATGTTACTTTATTTTGAGGTAAATGAGAAATTACCTACAACATCCTGATTAGTTATTTTATTTATAGTTCAGTTATGCTAAGTTGTTTACATAAACATTTCCCTACCTTTAATATATTATTAAAACTACTGGATCTGTACTGTAGCCTTACTTTTCACGGGTCTTGGAGGCTATAGCCTAAATGCAGTTAACCTATGTGTCTTTATACTGTACCAGTGCATCTCTTGGTAGGATTTTCCGATCATTCTGCTATTCTCAGTTCTTGTCCTAGACCTTTCGAATAGGTTTCTGGAAAAGAAGTTCTTCGGGTAAACTCTCTTGTTTTCTCTTGAAAAGCAGGTGGACTGGAACTATTCTCTGAACTTCTACAATGATTTCCAGACAATGTTCACATATTGCTGGAAATGGCGAAGGTATGCACCAACTTCTTGAAATCAGTGCAAACATGTCTACCATATGAGTGATCCAGTGCATGTAAATTTTCATATGTTTTGTTATGTTTGGACATGTATGTTCAAGTGATCATGTTCTCTTTAAATGTTTTCTATCATTAGTATGCCATTGGTATTCACTGAGGCATGCAAATTCAGTGTTACAGCCCTGATGAAATTACTCCTTCATGTTGTGCTTGTCTTAAGGTTAATGCCATAATTAGAAAAAACGATGAAGCAGTTATGGATTTTGAAAGGGTAATTCTCCACTTATATAAATATGAAGGCATTGATGTCAGCAGAGGTAACAAATCAAGCAAATGAATTTTGCAGGTCCGGAAAATTGATCCAAATGTGGTACCTTATATGGATGAGTATGCCATGTTTCTTAAGCTCAACTCTGATAATTCCAAGCTAAATAAGTTAGTTTAAGATCTGTTGAATATTGCCCATATGAGGCCTGAAGTTTTTGTTGCACTGTCTGTGCTTTGGGAAAAGAAAGATGAAAGGGCAGCTTTATCACATGTTGAAAAGGTTAGATATTTTTTGGCATTTCAGTTTCACGTATTTCAATACTACTACACTAATACAAATGTTACAATCTCTTAATAACAGAGCAAGCGAATCGATGAAAGGCATGTAGCTGGTTATATAATGAAGGTAGGGTCGCTTACCCCTAGCCAAACCAAGACTGCTCCGTCTTTCTGTTAAGCTTTTTTTAACCAATCATGTTAAAAACTCAATTCTGTTTTGATTGGTCTGAATTTGATCTTAGATTTGTAATTCTATATCTAGGGGAATCTGTTATGGTCAATGAATCGGCCAGAAGCGGCTGTAATTGCATTTAGGGGAGCCCAAGAATTACGACCTGACCTGCGCTCATATCAAGGTAGCTCGATAAGTTCTGCTACTTAATTCTTTGTATCAGTATATCTAAGTTCTACTACTTCAATGAAAACAATCACGGAGGGCAGGTACACTTACGTACACTTACCTATAATTATTATTTTTCCCTCCATGGGCAGTTGTATGTCCTCATTACGCTGTGCATCGCACAGTTTCCCCACTAGTATAATATATATAAATTGGAATTGGAAATTCTGTATAAATTTAAAATCCAAAATCTTTCAAATCTTGTTAAATTTTAAATTTCAAATCTTTCAAATCTTCTTAAAAGTGAACAATATTGTGGGATTCAAAATTCCATATATTTCAAAAATTGAAAATCTATAATGAATAAATAAATAAATGAGAAAATCTAAAATTAATAAATTAAAATATGCAAAAATCTATAAAAATTGGAAATTTGAAATGGAGACACCACATTAAATATAGGATATGTTGTTCACTAATGGTTTTATTAATACATAGATTTTTAACAAAGCTAGATTTTTAAATTGTTATTCTGGCAATTGAAAAATCTGTTAAAATATAGATTAATGAATTATTCCTTAAAAAATAGATTATATAAATTTGATTTTCTTGCTTTATTTAATAATGGATATATTTGCACTCCAATAACTCTTTATACACCCTATTATTTTATTTAAATATTTTTACGGAAATAGTTAACTTATTGTAAACCAATTATTCACATAATATGAATTTTCACAATTTTCTTAATAATTGTAAATGTTTTGTATGATTTTTAATATAATAAAATATAAATAAGTTTCATATTACTATCTCCGTATTCAAATATTGTTGATATTTGTAAATGTGCTATTATTCACACAAATACTTCCAAAGTTTTATCATAGTTATACAAATTAAAATATAGCCAAGTGAGATCTTGTTAGATTCGTCTCGTCGTGTAGTTTTTAAATATCGAACTTTTAGAATTTTTACTTGTACTGAACTTGAGTTATTCATGATTTAAAATGTGCATTGAACTGTGTTAAAAGTGGGTCCATAAAAAATATTTGAATATAGAAGAAGTATTTATATACAATTAGAATGATATCAGTACATATTAATTATCTATAATATATATATAAATTGGAATTGGAAATTCTGTATAAATTTAAAATCCGAAATCTTTCAAATCTTGTTAAATTTTAAATTTCAAATCTTTCAAATCTTTTTAAAAGTGAACAATATTGTGGGATTCAAAATTCCATATATTTCAAAAATTTAAAATCTATAATGAATAAATAAATAAATGAGAAACTCTTAAATTAATAAATTAAAATATGCAAAAATCTATAAAAAATGGAAATTTGAAATGGAGACACCACATTAAATATAGGATAGGTTGTTCACTAATGGTTTTATTAATATATAGATAATTAAATTTATAAATTTTAATCAATTATAAAAAATTTAATCAAATTTTTGTCATGAGTGTTTTACATCGGGTCTAATTTTGAAACTTCGTCTCATAAATATAAGTGTGATAATGTAACACCCCGGTTTTGGTAACCCAGGCCGGGATGCCACCGCCACACCTCCCTAGCAAGACACGGTTTCTCCGAGCTCACTAAAGAGATGCAAGGCTATGGTTTTTCAGAATTTAAAATATCCAAGTAGCCCATTCATAAATAATTTAAAAAAACTACATCAGAGTTGCAGCGAGAATATAAAGTACGCAGCGGAAGTAAAGTGTATGCAGCGGAATTTAAAATATAGGGCCGACATGGCCAAACCACGGGTTAAACAGACCCGTTCATGCAAATCACGTAAAATAAATAATTAAGTGCCCAAAATGATCCCCCAATGAGTGATCATGCTCCGTACTCTGTAACAGAAAAAAAATGAACAACGGTTTTTATCAGTATTATAAAATACTGAGTAAGTCAATCCTTTCATAGCAATAAAGGGGTTAGATTTTTAATAATTAAGATAAAACTTTTTGTCATGCATAAAAACATTTTATTTTAAAAAAAATGCGAATATAATTGCATACTTTAAAGACACATTTAATTTCATAATTTAAAATTTAAGCATGGGTAATTATTTAAGACATGATTTAAAAACATGAATAATGCCGTAAGTAAGTAAATAAAAATTTGAGCTTTAAAAAAATTCTCCCCGATACGCCACCATCAAACAATATTTAATTTAGCCGGCAATCCGGCGGCCGCAGCCAATTTCATAAAAAAAAAATCTGAGCTTTTTAATATATTTCCCGTTACGCCATCATCTCAACAATATATCATTTAGCCGGTGATCCGGCGGCCGCAGCCAATATCAATAGTATCAGTTAGCCGGTGATCCGGCGGCCGCAGCCAATATCAATAGTAACAGTTAGCCGGTGATCCGGCGGCCTCAGCCAATTTCATAAGTATCATGTCATTTTAGCCGGTGATCCGGCGGCCGCAGCCGATACGCCATACCCAGTACCACTCCGTCGAGCCTCGAGTAACCCATACGGATACACTCGAGAGGGTAGGCCGTTGGTCTCTTGTGACCAAATACGCCATATCCAGTACCGCTCCGTCGAGCCTCGAGTAACCCATACGGATACACTCGAGAGGATAGGCCCAAAATAATAAGATGCCGTTTTGGCGATCTTTCGCGCGTAATAATCATTGTCGTTTTGGCACAAAATGAACAATTAGGAGGGCACCCTGCAGAGCACTCACCCCCTGATTTTATGTAACCGATATTGTTTCAACTTTAGTGTAACGGGATTTTCAAAAATATAGCTTTATCGTATCACAAGATTTCGATCGTTGTTTAAAAATTTCAAAATTTCACAAGTTAAAACCGATCGATGTCACAGTTTACGCCTTTTCAGTTTAAAAATCCATTTCTTAGGCGATTGATCTGAAATTTTCACAGTAGCTCAAAAACATCCCAATGAACAACTTTCATGTTTTGAGTTTTCCGGAAAAATGATAGGAAGCATGTCAAAAATCAAGTTTTCTACAGAAACAAAAAGCTGTCAGGATTCAGGTTTGACATCTGTCAAAGATTTGACTTTTTAACATATCAAATGAACTCCAAAAATTCTGAAAATTTACAGGCACTTAAAAGACACCAAAATAAACAAGTTTTATTAGAGGCAAATTATGCAAATTCATCACGGATTAAGTCAGATTAATCTACTAAGTTCGGTCTTAAAATCTGTCTCAGTTTTCGAAAGGTTCATGCACCACAGAATATGTTCGACGCGGTTTGGGATAGCAAATCTTAATGAAAGTGCATGAAATTTTACAGAGGTATTCAAGACTCATAGATCTACAACTTTTGTTTAGATCATGAAGATTGATTCGGACTAGAAATGATAGAAATAAGCTCATCAAGTTCGGTTATGAAATCTGTCAACTTTTGAAAATTCTTAAAAACGCAGAATATGTCCGACTTGATTTGGGGTATCAAAACTTGATTAAAAATTCTGAAATTTTTACACAATATAGCTTAAGATCTTAGGATCAAAATCTTAGTTTTGAGTTTTCAGGTTTGAATGCTCGAAGTAAGAGTTTTGCTCGGATTTCAGAAAATACGTAGATTGGGGTTTTTAGGTTTGATTTCAACGTTTCGTTTAAGATCCAATGTTTCGGATGTCTTTAAACCACCCATATTGATATGGAAGGTATTAACTTACAGTAAGTGAGTTCTTGAACGTTCTAGAGTTGATCGATTTGTCCAAAATCGCCACGAACGGATCTACGCAACACGTTCTTCTTCTCCTTTGGCTACGAACGTGTTTTGCAAGTAAAGATCCGTAAGTTAGAAGGTTGATTGTGATCTTAAAGCAATAAGGAAACTTGATTTACACCTTACCAACAATCCAATGCCTGCAAATCCTTGATCTACACACTACCTTGGTTGAATTTGATTGCCGGAAGTTCGCCGGAAGTTCGCCGGAAGGGTGTTTGGCTTTGGGAGAGTCTTGGGAGAGTTTTGGAGGAAACTTGGGGTGTTGATGACTGAAAATGGGGTGTTAGGGACAACTAATGACGTCCAAAAGATGCCTCCCCCGTGATCAAGCAAGATTCCCGCGTTGGGGTCAAGGAATATGGCAAGAAAGTCGCCAAAACGCGACAAGGGCTGCTGTCAGGACTCCCACGCGGGGTTGGCGCGGGAATCGGCCAAAAGCCGCGCCGGGTGCGCGCCACCCAAACGCGACAAACGCAGCTGCTGCAATGGCGCGGGGTTGGCGCGCTAAAGGGGAGATTCCCGCGCGGACAGCGCGCCAAGTGCGCCTGGACTTCGGTCCGGGCGGGGTCGTGCGATCCGTCGGGCTTTTTCTCCTCTCTTTCGGACTTCTATCCTCCTACGTTTACGGGCTTGATTTTTCGGGTCATTCTCGGGTCATAAATTCTTATCTTAAGTTTATCTCGACTCAAATGAGTTTCATGTTTGAGATTTTAAGTCCGTCGGTATCGGGTTCGTCGTCTTCCAATTTATCGTCTTTTGATTCCCGTGCAATAACTTGTATCATTGAATTTCTTCAGACTTCACGGGTTCTTGGAATTAAAATTCTTTTCCTTCATGAACTTAATTCCAAATTATTTTGACTTAATTCATGGAATGTCTTCGGGCTTCCTTTCCCTCTTTTATTCCATTTTGAATTTAAATCTATCGGCGTTTCATCTTCGAGCAATAATTTACTGTGATAAATTATTTTCTTCTTCTCGGGAATATTTCGGCATCTTCGTTAGGGTCCTTTTGTTCACTTTATTATTTTGCGATATTGTGCTATTGAATTATGGTACGCTTGTTGATTGTTTGTTGTTTGGTTATTGTTTGACTGAACCCAGAATTGAAATTTCCGAGTTGCCTACGTACCCTGTGAAGGGATCAAGTCATTACGTAGTTCAAAACAATTTGAATTTGTTTTTTTTTTCCTCGGGTGTTACATCCTCCCCCCCTTAAGAATACAGTTATGTCCCCATAACTGTGGTCCGGTCGTCTTGGAAGAGGGTAGGGTAACGTTGCCGCATGTCGGCTTCCAATTCCCAGGTTGCCGTCTCCATTTCGTGGTTGGACCACAAGACCTTGACCATCCTTACAGTTTTATTCCTTGTCACCCTTTCCTTGTGGTCGAGTATTTTCACCGGGGTTTCTTCATAGGTCAAGTCATCATCCAGTTCGATTACGTCCGGTTGGAGTACATGTGATGCGTCGGGCACATACTTCTTTAGTTGGGAGACGTGAAACACGTTGTGGACGCGTGCTAGTTGAGGCGGCAGTGCTAGCCGGTACGCTAGATTCCCCACTTTCTCGAGGATCTCATACGGCCCTATGTATCGTGGGCTCAGTTTCCCTCGCTTGCCAAAGCGCATTACGCCCTTCATCGGCGAGACCTTCAGCATGACCTTGTCACCGAATTGAAATTCCAAGTCCTGCCGTCTCACGTCCGCATAACTCTTTTACCGGTCCTGAGCGGCTCTCATCTTCCCCTGGATAACCTTAACTTGCTGAGCCATGTCCTCCACCAGTTGTGGCCCTACTGTCATTACTCGATCGTTCTCTTCCCAACTCAATGGGCTCCGGCATCTTCGTCCATATAGTGCCTCGAAGGGCGCCATGCCGATGCTCGCATGGTAACTGTTGTTATAGGAGAACTCGATCAATGGTAAATGGTGCTCCCAACTTCCCTTGAATTCCAACACACAAGCCCTCAACATGTCCTCCAGCGTCTGTATAGTTCGCTCCGTCTGTCCATCAGTCATAGGGTGGAACGCCGTACTCATCTTTATCTGTGTCCCCAGAGCTGCTTGCAGCTTGGTCCAAAACTGAGAGGCGAATCTGCTATCCCTATCCGAGATGATGTCATGCGGCACCCCGTGCCGGCGCACCACATTGTCTACGTACGCTCTTGCTAGTTGGTCCATTGTCCAAGTGTCCTTCATCGGGATGAAGATGGCGGCCTTCGTTAACCTATCCACGATCACCCAGATCTTATTCATTCCTTTTGGCGAACGTGGTAACCCTGAAACGAAATCCATAGAGATACTATCCCACTTCCAGCTTGGGATCTCCAATGGTTGCATTAATCCTAAGGGCTTTTGCCGTACTGCCTTGATCTTCTGGCAGGTAAGGCACCTTGCCACGAATTCGGCCACCTCTCTCTTCATGTTTGGCCACCAATAATTTTTCTTCAAGTCCTTGTATAGCTTATCCCCTCCGGGGTGGACCGAGTAGGGGGTGCTATGTCCTTCCTCCATCACCTTCTTCTTCAGATCTACGGATTCCCGCGGTATACACCATCTTCCCCTGAAGCGGATGCTCCCGTCCTCATGAATCTGGAAATCCACTGCCTTTCCTTCGGCAATGCTTCTCCTTATTTCCTTCATCTGTTCGTCACCCGACTGGGCGAGTCGTATCTCTTCGTATACGGTAGGGCTTACTACCATTGCGTTGACGACCTCGGTTACCGTACCGGGATGCACCAGTTCCAGGCTTAATTTCGCCAAATCTCTGTACAACTCGGCCGGTATCACCAGTGAGTTCGTGACGTGTTGCGCCTTCCGACTCAAGGCGTCGGCCACGACGTTGGCCTTGCCCTCGTGATACGCAACTTCTAGGTCGTAATCTTTGATCAGTTCCAACCATCTCCTCTGCCTCAAGTTCAGTTCTCTTTGCGTGAATATGTACTTGAGGCTCTTATGGTCGGTGAACATCCGACACTTCCGCCCATAGAGATAGTGTCTCCAGATCTTCAGGGCAAACACGACCGCGGCCAGTTCCAGGTCGTGCGTCGGGTAGTTTTGCTCGTGCGGTTTCAGTTGTCGTGATGCGTACGCTATGACCTTTTGATCCTGCATCAGTACGCATCCCAGTCCTTCTCTCGAGGCGTCGCTATACACCTCGAAGTCTCCATGCTCTGATGGTAGCGCCAACACCGGCGCCGTGGTAAGTTGTTTCTTCAGTTCCTGGAACGCGGCTTCGCACTCGCCCGTCCAGTCATACTTCACCCCCTTCTTCAGCAGTTGCGTCAATGGGCGGGCGATTTTGGAGAAGTCTGGGACAAATCGCCTGTAGTAGCCCGCCAGTCCGAGAAAACTTCTTATCTCCGTTGGGCTCTTCGGTGGTACCCACTCGGTTACAGCCGAGATCTTTGCCGGGTCCACCGCCACTCCGCTGGCGGATACGATATGCCCAAGGAATGTTACTTCCCTCAGCCAGAAGTCGCATTTGGACAACTTCCCATATAGCTGATTTTCTCGGAGGATCCTCAGCACTTTATGCAAGTGCTCGGAATGTTCCTCCTCGTCCCTTGAGTAGACCAAGATGTCGTCTATGAATACCACTATGCATTTATCTAATAGTCCTCGGAACACGTTGTTCATGAGGTTCATGAACATCGTCGGGGCGTTCGTCAATCCGAATGACAGTACTGTGAATTCGTAGTGCCCATAGCGAGTCCTGAACGCTGTCTTCGGGATGTCCTTCTCAGCAATTCGCATCTGATGATATCCCGAACGCAGGTCGATCTTGGAGAACACAGTAGCTCCCTTCAGCTGGTCAAATAGATCCTCGATTCTGGGCAACGGGTACTTGTTCTTGATAGTGACTTGATTAAGTCCTCTATAGTCGATACACAGTCTCAGACTCCCATCCTTCTTTTTGACGAACAAGACCGGTGCTCCCCATGGAGACGTACTCGGTCGAATATATCCCTTTTCCAGCAATTCTTCGAGCTGTTCCTTTAGCTCCTTCATCTCTGGCGGTGCCATGCGGTAAGGAGCCTTTGATACCGGTTCCGTTCCCGGGATGAGATCTATGGTGAACTCGAGATCCCTCTCAGGGGGCATGCCAGGAGCGTCATCTGGAAACACATCCGGGTACTCTCTCACCACCGGAATGTTGTCTATCTTTACTCCTTCAGACTCGAGGTTGTGAACGTAGCATGCGTATAGCGTGTGGCCCTTACACATTAGGCTACCTAACTCTAGGACGTTGACTATCTTGTTAGATTTCTTAGGGGGTTGAGAGTAGAAGATGACTCTTTTTCCCCTACTTTTTGACAGCGTGATCTTTTGCTTTTGACACTCGATCACGGCCTTATACCGGGTTAGCCAATCCATTCCTAGTATGACGTCAAAGTCTCTGACGTTGAACTCTACCAAGTTTGCGAAAAACTCTACGTTCTTTATCACTATGGGTATTCCATTGTAGCGTTTAGAGCAGGTTATTACTTCTCCAGAGGGCAGTTGGATGCTTAAGCTAATCATCTCGCACTTAGGTAGATCTAGTTCAGTTACGACTCTCGAAGATAAAATCGAACAACTGGCTCCGGAATCAAATAAGACTCTAAGTGGAGTACTTAGGACATGGAAAGTACCTGTCATCACGTCACCATGCGCGGGTATGTCAGCCTGGTTGATCACGTTCAACCTCCCCATCGGCCTCCCTTGATTGGCTGGCTGGTTTTGATTTGGGTTTGCGTTTTGCTGCTGGTTCGGAGGGCGCTGGTTCGGGTTTGGAGGAGGCCGATATCCTTAATTGTTGCCATTCCTACCCCCCTGGTTGAACGGCTTGTTAGGTCCAATGACCAAGTCTTCTCTTTTCGTGATGTTCTCGAGTCGGGTTCGACATTCCTCCCTCCGATGGCCAATTCGGCCGCACCGGAAGCACTCGCCCATCTGAGGACATTTCCTCACCAGGTGCGGCCTGCCACACCTTGGGCACGGCGGCACTCGTCCTCCTTGGTTGACATTCCGACCATTGTTGTTTTGAGCATTCCCGTTCGGCCCTCGCCGAAAGTTGTTCCCGCCAGTAGTGTTGCTCGCCCGGTTATCCCTGTTCCTTTTGTCTGGGCCTTGCGCCCCTCGGCTAGATTCCCCAGCAGCCTTCCTCTTTAGCTGTTGCACTCGTGCTACTGCTACTGCCCGATCGTAGACAGATTGCAAGTCCGGGTAATTAACTCCAGTAATCACCTCTCGAATCGACAAGTTCAATCCCATTTCGAACTTTTGCGCCTTCTCCCCGTCAGTAGGTACCATCCTGGGCGCAAATCTCACCAATTCCTTAAACCGTGCATAGTATTCTTGAACAGATTTCTCTCCCTGCTTCAGGGATGAGAACTCCTCGTACAGTGCTGCCTTAGTACTCATCGGGTAGAAGCGCTCCCGGAGTAACTCCATGAACTCGTTCCACGAGTAAGGTTCGTCATCCTCTGCCAGCTTCCCTTGGGTAGCCTGCCACCAGTCGTCGGCCTCGCCACCCAGATAGTACGAGGCCACATGGACCTTCTCCCCCTCCGGGCATCTCACCGCCTTTAGCAATTTGTCGAAGGTTCTCAACCATTCTTCCAGCTTAGCGGGGTCTTCCTCCCCGACGTAATAAGAAGGTCGGTAGGGGTTCACCGCAGCTAAGTAGTTGATTCTCGCTTCCGGTGGTGGTGCCGCGGCAGCTCCACCCTGGTTAACGTAAGCATTACCCAGTGCGATTAGTAATTCCTCCATATTTTTCAGTCGCCCTTCCGTAGGGTTGGGCATTGGTCCTGCCGGGTTCGGCACCTCCGCGTTAGGTGCCTGCTCATTGGTTTGTCCCGGCGTGTCGTGGGTGTTGGGGGTGGCAGGGAAGGTCCTTGGTCGTCCTCGAGGCGCCATCTGTTGCAAGAACAGGTGATTTAGATTTTAAGGAAAATATAATAAAGGGTTTATACAATGATTATCGAAACCCCAGGGTCTAGGGTTTCAGGGTCTTGGGTTTCAAGGTTTAAATGAGTCGTGCGTTTGAGATGGATTTGTTGTTTGGTTTGTTGGGAATCAAAGTGAGCGTTCATCATTTTGATCATTAAGTTCATCATGTCTTGGTTAGCCATCTAGCGCAAGAAAAAGATCTAGGTTACAACATGATGCTTCTAGGTTCTCTAAGGTATAGAAATGCAATATGCACATGCAGTGATGATCCCCCCGAAAAAAAAAATTTTATGCATACATTTATTTATCCATGGGTTTTAAAAAAAAATAAATTTATTCCGTGGATAGACTAACATAAGGATAAAAGGTTTGGGCCGCTATATTGGGCCGAAAGAAATAAATTATTTGGGCTTTAAATAAAAACAAGGTTATTGGGCCAAAATAATTTCTTGGGCTTCTAAAAAAATTTTGGGCTAAAAAAAATTTGGGCTTTAACTTCAAAATAATAATTGGGCTCTTTAAAATATATTACTAGTTTAGAAGTAATAACTTTAAAAATAATAATACTTGAAAATAATAGTTTAAAAATATTACGGGCTCTTTAAAATAGTAGTTTTAAAATATTCCGGGCTCTGATACCAACCTGTAACACCCCGGTTTTGGTAACCCAGGCCGGGATGCCACCGCCACACCTCCCTAGCAAGACACGGTTTCTCCGAGCTCACTAAAGAGATGCAAGGCTATGGTTTTTCAGAATTTAAAATATCCAAGTAGTCCATTCGTAAATAATTTAAAAATACTACATCAGAGTTGCAGCGAGAATATAAAGTACGCAGCGGAAGTAAAGTGTATGCAGCGGAATTTAAAATATAGGGCCGACATGGCCAAACCACGGGTTAAACAGACCCGTTCATGCAAATCACGTAAAATAAATAATTAAGTGCCCAAAATGATCCCCCAATGAGTGATCATGCTCCGTACTCTGTAACAGAAAAAAAATGAACAACGGTTTTTATCAGTATTATAAAATACTGAGTAAGTCAATCCTTTCATAGCAATAAAGGGGTTAGATTTTTAATAATTAAGATAAAACTTTTTGTCATGCATAAAAACATTTTATTTTAAAAAAAATGCGAATATAATTGCATACTTTAAAGACACATTTAATTTCATAATTTAAAATTTAAGCATGGGTAATTATTTAAGACATGATTTAAAAATATGAATAATGCCGTAAGTAAGTAAATAAAAATTTGAGCTTTTAAAAAAATTCTCCCCGATACGCCACCATCAAACAATATTTAATTTAGCCGGCAATCCGGCGGCCGCAGCCAATTTCATAAAAAAAAAAATCTGAGCTTTTTAATATATTTCCCGTTACGCCATCATCTCAACAATATATCATTTAGCCGGTGATCCGGCGGCCGCAGCCAATATCAATAGTATCAGTTAGCCGGTGATCCGGCGGCCGCAGCCAATATCAATAGTAACAGTTAGCCGGTGATCCGGCGGCCTCAGCCAATTTCATAAGTATCATGTCATTTTAGCCGGTGATCCGACGGCCGCAGCCGATACGCCATACCCAGTACCACTCCGTCGAGCCTCGAGTAACCCATACGGATACACTCGAGAGGGTAGGCCGTTGGTCTCTTGTGACCAAATACGCCATATCCAGTACCGCTCCGTCGAGCCTCAAGTAACCCATACGGATACACTCGAGAGGATAGGCCCAAAATAATAAGATGCCGTTTTGGCGATCTTTCGCGCGTAATAATCATTGTCGTTTTGGCACAAAATGAACAATTAGGAGGGCACCCTGCAGAGCACTCACCCCCTGATTTTATGTAACCGATATTGTTTCAACTTTAGTGTAACGGGATTTTCAAAAATATAGCTTTATCATATCACAAGATTTCGATCGTTGTTTAAAAATTTCAAAATTTCACAAGTTAAAACCGATCGATGTCACAGTTTACGCCTTTTCAGTTTAAAAATCCATTTCTTAGGCGATTGATCTGAAATTTTCACAGTAGCTCAAAAACATCCCAATGAACAACTTTCATGTTTTGAGTTTTTCGGAAAAATGATAGGAAGCATGTCAAAAATCAAGTTTTCTACAGAAACAAAAAGCTGTCAGGATTCAGGTTTGACATCTGTCAAAGATTTGACTTTTTAACATATCAAATGAACTCCAAAAATTCTGAAAATTTACAGGCACTTAAAAGACACCAAAATAAACAAGTTTTATTAGAGGCAAATTATGCAAATTCATCACGGATTAAGTCAGATTAATCTACTAAGTTCGGTCTTAAAATCTGTCTCAGTTTTCGAAAGGTTCATGCACCACAGAATATGTTCGACGCGGTTTGGGATAGCAAATCTTAATGAAAGTGCATGAAATTTTACAGAGGTATTCAAGACTCATAGATCTACAACTTTTGTTTAGATCATGAAGATTGGTTCGGACTAGAAATGATAGAAATAAGCTCATCAAGTTCGGTTATGAAATCTGTCAACTTTTGAAAATTCTTAAAAACGCAGAATATGTCCGACTTGATTTGGGGTATCAAAAATTGATGAAAAATTCTGAAATTTTTACACAATATAGCTTAAGATCTTAGGATCAAAATCTTAGTTTTGAGTTTTCAGGTTTGAACGCTCGAAGTAAGAGTTTTGCTCGGATTTCAGAAAATACGTAGATTGGGGTTTTTAGGTTTGATTTCAACGTTTCGTTTAAGATCCAATGTTTCGGATGTCTTTAAACCACCCATATTGATATGGAAGGTATTAACTTACAGTAAGTGAGTTCTTGAACGTTCTAGAGTTGATCGATTTGTCCAAAATCGCCACGAACGGATCTACGCAACACGTTCTTCTTCTCCTTTGGCTACGAACGTGTTTTGCAAGTAAAGATCCGTAAGTTAGAAGGTTGATTGTGATCTTAAAGCAATAAGGAAACTTGATTTACACCTTACCAACAATCCAATGCCTGCAAATCCTTGATCTACACACTACCTTGGTTGAATTTGATTGCCGGAAGTTCGCCGGAAGTTCGCCGGAAGGGTGTTTGGCTTTGGGAGAGTCTTGGGAGAGTTTTGGAGGAAACTTGGGGTGTTGATGACTGAAAATGGGGTGTTAGGGACAACTAATGACGTCCAAAAGATGCCTCCCCCCGTGATCAAGCAAGATTCCCGCGTTGGGGTCAAGGAATATGGCAAGAAAGTCGCCAAAACGCGACAAGGGCTGCTGTCAGGACTCCCACGCGGGGTTGGCGCGGGAATCGGCCAAAAGCCGCGCCGAGTGCGCGCCACCCAAACGCGACAAACGCAGCTGCTGCAATGGCGCGGGGTTGGCGCGCTAAAGGGGAGATTCCCGCGCGGACAGCGCGCCAAGTGCGCCTGGACTTCGGTCCGGGCGGGGTCGTGCGATCCGTCGGGCTTTTTCTCCTCTCTTTCGGACTTCTATCCTCCTACGTTTACGGGCTTGATTTTTCGGGTCATTCTCGGGTCATAAATTCTTATCTTAAGTTTATCTCGACTCAAATGAGTTTCATGTTTGAGATTTTAAGTCCGTCGGTATCGGGTTCGTCGTCTTCCAATTTATCGTCTTTTGATTCCCGTGCAATAACTTGTATCATTGAATTTCTTCAGACTTCACGGGTTCTTGGAATTAAAATTCTTTTCCTTCATGAACTTAATTCCAAATTATTTTGACTTAATTCATGGAATGTCTTCGGGCTTCCTTTCCCTCTTTTATTCCATTTTGAATTTAAATCTATCGGCGTTTCGTCTTCGAGCAATAATTTACTGTGATAAATTATTTTCTTCTTCTCGGGAATATTTCGGCATCTTCGTTAGGGTCCCCTTTTGTTCACTTTATTATTTTGCGATATTGTGCTATTGAATTATGGTACGATTGTTGATTGTTTGTTGTTTGGTTATTGTTTGACTGAACCCAGAATTGAAATTTCCGAGTTGCCTACGTACCCTGTGAAGGGATCAAGTCATTACGTAGTTCAAAACAATTTGAATTTGTTTTTTTTTTCCTCGGGTGTTACAGATAAACAAAATAATATAAGGAAAATTATGTATTATTAACAAACATATAATGTTATTAGTATTTTAATATATTTAATTATTTATATATACCTAAATATATAAATTCTAAATATTTTTTAGTTTGTACGGACTATATTATTTTTTTAACGTCAATTCATTATTTCTAAAGAAATTTGAAAAACTTTATTTATGGTGTAGTCAGTTCATTGATTCTAAAAATATTGATTAATGTAAATTGATTCATCACCTAAAAAAATTCATATCATTCTAAACAAATTCTACATCATTTTTTTTAAGAAAAATAAAGAAAATGAAAAAAATAACACACCATAGTTTAATTATTAAACATAATATCCTCCATTGTTAACTATTTCGATATAAAATAAAAATGTATATGAAAGTTGAAGTAAATTGTTATACAAATTTTTTATAAACAATTTGTACTCTAAAGGATATAAGAAGTATTTTAGTGTAAATTATACGTTAAGATTTGTGG
Source organism: Hygrophila difformis (assembly GCA_030278955.1). Classification (NCBI taxonomy): domain Eukaryota; kingdom Viridiplantae; phylum Streptophyta; class Magnoliopsida; order Lamiales; family Acanthaceae; genus Hygrophila; species Hygrophila difformis. Next base: position 10,870,256 of record JAOANR010000011.1, read on the forward strand.
AAGTCATACATAGTTTTGAAGTAATTCGAATTTTGAATTGTTAAAGTTTATCTTTTTTCCAATTGTTCTTAGTATTTTAGATATGAAAGCGAAACAATATATTTAGTTTTTCAATGATGGAAAAAAATATTTTATATTATATCCACCTATTTGGGGTTTGAATTTCTTTCCATGCTCCTATTATCTCCTTTATTTCTCTCAAATTTTTGTTGCATACATTTCCACCACTATTTAAGCAAAAGACTTTGAACCTTATGTAATAACTCAAAAAAATTATCTTCTAATTTTATAATATTCATATAAGTTCAACACCCATGCGCAGCGGGCGAAAAAATCTAGTTTTAACAAATGTTGGAATCCTTAAATGGTTGTATTGTATGCACATGGAGTCACTTGGTCATCCGTTTCCTATCCCGCACATATGTCGTGAGTTCATTGGGTTTATCTAGAGCCTCCATCGATCCTTCAATCTACATATTTCACAACATCGATCAAGAAAAAAGCTTCTAAGAAGTAGTTTATTCAGAAATTATTTTATGTTTTTTAAATTCAATTGAGTTTGAAATCCTGTTTTTTTTTTTTCTCTTTTTCTTTTTGAAATACTTGGGATAAAAATTTTCACTACCCTTTATCTAATTTTTATTGAACAACATTAGGAAGGATTCATTTTATATTTTTGGAAGCATATTTTTCGTGAAGGGAATTATGTAGCAGATGCTTTGTCTAAACGAGGGGCACGTCCTGAGGAGTTTTTCACGACTTGGGTTTTCAGGGGGGGTTGATGTTCGCTCTTTCATATCTATGGATCTATTTTGTGTTTGGTTCCAACGTGCTTGAGTTTTCTTTTGCTTTTTCCCCCTGTTTTCTGTAGCTTTTTTAAATTTCTTTGTAACACCCCGGATTTGGTCACCCAGGCCGGGACGCTACCGCCACACCCTTCCAAACAAGACCCGATCAAATCGAGCTTATTTAAAAGGATGCTAAAGCTTAAGTTGCATCATTAACTTAAAAACATTAAAAACCATTCAAATAAGCCCGAAGTTTAATCAGAGTATAACACGCGTAATAATAATAAGCAATGCGGAAGCAAAAATAAACAGGGCCAAAACATGCGGCCAAAACCAGAGTCTAAGTCCAATGCATAAATTAAAAATAATTAAAGTGCGACAAGTCTTCTTTTTTTTAAAAAAAATGGAAATCCCATCCCTCCATGCGATGCTTACTCTGCGAAATCTGAAAAGAAAATAAAACAACAATTTATCAGTACAAAGGTACTGCGTAAGTTAATATATAGCACAACGAATTTTTAAAAGTTTTTAGGAGAGTATACAAATAATATATTTATTTAAAAAGACGAATAAATAAATTAATTTAAAATCTCTTACACATATTCCACGGATATTTTACCAATGTTAGTTATGATCGAGGACACCCCATTAACATATCCTAGGGACGAACCCACAGGACCAACCTTTGGGACTTTATACCCACAAGGACTCAAACATATCCTAGGGACGAACCCTTGGGATCAACCTCTGGGACTCGTACCCACGAGGTAAGTGCATGCAGCGGACCCTATACAGACACACTCCGGAGCCCTAGATAACCCATACGGATACATCTAGGAGTATAGACTCATACATCACAATAAATAAATGCCGTTTTGGCTACAAGAGGAGGCGACATAAAACGCCAAGTGCATTTACCCTCTAAACATTGGGCATCCCACTCGATCAAAACTTACAAAGTTTCGAAACCATGTTTTTCATTCTATAATATTCACCACATATCCAGATTTCATATATATCCAAAAACGAGTAACAATCGACTCTTAGTTCATCGAATATTCAAAATATCATTAACCGACCAAAAGTGATATTGTGGCAGTTTCTGAAATCGCCTTTAAAAATGCAGTAAACAAATTTTAAAAATTCTGGAAAAATTACAGTGGCTAGGAATCATCAAAATAAGCATTTTTCATAGAAATAGACATCTCAAAATTCGGACTCTAAATAGGTCATTTCAACCGATTACAGAAAGCTACTGATTTACTCTTTCTCATGCTTCAGTAAATTCGACCATAGTGAGTTCAAAAATTCATAACAATTTCATACGTACTCCAAAAATCATGAAATTTTACAGGGATGATCTAGACACATATTAGAACAAATTTCATGAAGACATCAAGCACTAAAAACGATCATAGGTGAGAGATCGAACAACAAAAACTGACTACATACATACATCAAAACTGTCAACATATATGCAGAAAATACCAGATCGAATTTGGGTGACCAAAACATGTCCAAAAATTATAAAAATTTACAGAGAGCATCTTTAGGACATTAGGAACAAGTTTCATTTTGGAAGGTTCTTCTAAAAATGTACGGATCATGGTCGATTACTCAGAACACTAAAATTGGTCATAGGAAAACCCTATTTGACAGATTTTGTCAAATGAAAAGATGAACCTATATTTCGAGTTGTACTCAACCAAAACCTCTAGAAATCGACGTGCACAATCCTAACTTACTTGAGATGAGTTTAGGATCGAAATTCCCCTTGGTAGAATCCCCGAGATCGTCCGGAACAGCCCCACGAATCAACACCTCCCTCCGATTGAATCTATTTTGGAGTTGTCGAAAGAAATCTTAGTTCTAGGGCAACAGACTCGAATCTAAAACCAATGGAATGAAGTAGAACTCTTACCTAACCTTAGAAGAATGGATTGGATCACTTGAACACGTCCAACTCTCTGCCAAGTGAAGCACAACTCAAGAACTTTACCAACACTCACTATGAAACTTCTTAAGTGCAAATGGGTGGAATGAAGGCATGACTAGGGGTATTTATAGAGGTGGGGAGTAGCCCAATGACTGTCATAGGATGCTAGGGATGTGAGGGGACGAATTTAGCTCCATAACCCCTGACTTAACTCCCTCAACCCTCATCCAAAACCCCCACTACTCCACATGACTTCATAGGATTCCCTCAAGTGATCATATAGCCTCATAACTGATTTGTTGGGGTCTTAATGCACCCAATAATCATTGTCAAGCACCCCACAACGTCCCTCAATGCTTGAAATTCGAATTGGAGTCGTTTGGAATCTCCCACCACCGAATTCATGACATGAAACGCATAGGGCGTTATGAGTTCGCCATAACAGTAGGGTGGCGCGCACCGCGCCGCCACCGCGCGGCCACCAGCCTGCGATTTTTTTTTTAATAATATTATGATTTTTAACCTCTTAAAATCATAATATGAATTATCCGAGATTGTTGGGATAATTCGATACATCTATCCCGAGTCGCGATTATCCGAAATATTTAATTCCGCTCTCTCGGAATTATTTCGATTTCGATAAATAAATTCGATTTCGATAAATAAATCCAAATTCGTAAATTTCGGATTTTAAAACTTGATGTCGATTTCTCGGGTATTACAGTCTACCCTCCTTAGAAATCAACTTCGTCCTCGAAGTTGGGTCGCACTCGGACTGATAGTAATGCATGTAATAATTGACACGCATAAATATTTGAGGTTTGAAAATTAAATTCTTACCTCGGCGCGTGACGACTCTCTGCGGGGTATCACATCTTTTTTTCTTTTACTCTTTGCCAATGCCACCATTTGCCAATGCTTTTGCGTTTGTACCCAAAAAAAAAAATATTAGGAAGCATTCAAAAATTCAAATCCAAATCCTCTGATATCCCTCCAATTCTGACACCTAACAGTGACTCTTTTTTTTAAAAAAAAATATTGACACATATATGTCGGCAACTGTGTGTGGGGGCCCAAGCCATACAAATTTAAAATTACAAATGAAATAAAGGAGAGGACGGGGGGACGGGTGCAAATCGAACCCCCAACTTATTGTTGGAAGGCAAAGAATATGACCACTAGGTCAAGTCTCAAATTGAATATTTTCCCCCATGAAAGTTGTTAACCATGGTTATAATTTATCCAACAATATAGTTTTGGGAATATATAATATATTTTTTTTAACTGAACAACTTATACATGCTAAGAAATGGGTTCTGGGAGCACATACTATACAAATTACGAAAAGACAAAGGGGGATGATAGAAAGCCGGGTGAATAATCGAACTCCCAGCCTAAAGGTTGGAAGTCAGGGGAATTGACCGTTTGGCATATAATTTGTTTAATTATTATAATGATGATGATTTTGATATTTTTTTAATGTTTGCTACATTTAGTTTTTGGGTACTGTTCACACATTATTTTGAGTTAAAATTTTATCATAGTTATACAAGTTAAAATATAGCAAAGTGAGATCTTGTTAGATTCGTATTGTCTTGTAGTTTTTAAATATCAAACTTTAGAATTTTATTTTTATCGAAATTAAGTTATTAATGCTTTACAATATGCAATTAAAAAAATTGATGAAGTATATTATAATTATAATAACTAGCATATCCGTCCGCGCAATGCGCGGCAAGTAAAATTTATATATATATATTTTTAAAATAACATAAGATTTTAAAAATTCAAATACTGTACATATTACATAAAATTTGGTTCATGCGGGGTTGGAGACTTAATCAAGTGGTAACTCCCCCAACTCCCAACCTTTAGGTTGGAATGATCGAATCTCCATCCGGCCCCCTATCCATTCCCTTTGCTCCCTTTGTAATTGTGTGGCATGAGCTCCCACCACCCTTTCCAGGCCTTCAATCGTTTCTTCAAAAAAAATTTGGTTCATGCTAATTTTCTGACCACATTATTGAGAAAAAAATGTGACAAAGTGGTTTAGCAACTTTGTCAATTAAGTTATTTTCCTAATATTGTTGTTTTATTGATTTAGTGGGTGTTTGTTTGTGCATTTTGGGCCGGATTATCTGATTATTGCATTTGCAAAATGCAAATAATCAGCTAATTCTGTTTGTGTACTAACTTCCAATAATCTATTATTTGCATTTTGAGGGAATGAAAACATTATTTTCTTGCAGCTCCATTTTTGCTGCTGTAAGAAAATTGCATTTAGCCAAAAATATATTTTACCATATTGTCGCCTTTTGAGGTAATGAGAAATGCAAATCCAAACACTTTTTAATGGTTATCTGATTATCGCGATTTGAAACAGCATGAGCTCATCCAAACACTTAATTTTCTACAGTAAGTTTTGTTACAGCAATTATCTGATTATCCGTTTTCTAAATGTTGCAGCACTTTTTAAAATGCATATCCAAACATCCTCTTAGCCCATAATCAATTTGATTTTACATTATTTAATTTATATTAATACATTTTTGCCTGATACGAATTATGTAATATATTTGATTTTACATTTTTAAATTTATAATTTCTTAGATATAATTTTAACTCCATTTTATATTTTATATGTTAATTTATTAGTATTATATATTACACTAATAATGCTACTGGACTACTTGACCAATGGCCTTCCTCCGGCCGTACCTGGCGAGACGTCTTTGACCGATATTCAGTTCATCATGTACTTTGTGAGGGTAAAATGGTCGCGGATTGTCTAGCAAAATGTGGTGCATCTTTAGAAGAATTCTACACTACTTGGACATTCCCCCAGACCTCATGCACAGGGTGTTAGCGGCGGATTCTTCCGGCGTATGGTTCCCAAGAGCCTAAGTGTTAGCTCATTTTTTCCTTTCTGCTTTTTGGACACCTCTTTTTGTTGCTCTTTTTTCCCTTTATTTTCTTTTCAATTTGTTATTTGGCGTCAGCTTCCCAAAAAATAATGTTAATAATCTTAGAACATTGTTCACATAAATATGGAGTGACTAATGCAAATCTAATCATGAATACATAATTATCATATTATACTATATTATACTTCATCCATTTCTTTTTAAGTGTTACACTTTCTTTTTTTGGGTGTTTCATAATAAATGTTACATTACCATATATAGAATGCTTTTAAAGGTATAAAACTTCCACTAAAGCAATTTTGTTCCATGCATTAAATCTCGTGTCATTTCCTTATGTTACACTTATTTTGAAATGAAGGGAGAATTATATTATATATAGGGATGAAAATGGTACGGATATGATCGGATAATATTGGATACGAATATATATTGTCCCATATTTTTTCTCTCGGATTCAGATTGAATATAGATATGCCGGATACACATACATGTCGGATACAGATTATCGGATAATTTTTAATCTTTTTTGAAAATTTGATATAAAAAATTATCGAATAATTTATATTTTGTTGTAATTATTGATAATTTTTAATTAATAAATAATAATATGTTAATATATTCAGATATCCATTCCATATTTATAATATGGATAATATCCTATCAATTTTCGGATACAGTCAGATATATTTGGATACGAATACGAATGCATATATTAAATTACAGATTCAAATTCGGATGCGAATATTGAAATATCTGGCTGGATAGTCGGATACAGATTCGGATTTGAATAATCGGATACGACATCGAATCGGTCTAATATTTACCGTACCCTTTTCACCCCTAATTATAAGTATATATATATCATACAAATATATAGTACTATATTTATTTAATTAGACAAAGTAAAAGATGTTGTATATCATAGTAAATCTTTTTAATTTTTGTAGTGTTATTATACCTTTTATAAATTTATAATTTTTTTTAAAAATATAGGATCGATATCTACCTTATATATATATATCAACCATTCAAAATTAGATTGAGATCTTCTAAAATAATAATAAATCACTGTGCTAAATAAAAAGTTGGGAAAAAATAAACAACTAATTTAAATCATTCCCTATCCAATTTATTAGATTATTCCAATTTTTCTGAATTCAAATAAATAATTATTGTTTTCTACTTTATAGTGAACTTGAATAAATTTAAAAATATGTAAAAAAAATAAAAAACGTATCCAAAAGGAAAGATGTCAAAAGGGAATAATCTATTAACAAAAGGGAAAAAATACATAAATAAAAAAATAAAGTGGAAACATCTCCAAATTTATTCTCTTCAGTTTGTTTTTTTCAAATTTCGAATAAAGAAAAAAACAATAAAAAAATCAACATAAAATAGATTCATGATATACAAAAATGTTGAGTAGTATACAAAGAAGAATCATAAAAATAATTTGTGGAGTATGACTTCATTGTAATCTTAAATTACAACATGTAATTCTGTAAAAGTCATTAGAAAACCATTAGAAACATATATTTAACAGTACGTAAGAAAAAACAAAAAAATACCCACTAATATTCACATTCGAGTAAAAAAAAAAATCTTACATGAATAGCAAGACGAAGAATATATTGCAATGTAAGAAAAATTAACCTGCAACAAAAAAAATATTGGGAAAACATTAGCGTGTGAAACATTGTAATACATGATAAGAAGAAACAAAAGACATTGTTTAAATATAAAATCAATGTTGAGAAGACATAAACAAATAATGAATAAATAAAATGTGAGGTGATGAGAATTTCAAGACAACCGTGATAAAGATAAATGAATTGAATATTTATTGAGAAATATGAGGAGGTTTGGTGGAGTTATATGCAAATATTGGAGGAATGGAATCAGATTTGACGTGATCTTCCAAAATATATAATAGTATAAATTAATTAAAGATATTATAATATTTTATTAAGAATTTTGTTAGGATATTATAGATATAAATATAATATATATGTTAATGAGGTTGTTGAAAATGGGAGAGAAAAGTTGGATGGAGTGTTGAAAAAAGGGGATGGGGAAATGGGAGGAAATTGGACTATATTGTTTTATATATATAGATTTTATTAAGAATTTTGTTAGGATATTATAGATATAAATATAATATATATGTTAATGAGGTTGTTGAAAATGAGAGAGAAAAGTTGGATGGAGTGTTGAAAAAAGGGGATAGGGAAGTGGGAGGAAATTGGACTATATTGTTTTTATATATATAGATATAGATTGATAATAGATAATAGATATATTCAAGAATTTATAGATATGAATATATAATATAATATATATATATATGTGCCCTTTATCCGAATGAATTTTATGTTTTCAAATTTTAGATATTATTTGTACATATATTAATGAATATTGATAAAAAAAAATATATTAAACGTATATTAATTAATATTGGATATTAATAAATATTTATGGATATTTCAATATAAAATATTAAAATTTTAGGATTAAACATTGTTGGATGAATTAAATGTGATTGTTGAAAAAAGGGAGTGGGGAAGTGGGGGGAAACTTGACTATATTGTTTATATATATATATATATATATAGATATATAGATATAGATATTAGTATTAGCATTTATTTTATTATTAATAATAATTAATTAATTAGTTAATATTATCATTGTTTTAGGTACAAAAATGCGTAAACAAGGGGATGGGGACTTAGCCCAAATGGTTAAGTCCCTCGACTTCCAACGGAATGTTGGAGGTTCGATTCCCCACCGGCCCCCTATCACTCTCTTTTATTCACCTTTGTAATTTGTATGGCATGGGCTCCCACCACCCGTTTCCTAGCCTGTATAGGCTGTTCGGCAAAAAAAATGCGTAGACAAGAAACTGCAAAATAGTTTTATTAATTTCACAATAATGTCTACAATTACAGAGAAATTTAAATATCAAAGAACATGTAGAAAATCAAACTATATGGGTTCAACTTCTGGTACTACTTTGATTCCTCGAACCTTGAAGACGTCGAAGTGTATTTGATACTTCTTCGGCTCCTTAGTATTTCTGCAGCGTTTTGTTGCTGTAGATCTCAAGTGTTTAAGTCTTGAGAATGTATTGTGTCCTCTCCTCATTTGTGAAGAGAGTGCCTCTATTTGTAGAGGAAAACATAGGAATTGCGGGCCGATCCAAGTACATGAACCTTTCATATGGGGCTTGCTCATATTGGCCGATCCAAGTACGTGGGCATTTCATCTGGACTTGTTCACATGGACCGATCTTAATGGTCTGGGCTCGCTTTAAGTGTCCATTGGATCATGTTGTATGTGAGTCTTTCATTTGGAATTGTTCACATTGACTAATTTCTATGAATCGGCTTGCTTCGAGCGTCCATTGGATCACAGGGCTTGTGGTCTTTCATTTGGACTTATCAACATTGACCCGATATAAATCTATTTGATTTGATGGATTCAACTACCCCAATAAATATTAATAGTAATTAATTTAACCATTTATTTATTTAAAATATCTAAAAATAACTAAAATTAATATTTAAAAATACGTATCGTATTTTTATTGGCGAACAAAATTATGTGTTTACAATTGTTATTAATGATTGTATAAATGTTGATTAACACATTATATTGTGGATTATTATTCCATTGCTGAATAAGAATTTCCATAAGTCTCCCCCTCCCAAAATATTTCGTTGGTATATCTTTTATTTCTTGTGAAATACTTAAATCCCCCAAATTAGAAGTACATTTAAGGTCTAATTAGTAATTTTGCTTATCACTTGATTTCAATAATTTAAGTATTTTTGGTGTCTAATGGAAATTACAAAGCTTGGCTGAGCAAGTAAAATACTCCATCGGCTTATATTAGAAAAATTCGTTAATTAATCCCCCAGTAAAAATCCCAATTCTACAGAACAAGAAGTGTTCAAATACAAACAAAACAAAATAGAAATCGAAAATGCACAAAATTAAATCCATTACGAACACAAGATTCCCCCATTTCCTCAATACTAGTATATCACAAAACCACGGAAAACCCAAAATATAAATTAAAGGAAAAGGCTCAGATCTGATGGCACAATCGGGGTGGAGGAGTAAGGAACACAGAAACCGCCATGGCTGCAGATCCAAATACAATTGGGTCGCCCCGCCAAGATACGGGTGTGGATTCTTCTCCCCCAAACCCAGGCCAGATTAAGAAAAAAGAATCGTCATAGCCCATCCGTGGTGGAGACCGGAGACTGGAGATCGCGTGTTCATACATTGATTGATTGATAGATGGACAGATCAAAGATGAGTATTAATTATGGAACGGAGGAAGTAGATAAGTGGTTTATTATATACTAGAATTCGTGCCGGCGCGCGCTACGCTGCGCGTGACGGCAAATGGATTTTATGTGTTTATGCTTATGATGCAAGGAACAAGATGCAAACACAATTGAGAGGTATATTCTCACGGTAGCTAACCTCCAGAAAGGGTCCCTTTCCCAAATGTATCCACCAGCCACAGGGACTGATGAATTGCATGGTTGATTTGATGCGCAAAAGTGAACAGTACATTATAGAGAATGAATAATCATATACTCCCTCCGTCCCATTTAACTTGACTTGTTTCATTTTTGCACACAATCCAATGCACTTTTTCAACTGTTAATATCTCAAAACATGTTCAATGAAAAATTATGCAAAATATATATTATAAAACTACATGATCATACGATTCTAACAAGATCCAACTTGACTATTTTTCTCTAAATATATACTTGAATAAAGTCGAGTCAAAGCTGAACAATGAACAGTATAAAAAAGTCAAACATGACAAGTGTGGTGGGACGGAGGGAGTAATAAATTATTCAAAGATGAAACAAGCTCAAACTTAAATCATATTTTATTCCGGTCAATAATATTTGTGCCTTGTGGTTACTAAAACAAGCTCCACTCATACATCACCTATCTGTTATTTCCCAGCAGACCCCATCATCATGCTAACTTGTTGGAGCGCAATCATAAAAGTCTGACTGTTGAGCGATCGGTTGCACAGAAGATCCAATTTTCAATTCACAGAAATACCATTAATGATTATGTGTGAATGAAAAGCTACCTAGGAAATAAATAAGAAATCAAACCAACAAAAAAAAATTTCCTCTAAAAAAAAAAATAAGTGAGCACAAGAGTAAAAACGTGAAAGGGAAAGATTGATATCATGAGACAAAGATTAAACTTACTTCTTCTGCTCAGCCACTTTATCGCTCAACCAATTCTTGAACTTTTCACTTTCATGTAGGATCTAGAAAATCAATAAAGAAACTTTCATATGTTAAATGCATGACTATTTTACATGCTTTTGAAATAAGAAATTGAAAAACCTCTTCAATTCTCTCTCTTGGCAACCAAGGTTTGTCCTTTTCCAATCGTCGAACAGTCTACAAATGACAAATAAGTAACAGAAACAAATAGTTAGAGATGGTCATGGCAATAATGCATTTGAAAATCAAACTGAACACTGCTATGCAAGCATTAATCTACCAATAATGATATATTTCTCAAATTTTGTTCAATCCAATTTTCTAAAATTAAATAAAGAAAAAGATTAATTACAAAAAATCTAATAATGTTCACATTTTGGTTTCTAGACCATAGTTTAACCTCTTCCAGGAGACATGAGAAATCCAATATTCGACACCCTTTGGTTGACAAACTAATAATGTAAGCGTACATGACAATAACAATGAATTATCATAAATTCATAATACCTCCAAACAAGCTATAGAAGAGAATTTTGAATTTTTTTTTGATTTGAAAATCAAAGTGGATGCACTTCTATATGCAGGCATTTGTCTCAGTGATGCTATTACAAGTTCAATAAATTTGTCAATGGTTTATCATACTATTTTTTCGAAATAGAAAATGCCAAAAAAGGTTAACTACAAAAACCAAACAATGGTCCATATTTTGATTTGCTAGACAAAAGTTCAGCCGCTTCCGTGTCTCCTAAAAATCCTATATTTGACACCCCCTTTGTCGAGAAACTATAATCAAAATGAACTTGACAACAGCCACAGAAGAAAAACATTATTTTATGGAAAATTGTCACATATAACAAAAGCAATAACAGAACGAAAAATAAATGTTCTTTTTCAATTGCTTCAACAGATATATTTGATAATTTTTTCTCTTTATTAGTTGGCCATCTCTGAAAAAGTTCCTTGTGCTATAGAAATATTAACATGGAAAGGTAGTACCTGTTGTAACTCCTCAAAGTATTGCATTGCATGTTCAGTTGCGGGAGGTCGGGCAGAGTTCATTATATCTATAATGAGGATAACTGTGTTATGAGTAACCTCTAACATGTAAATTTGTTGCGCTCCTAATTGATGTACATCAATTATAGAGATAAACCTGAAGGATATGGGTTCACCAACAGCTTTCGACATGTCTAGGTTCACGATCAGTATACAACCAGTGTTCCACCTAAACCAATGGACAGATATCAGTATCCAAACAAGATACTTCACTATGGCAAAAATAAATGGTGAAACAAGCATAGAAGCAATGGGGCAGTGAACCTCATTAAGTTTTTCAAGAAAAGATTGACGTTCTTGATCATTTGATATCTTTTCGAACTCCTCTGATCCAAGGTACTCATATTAACAATCAGAAAAGTACCGTAAGATTCTATAGTTCAAAAAATCTCATAGAAATGCTTTTAAACATCTGAATATTAAACCATGCAAAAATATAGACTATTATTCTTAAAATACAAAATATGAGCAAAGCCACATAAAAGGAGACTCCAGACGAATATAACAGAAACAAATGGAAATAACCATAGACATTATTTAAAGAGGATGCACAATGTCATAGGCATGAGCCACTAGACCAAATGATCATGGCTGCCCAAAATCTGTAGAAACAAAAGAGTAACATTTACCTTGTCTTTAGTAGAATATATGTATCCTTCCAGATCATTTTTCAGTTCAGGTGTTCTCTTCCTTTCTGCATCTTTCTTGACCAAGATTTCTAATTTGCGTTTAGCCTCGGCAAATGGTTCTTTGAGAGAGGCATTCCAGATCCTGCAGTCGTTTCAATAACCTACATGAAACAAACATTAAGATTATCAGACAAAATTACACACAATGCTATCACTCCCAAGTCCGAACTGCTTCCACAGAATACCTTAAGGGGAACTCGGAAAGTTCTCTTTTTCAGTTTCTTTTCAGTGCGGAGATCTGTAGTGCCAATCTACCATCATCAAGTAGCTCCAGAACTACCTTATTGTTTAGATAATTGAAAGATAAGATCAAACAAAGGTTAATGCAACAAGTTTATGATGCACGTAAAGTTATAAATAATAAATTCGGAACACAGAATCTCAAGAATTCATTAAAATCTACATCAATAACTCAACAGTGCTCCTTATCGAATCACATAGAAATAAACTTAAAGTGCTCTGCACGCAGGCAAATGAAAGCAATGAATATAATTTATTTATTTATTTTTTTATTTATTTTTACTTTTTGAAGGATATTGCTCTTGATTGTGATAGTAATGAAGAAATGAAAGTGTAAGGACCTATGAAGAATGTTAGTTTAGAATTATTTCCAGAAAAATCTGAATCACAGAACCTTTTTTTCTTCTATTAATTGGTTCCCTTCTATTGATCTTTATGATGCTATTTACTACTCATCAGAGCTGACTGGTTCAGAACTATTTATTATGTAGCGCAAAACAAAATAACAAAAGGAAGTATGCCAGGGCAAAGTGGCAATGGAGAAGAAATAATCAAAACTTACAAAAACCAAGACTATTTCCCAACATGTGAAGCGGAATCAGAACATTCATTAGAAGCTGTTCATTTCTCGAATTTGAAAGGAAAAGAGAAATATTATTATGCCAAAGGTGATTAAGCTACAAACATCAACTTGAAAAGAGAAGCCGTTGGAAAATAATAATAAAAATCCAAGCCTATACGACAAAAGAGAGGCAGTAAAGTACCTTCTTCCCATCTATTTCGCTTTCCAAAACTCGGGGGGATAGAGTTATAGCCAAGGAAGTTGACCTTGACCAATCAAATAGTGAAGCTTGACCTCTGAGAATCCGTCTCAAATGCTCCTGGAGTATGTTTTTTAACAACTATATTATTATCACTTCTAGATATAACACATCTTCAGTAATCACACTGAACATTTCTGAATGCAAGCTGGAACGTGTTCTCAAATGGAAAAATAAATGTCAACAGCCATTGTAAATTTGTTGTGCTTTTTCCTAGATCGAAGGCAAAATTTTCATTCTAAACAGCATTCATGATCATAAAACAGTCTCAATGGAAGAAATGCTACAAGAATATGTGAAAGGAAAAGGAATTTTTTGAAGGAAGAAATCTACAAAAAGAGTATGTGAAGGATTCTTGGAAATTAGAATGATAGGCAAAATTGCCATTGCATAAATAGATCTTATTGCTCAACCTGCATTCCAAAATCCAGTATCAACTATTTTGGGTGAGGCATAGTTTGCCAATGAACTAAATTATAAACTATGTTGGGTGAGGCATAGTTTGCCAAGGACTGAAAACAATACTCTATAAATAAAAACTTCATGCGAAAAAAATGCAGCGAAGGGGCGGCTACAAGTTGGGTTGGGGCAAGCTCACCTTTCTACCTTCATCCACTCCGTGCAAGGGGATGGGATTGAGCCCAGCAGGATCTTTGTTAAAAAAGAAAAAGAAAAAAGAAAAACACACACATAATTAGAAAGTTCTAAAAAAAACAACAAAAGAAAATGATGTCAATCAAAACCATACAAAATTCTACTATGCTGTAAACCGAATGTCATCGTAGGCTTGTAATAATAACGTTAAGAAACATTGAATGAAAATAAAAACAAACTTAATAAAAAGAGTAAAACCTATATATCTTATTTGCACAATATTATCCAAAACAAAAGTGGGGTCAATGACCTTAGGAGTCTGTAACAATTCCTCACCACTTGAAGCCACCGTACAAAGTGACTTGATTTTGGTGATTATGTATGGTGAAACAAAAAGTGAAACATGGAGAACTACCAATCTTCAATATTTTCTGAAAGGAGAAACACAGTTCAGAACCAACAAAATGTATAAAGCAATCATAACACAAAAATCAAGTTCAAGAAACAATATTTCTAAAAAGAAATCTGTAATTACATTAGTTTGTGAGACTCTTATCAAAGAAGAAGAGTTTAAAGGAAATATACCAGTCCAAAACCACTTTTAAGGCAACATATGAAACCTGGATTCTGTAGTGGTTTTTCGCCTCCAGTGGCACACCTATACACAAAGGGTAGTTCACTAATCATAAAACCAATCTTATACCATTCATAACAGAGCATGGATATTTTAACAGCTTTTTCCATATAATGTGAGTGGGGACAGTGGGAATCTAACAAACATCGGCAGGGATGATACTGCATATTAAGAAAGATAGATGCATATTTGGAACATAGAAGAAAAACTTGTCTTTTCAAATCAAAGAAGGGCAATGAATAACAATTACATAATATTCCATAATCGAGGAAGGAATTAACGACGACAAGAACAAAGAGGTAACGAAATGAGATGTGAAGAACATATTAATGAAAATTGATTGAAAATCAAACAATCAAATTAAACAACCAAACAAACAATGATACTGCATATCCAACCGCAATGCATCCAGAACGGAGAAACACATATTTGGAGAATAGAATTTCCAAAGTGCACGAATCCGGCTCTGGGTAGACTTACAAGTTTTGGGTGACCGGCGAGCTCCCATTGAAGCAGGTTGGGAAACAATAGGGAATAGCAACGAGTTCCAACACACGGACTGATAAGGAAATCGAGGAAGCAAGGAAATAAGACAAGAATCAGTAAAAAATGAAAATAAAAAAAAATTAAATAAATAGAAATCAACGAGGAGGAAAATGTATTCCTTACAAACCACAAATTCGAATTAGAAGTAACCAACCCTAATTTCGTAGCAGAAATAGAACCCTAATTCCATACCAGCCCAGGCCGCTCTTTCACCAGCCCGCCTCCCCCTGCCTCTAAAGCCATCACTGCTGCGCTCGGCCAGCAAGTTCTTCGGGGAGAAGGGCGCCGGTGACAGTGGGGTAAAGGAGGAAGAAGACCGCGAGAAGAAAGCGGTAAGGGTTAGTAGAATTTGGCAATTTGGTGATTTGCAGAGGCTAGGTCAGGCAATTTGGCTGGGAAGAGGCCGGCCGCACCGAAGGACATGGAAGGGAGCTAGAAATGGGATGGAGCAAAATGGAGAGGAGGGCGGAAGCAGAGGACAGCGGCGAATGGGGACGGTAGGCAGACACCCACAGTTGCACGACGGCGGCGACCCATCCTCCACCGCGTTTTTTAGGCACCGGCGGCGCCACCACCCCCAGCCAGCTCATCCGTCGTCGCGCCTTCTGCGCGTCGCCATTGTGGTGGCGACTCAGCCGCTTCCAGCGGTTCCTGTTCCCGACGAAAGAAAGAAAGCAAAATAAATGAGGAGGGGGAAGAGGGTAGCAACCCAATTCTTACCTTCAAGCCCCCAAAAAGCGGATTCCCTCTGCAATTTCCAACTCGCGATTGCAATTTCGAACTCGCGATTTGGTGAGGTGGTGCTGCAAAATTTTGACAGAAGAGTTGACAGAAGAGGGTGCGTCGGCGTTGGAGGGCTGACGGGAGGGAGAGGGCGGCGGCTACGAGTCGACGGAAAACGGCGGTGGCCGGGCCGGAACGTTCCTACGGCTCCTGCACGGGGTAACCGGCGGATCTTGGAGTGGGAATTGGAGGTTTGCATCTAACAGCTCATTGAAGCTCATTGAAGGAGTGAAGGAATAGGGGAAACAGGCAGAAGACGTTGATTTGTGAAGGCACTGTTACACTGTAGCCATTATTTACTGTAGCTAAAATAGCAATGTAGCAACTCGTATGGCATTTATATATAATAGATATATATATATATATAGATTTATTTATAGATACATAGATCTATAAAAAAGAAGGGCTGTTGTTGGGAGGATGACAGGAATCATCGGCAATGCGGAGAGGAGCAACCACCCTCAAGAACCCCTCTGCTCTCCGCAGCCTCATGCCCTAATTTTGCTCGCCATGGAGATTGTGACATGAGCAAGCGGTATTTGTTCTTTGTACATGGGCCGTGGAGTGGGCCAAGTTGAGCCCAATTACTTGGTGACCAGGCCCAACAAGGTTGTGAATTGACATCACTCTTCAATCTCTACCATAATTGGATTTGGGGTCTCAAAACAAAACTAAACACACCTTTTCTCAAACACCAACCACAATTGTTTCCTGTATTAATTGCTAGCAATTGTGAAAAACCTCAGTTTGCAATATACAGTGATAGTATATACTATGAGGCTGCTATCTCAAACTATACTACCCTAAAGAACACTAAATTCTAAATGCCCACAACTATAAATTTGCGTTCTCAACAAATTATATGAACATAGCCATCACTAACGTTGAAGACCAAAATCTATAGCCTTTTTCAGAATTAAAACTGAATTTTACAATGCATAAAAAATAAAGGCATAAAAGAAGTCAGGACTCAACACAAATCCTGAAAACAGAAAAGGAACCAAAGCCATCTTATTTTAAGAGAACCCCAAATACACATTTGGTAAAACCCTAATCCAGGAAAAAGTTGATATATATAACACTCCATAAAATTCTGAATAAATTTTAAAATTTTAACTAATGTATTCAAATTTTTTTTCAAAAGAATTAAAATGTCTTCAAAATTTAATCGTTAAATAATTTAAGGAATGAAAAATGATATTTTTCGAAGCAACGACTATATAATCGAGTGTTAATATAAATTAATTAGACAAGTTTAAACCTAAAACCCCGACCAATATTTTAGAACAAATAAATTCCTAATCGCGGAATGGATTGTCATCGAAATATTTTAAAATTTAGATCCATTAAATTAAAAGCTTTTGAATAGGTATAATATTGGACATGAGTTAAGTGATGGAACAAATAACCATGATTGGAATAAAACACTTAGCCAAGTAATTCATAAACGTCGAATATAATATGAATTAGGCATGGGATAAATTATACGACTAGGATCATACACTTAAATTAAAATACTTAACCCATATAATTATTGGAATGAAATTGCCATTATTGTTCGTCCCGGGTTGGAGAATTGGGAATGTCGAATTAGTTGGCTAATAGTGCCAATTAATATATGTTTTAAGTCTATTAGATCCATTAAGCTAAAGTCTTGTGAGTTAGTGGATTATTAGGTCCATGATCCATCTTTTAATTAAGTCTATAAAATTAGCAATTGGGCCATATTAGACAATAAGCAAAAAGGATTAAAAAGTCCAAGCCCATTAGAGTTTAGCCCAAGCCCACAAGCACCCAAAACCCTAACCCTAACCCTAGCCAGCCGCCACCCTTCCGGCGCCGCCACCGCCACTGCCGCCGGCGGTCCGCCGGAAACACCTCCAGCAGCTCCTTTGCACCAAATTTGAACCTCCATCTCGTCCCAGTCTTGGCCACCACCGTCCACCTCCGGCAGCCTCCCTTGTACCGATTTTGGATCTCCAAACTCCATTTCCGGCCATTGGCAACTCACTGCCACCATCTTTCCACCACCTCCGGCACCATCGCGCATCCCCATCACCTCCGTCGGCTTTCCATCCTCCTTCCGATCTGCGCACCCCTCACCGGCGCTCCTCGCCTCCACCACCACGCTAAACTCGCCGCCCTCTCGGAGCTGTTATTTCCCAACGGAGCCGCGGCCTCCGCCACCACCGGCCACTGACATGCCGCCCTCACCACCACCATCCTTTTCTCCAACCCACCAACTCCGAAACACAACCATTTGCGTTCAAAACCAGGAAAAAGCAAAACAAAAAAAGGGAGAAGGAAACAGTGATGAAGAAAAGGAGGGCAGAAGCGAGAGGGTGAGAGAAGCGCGAGAGAGAGAGATAGCCGTCCCGCTCGCCGATCCGCCGCTGCCGCCGCCATATGCTGCTGCCTCCGGCCTCCTGCTCCCTTGTTGCCGGCGAGCGCAGGTTCAAACAATGGAGGATGCAGCTTTGGGGACAAAAAGAAAGAAAAGTTGTGAAGGGAAGAGAAAAAAAGAAAAAAGAAAAGGGGAAGTAGACAAGAAAATTTCCAAACAGAGGGGGAGTTGACTAGGTATGCAGGGGAAATTTAATGCCCACAGATGTAGAAAGAGGAAATGGTACAAGCGGGAATCAGAGGAAAAGCTGGAAATGTGTGTACGCTTTGTTTTTATTCGGCTAAATGTGGCTATAAAACCACCCTCCTCCTTCCCATTTCACACGCCATTTTCTTCCTCACACCCTAAAATTTCTTTCTTCTTCTTGTTGCTAGTTCCCTTGGTTCTTTTACCTTTATTTTAGTTCTTCTTAATAGAGTGCTTTAAGATTATTGTAGAATTGTTAGAATTCTGTTTAGTAGTTGAGATGTAAGTGGGATTTTCGTTGCAAGCCGAGAAGTTTTCGAGCTTAGTAAGGATTAGTACAAATAGTTAGTGAGTGCTCGGGTAAGATTTATTAAGTTGGAAATTTTAGTTATTATTTTTATCTAAATATTATTATAGCATACTAAGTTCATATTAAATTTTTTTTTTCTAGTCAAATAGCTGTAAAGGGATATCTGCTCGTAGGCCGTGTGTGATACCCCGTAATAAAGTAGTTGCATTATTTTTTTTTAGTTGGCTCGACAATATGTATCCCAAATAAAATTTTGAACTACGTTATGGCTTGATCCCTTCACAGGGTACGTAGGCAGCTTAGAAGTTTTAATTCTAAGTTCAATCGCAAAATAATAAAACAACAAAAAGACTTTGGCACGAGAAGAGCCGAAACACAACTTCGAGGACGAAGTTGATTTTTAAGGAGAGTAGACTGTAATACCCGGAAATTTTCCAACATAAAATAAATACAATAATTAGAATAAATGTAATAAATAAAGAAATAAATGTAGAGGAAATGAGAAATGGAATTTAAATTAAAAAGGAAACAAAATTCCGAGAACCCGGGAAGCCGAAGACAATTTAATCGAATAAATGGTTACACGGAAACCCAACACCGATGGACTCAATAACCCGAGTCCAAATGTAAATTTAGATCCGAATAAAATTAAGATAGGAAATCGGAACCCGAAGATACCCCAAAGATCATAAAACGGGAGCATAGAAGGATAGAAGTCCGAAAGAGAGGAGGAAAAGCACGACGGATCGCACGACCCGCCCGGACCGAAGCCCAGGCGAGTTCGGCGCGGTGGCCGCGCGGTCACAAGGGGAAGGGCGCGCCACGGCCGCGCCAAGCGACAGATTTGCCCGTTGCGTGAATCTCTCGCCCGAACGCGGATTTTTCGACTTTCGGTTGAACATCTCTCGACCCAAGACCCTTGGGGTCAGATTTTGGATGCCCTAGGTCTTAGATATCTATAAATAAGACCTTCTAGGAGCTCCGAATACTTTTACAAAACCCTACAACTTTCTACACATTCGAAACCCTAAATCCGGAGTCGTCGGAGGCACGAAACCAAGACGAACGCTGTTGGACGAAAATTCTAAGATCTCCATAGTCGTGGTAAGTCTCGATCCAATCCTTGTTCAATATACGATTCGAAAACGAATCCTAATCTTCTTCTTTTCTCTTCTACACCTCGTATTGGATCTAGATCGTAGAACCCGACGAACGGAGAGGAGAAACGGTGGACTGGAAGCCACGCCTTCGAATAGACGATCCCGGACGTTCATAAACTCTGTAAGCTAACTCCTACATGGTTTTGAGATGAATTAAAACATTCAAAACTAAAAGATTAACAAGAAATCGAAAATCTGTCAATTTATGTTTTCTACCGACGCAACAGATTTGATGAATTTTTCCGAACCTTAAAATGAATTCAAGCGGAGAAACTTAAAAGACGAAAAACGTTCCTAAGACGTAGATCTATCTACTGTAAAATTTTCATAATTTTTCATCGCGTTTTGATATCCGAAAACGACCACGAACATACCTGCCTGTGGTTTAGATCTTGAAACAATGATGGATTCTTTATTCGAACTTGTTGGTGATTTCTACCTTAGATATAAACCGATCTAGGCTTGGCGTTGAACATAAGAGTTGTAGATTTATACGTTATGAATACCTCCATAAAATTTCATAATTTTTCGTGATGATTTGATATATGAAATCCACTCCAAACCGAACTGCTTGAATCTAGATCTTGAAATTCTTGACAGAACTTAGGAATGATCTTGATCACGTTTTTGACATAGGATCTAGACTGTTTTAGATCTTTGGCCGAACATGAAAGTCGTAGATAATGGTCTTAAGATGGTCTCTGTAAAATTTCATCAAATTTGGAGTTGAATTGCTATGGTAGAATTCGAAATCTTTAAACTGTGACATATAAAATTCGGACAGATTTGTGTTTCTGCGAAAATTGACGTTTTTGACCTGTTTAGGTATCTCGGATTGAAAAAGTTAAAACACGAAAGTTGTAGATCTCGACGTTTCCGAGTCAGTCGTGAAATTTTGGAATTTTTGAAATTAAATCGGATTTTAAACGAATTTTAGAGTAAACTGTGGTTTACCGGAAACAAAATCTTGAAATCTTGTTGAAACATGAAATTAGCCTTTAAGGTTTAAACGATTGGGAATTCCTTTGAAATAAAATACACATTGAAATATAATGCTTGCCGAAAGGCAATTGAAATATCCTGCTTGTTGAAAGTCAATTGAAATATAGTGCTTGCCGAAAGGCAATTGAAATATCCTGCTTGCCGAAAGGCAATTGAAATATCCTGCTTGCCGAAAGGCAATTGAAATATCCTGCTTGCCGAAAGGCAATTGAAATATAGTGCTTGCCGGAAGGCAATTGATAAATAAAACTTGCCGAATGACGATTGAAATATAAACTTGAAACATGAGTCATGAGATATGAAACTAGAAGACTCGAAAAATTGTTCCCTTTTAGATTATGCCTCAAAGTATGTCTTGCAATTGTTTTACCTTGCGAATTATATTTATGATTTTGTGAAATCTCTATCCTTTAAATTATGCCATTTAATTATTGTTAGATAAATATGTTAAATGATGTGGTGTTGTGTGCATGTTTTCTCAAAATCTAAATAATGGCTTTGAAACCCCTTAATCATGCTTGTGTTAACTTACTCAGCACGTAGTGCTGACCAAACCATTTTCTTTTTCTTTTTCTTCCAGAGTTGAGAATTATGCATCGTCATATGCATACACGGGAAGCTTGGGATGATATATTATTTTGAATTTTTGTATTAGACTAGATCTTGCATGAATGGGCCTGTTTAACCCGTATTCTGGCCGTGTTGGCTATATTTAAATTCCGCTGCATTATACTTATGTAAATATTATTTTCCGCTGCAACTTTGATGTATTATTTTCAAATTATATATGAATGGGTTGTTTGAATATTTTAAATTCTGAAAAACCATAGCCTTGCATCTCTTTAGTAAGCTCGGAGAAACCGTGTCATGCTAGGGAGGTGTGGCGGTGACATCCCGACCTGGGTGACCAAAAACCGGGGTGTTACAGAGTGGTATCAGAGCCCGGAATATTTTTAAACTATTGTTCTTATTTTTAAACTATTATTAAACCATTATTATTTTTAAACTATTATTAATATTTTGACTATTATTTTAAATTTTAAAGTATTATTTCCATGGAAAAATTTTTATTTTTAAACCCATGGGAAAATATATATATAGTGCATAAATTATTTTTGGGGGGAAATCATCATTCGCATTTGCATATTGCATCTCTTTTATGTGGAGAACTTAGAATCTTTGCGAATTTTAACTTAGAATCTTTGCGAATTTGAACTTAGAATCTTGGCGAAGTTGAACCTAGAATCTTGGCGAAATTAACGTAGATCTCTTGTTACACCTATATAATCTTGAGGCATGACATCGAATTAGAAGCAATAACTAGATACTGATCCTGCCTTAGTTCTAGATCGCGTTCATCTAAGCGCACGCCTAAGCATAACAAATCTCGGCTCTAGCCATTCCTATCCTAGTACGAATTAGAAAATTTCCTTATGTGGAACAATAAAAATCAAGTCTTTATTAAAACACTCTCTATTCCAAAAATCTTGTTTGGATTTCCAAACAACAAATCCGAAAATTTGAAATTTGAAATTTACGAAACGTCTTGTTCGAGCGATCTATCTAAACTCTACACGTTATAACAGAAAATGGCGCCTAGGAGGAAACCAAGGAAGGTGAGTCCAAACGGCACTGACGCTAACCTTTCCAACACGCCCAACAACAGTGAAAGTCCTCAAAACCTAGGAGAGCAAGTGCCTCAAGCGCCCAATAATATGGAAGCACGTTTAAAAACGATAGAAGGATTCCTAGTAGCATTAGGAAATGCGGAGGTGCATAGGACACCTGCAGCAGTAACTCCGCCCGTAGCCCAAACCAACTATCTAGCATTGGTGAATCCCTATCAACCACCACGTTATGATGGGCAGGAGGATCCCGCCAAATTAGAGGGGTGGATCCGTACATTTGATAAGCTCTTGGATGCTATCAAATGTCCTGATGAGGCAAAGACACGAGTAGCAACCTACTACTTAGGAGGCGAAGCCGATGAGTGGTGGCAAGACCTCCAGAGGAATTTAGAGGAAGCTGAAGAAGCTTATTCGTGGACTAAACTTAAGGAGGATCTAAGGGACCGATTCTACCCCATGAGCACCAAGGCGGCAATGTACGAAGAGTTTTTATCACTGAAGCAAGAGGGACGGACGGTGCAGGAGTATTACACCCGGTTTAAGGAATTGGTACGATTTGCTACGAGGCTCAGAAATTCGAGATGGGTCTGAACCTTAGTATCCGGGAGATACTTGCAGTAGGACAATTCACGAACCTGCAGACGGTTTATGATCGTGCGGTGGCGGTTGCACGAGTCCAAGGACTGAAACGGAAACCGGTAGATGAGGCTAACCAAGGACCACAAGGAGAGTGCAGGGTGGATAAGGACCGTTTCGATGGAAACTCGAAAGGACAACATCAAAATGACAATGGGGAGAAAAAGGGGATAGTCTTCAACCATTGTGACTATGCGTCACCATGTCCAAAGTGTGGTAAACCGCATTATGCGAGAGGATGCCCTCAGCATGGAGCATGCCTTCGATGTGGTCGACGTGGTCATCAGCTGCGTGATTGCCGGACCCGGAAAGAGAATATCGACAAGAGAGAGGATGTGACTACTCGACTTAGGCAACCACGAAACCCAGACGGTCAAGGTGGCAACAACCAACGGCACCAGTACCATCAGAATAAAGACCAAAATCCGAAACCTCTCGAGAGTACTGAATAGGCAGTTATGGGGACATAACTGGAGTCCTAAGGAGGAGAGGATGTGATACCCCGTAATAAAGTAGTTGCATTATTTTTTTTTTAGTTGGCTCGACAATATGTATCCCAAATAAAATTTTGAACTACGTTATGGCTTGATCCCTTCACAGGGTACGTAGGCAGCTTAGAAGTTTTAATTCTAAGTTCAGTCGCAAAATAATAAAACAACAAAAAGACTTTGGCACGAGAAGAGCCGAAACACAACTTCGAGGACGAAGTTGATTCTTAAGGAGGGTAGACTGTAATACCCGGAAATTTTCCAACATAAAATAAATACAATAAATAAAATAAATGTAATAAATAAAGAAATAAATGTAGAGGAAATGAGAAATGGAATTTAAATTAAAAAGGAAACAAAATTCCGAGAACCCGGGAAGCCGAAGACAATTTAATCGAATAAATGGTTACACGGAAACCCAACACCGATGGACTCAATAACCCGAGTCCAAATGTAAATTTAGATCCGAATAAAATTAAGATAGGAAATCGGAACCCGAAGATACCCCGAAGATCATAAAACGGAAGCATAGAAGGATAGAAGTCCGAAAGAGAGGAGGAAAAGCACGACGGATCGCACGACCCGCCCGGACCGAAGCCCAGGCGAGTTCGGCGCGGTGGCCACGCGGTCAAGGGGAAGGGCGCGCCACAGCCGCGCCAAGCGACAGATTTGCCCGTTGCGTGAATCTCTCGCCCGAACGCGGATTTTTCGACTTTCGGTTGAACATCTCTCGACCCAAGACCCTTGGGGTCAGATTTTGGATGCCCTAGGTCTTAGATATCTATAAATAAGATCTTCTAGGAGCTCCGAATACTTTTACAAAACCCTACAACTTTCTTCACATTCTAAACCCTAAATCCGGAGTCGTCGGAGGCACGAAACCGAGACGAACGCTGTTGGACGAAAATTCTAAGATCTCCATAGTCGTGGTAAGTCTCGATCCAATCATTGTTCAATATACGATTCGAAAACGAATCCTAATCTTCTTCTTTTCTCTTCTACACCTCGTATTGGATCTAGATCGTAGAACCCGACGAACGGAGAGGAGAAACGGTGGACTGGAAGCCACGCCTTCGAATAGACGATCCCGGACGTTCATAAACTCTGTAAGTTAACTCCTACATGGTTTTGAGATGAATTAAAACATTCAAAACTAAAAGATTAACAAGAAATCGAAAATCTGTCAATTTATGTTTTCTACCGACGCAACAGATTTGATGAATTTTTCCGAACCTTAAAATGAATTCAAGCGGAGAAACTTAAAAGACGAAAAACGTTCCTAAGACGTAGATCTATCTACTGTAAAATTTTCATAATTTTTCATCGCGTTTTGATATCCGAAAACGACCACGAACATACCTGCCTGTGGTTTAGATCTTGAAACAATGATGGATTCTTTATTCGAACTTGTTGGTGATTTCTACCTTAGATATAAACCGATCTAGGCTTGGCGTTGAACATAAGAGTTGTAGATTTATACGTTATGAATACCTCCATAAAATTTCATAATTTTTCGTGATGATTTGATATATGAAATCCACTCCAAACCGAACTGCTTGAATCTAGATCTTGAAATTCTTGACAGAACTTAGAAATGATCTTGATCACGTTTTTGACATAGGATCTAGACTGTTTTAGATCTTTAGCCGAACATGAAAGTCGTAGATAATGGTCTTAAGATGATCTCTGTAAAATTTCATCAAATTTGGAGTTGAATTGCTATGGTAGAATTCGAAATCTTTAAACGGTGACATATAAAATTCGGACAGATTTGTGTTTCTGTGAAAATTGACATTTTTGACCTGTTTAGGTATCTCGGATTGAAAAAGGTAAAACACAAAAGTTGTAGATCTTGACGTTTTCGAGTCTGTCGTGAAATTTTGGAATTTTTGGAATTAAATCTGATTTTAGACGAATTTTAGAGTAAACTGTGGTTTACCGGAAACACAATCTTGAAATCTTGTTGAAACATGAAATTAGCCTTTAAGGTTTAAACGATTGGGAATTCCTTTGAAATAAAATACACATTGAAATATAATGCTTGCCGAAAGGCAATTGAAATATCCTGCTTGTCGAAAGGCAATTGAAATATAGTGCTTGCCGAAAGGCAATTGAAATATCCTGCTTGCCGAAAGGCAATTGAAATATCCTGCTTGCCGAAAGGCAATTGAAATATAGTGCTTTCCGGAAGGCAATTGATAAATAAAACTTGCCGAATGACGATTGAAATATAAACTTGAAACATGAGTCATGAGATATGAAACTAGAAGACTCGAAAAATTGTTCCCTTTTAGATTATGCCTCAAAGTATGTCTTGCGATTGTTTTACCTTGCGAATTATATTTATGATTTTATAAAATCTCTATCCTTTAAATTATGCCATTTAATTATTGTTAGATAAATATGTTAAATGATGTGGTGTTGTGTGCATGTTTTCTCAAAATCTAAATAATGGCTTTGAAACCCCTTAATCATGCTTGTGTTAACTTACTCAGCACGTAGTGCTGACCAAACCATTTTCTTTTTCTTTTTCTTCCAGAGTTGAGAATTATGCATCGTCATATGCATACACGGGAAGCTTGGGATGATATATTATTTTGAATTTTTGTATTAGACTAGATCTTGCATGAACGGGCCTGTTTAACCCGTATTCTGGCCGTGTTTGCTATATTTAAATTCCGCTGCATTATACTTATGTAAATATTATTTTCCGCTGCAACTTTGATGTATTATTTTCAAATTATATATGAATGGGCTGTTTGAATATTTTAAATTCTGAAAAACCATAGCCTTGCATCTCTTTAGTAAGCTCGGAGAAACCGTGTCTTGCTAGGGAGGTGTGGTGGTGACATCCCGACCTGGGTGACCAAAAACCGGGGTGTTACACCGTGCGTGTGTCGTGTCCATTTCATCCACGGTGACTGTAAGTAGATTTTTACTCTTTGGAGTAAAGCCAAATTTATTTTAGCTTAAGCATAATTTTTACTACCACTTTCTTATTTTAAATTTATGCTTATAGCTCCCTACTGCTTTTGGATTATTGGTATGCCATTTTACTGTGCTTTATAATACTTGCAATTATTCTCAATGTCCTATGGATATTTGAGCGCGCATTGTTACGGGGTTTGGTCCAAGTTTTGGGTCGCTGCTGCCACCTCCGCCGTTTGCTTGTGTTACACGACTTACGGGGACAGATGTTAATCCTCCGCCGTTTGCCTGTAATACACGACTTACGGGGAATGATGGGAATCAGCCCGATGCCATTTCTTGATTCAATGTGGTCTGAGGAAATTTCTTATCTCCACCACAACCCTTGAATATATGTGAGATTTGGGCCCTACAACGGGGAACCTGCACATCATGTTGGCTGAGGAATTTATTTTTTGGTAACGCATAGTGTCATATTGTCTTCTCCCGGGATTAGATTTATATGGATTTTGTCTGTGCTTAAATTAATTCTCGTTTTAGCATACCATTACCATAACTGTTGTGTTTAAATTATTTCTGCAACCCTACCTCCTCCGGGAGTAAACGTCTACTTACTCAGCGATTGTTTTCGCTGACTCTACACTTGTCACCATTTCCTTTCAGGTTTTGAGATCTGCAAGGCACCATCTGCACGGGCACGATTTGGGGTATTATTTATGAAAATGTATATTTAAACCCCCTTTTGGGATAAAAAGTTGTTACTTGGCATAGATAGTGATTTATCGAGCATAAACAAAATATTTGGGTTTTATCCCATTTATGAAAATATGGTGCCCTACTGTTTTAAACAATGAATTATGCGTTTAACAGTATTTTTGAGTATGAAATAGACAACCCCTTTTTATGAAATAAAACTTCCATGGATTTACTCCATTATTGTTATTGCGCGCTTTGAGGAATGCAGTCATCCGTTTGGTTATGCCATACCAAACATTTTTATCAAGCTTATTTTATACTTCTCATAGTATATAAGCTTCTTTGTGAATTATATGCTAGCTTGTCCGGAACGTGGTTAGCATATACATTCAATTCTGATTTTCTGCAATTATTTGTGCTAGCCTTAGCGTATTTCGGGCAGTCCGGAATACGTGGCGGTAGCACCCCACCCATTGTTCCCGCTCTTTTCTTCCGCTGCATCTTTAGAGAAAATGGGGGTGTTACAGTTTGGTATCAGAGCGTTTTGCTCTTGGAATTGTGCATCTGAAATTTTTAAAATTCATGCACCAAAAGTCATTTTTAAAAGCCAGGCGGCTATACAAGTCGTGTATTGAAATTATTAAAATCTTACACGAAAAGCATTTGTAAGCATTCGGATTAGTGCATATGAATTACTGCAATTTTTGCACCAAGAATATTTTTGAAGAGCCATTTTTGCTCTAAAGAAGTAGTGCATTTAAATTATTGAAATTTTTGCACGAAATATTTTGAAAAGACTATGCCAAGTATTTTTAAAAGTTAAATTTTGGGATGGGGACACATACACACATACGCATATAGGCACGGGCAGAATTTTGATTTATTACAAGTATATTCTTGACAATGATTTCCCAAGGTATCGGACTCCGAGCTAGAGTCTCTCTCCGATACTTTTATTGTTGTTGTGCTAAGCATCCCTTAGTATCTATCCCTAGACGTGTCTTGGATAACCTACTAGTATTGCACTAGTTCTTTGGCTTCTCAGTTCAGTTGCCTTATTATGTAAGATGATGCCTACAATAGGTGACGATATTTGCGATTACTTTTATTTTTACCATTGGGAAGGTATGGGAATGTTACCCAAGAGTTGTACCTACCAAGTGGTAATGGGGTATTGCAATGGTCTATGACCCTTCCTCAATCTATATAAGAAATCGTCGTATCACAAATTATTTTATGGCCTTAGTGCGATTTGCATTCTTGCCTTAGTCAACATAAGTTTATACCTTAGACTTACAAGCACGAATTATGTGTTAACAAGATGATCATGCGGATGACTAGGAATAAGAATTTCCTAAATAATATATGGTCTTAAAGATAAGACGCGAGTGCTACGAAAGAGCACCAAAAGATTTTAAACTCACAACGAATTTTATAAAACATTTACGAATTTCCCTCAAATCCATATGCCAATTTGACAAAGATAGTTGAACATTTTCTTGGAAATATTCTTAAAGGAATTATTACCAACAATCGTGCGCTTAAAGGATAACCTAAATCATTCCTCCTATTCCTTTGAGCCTTATAAATTTTGGATTCGATCTCTGGATAAGGATGCACTTAAGGGTCGATTGAGATAGAAGCCCGGTATAAAGAATACTTCTCCCAATCGCCCTTCGTATAATTTGTCTACCTCGATAGTTGTCCCAAATATGTTGTTCCTATGGTTTTCCCTTGATAAGGACACAAGAGCCCATAACAATGATTTCACCCCCATTTTCGAGAAAGCGTATGAACTATTAAGGACTAAGGTTCTGATAAAGGACGGTGAAATTTTCCACCCAAAAAAAATAAAAATAAAAATAAGTAAATAAAAATAAAAATTTCAAAATTTCCAAATCATTTGGAAATTAATTAAAATTTTGATAAATGATAAAGTGAGAGCAAATGAGTTTCTCTCAAGACTATGATTATGTTTCAGATGCCACGACGAGGACGCCCAGTAAAACGTCCGGCCAACCCCCTATATGCACCTGATCCCATGGAGGATAGGCAAGACACTATAGAGGGACGACAAGCTCGATTAGAACAAGTAATGTTAACTATTGGTACCGCAGTAGAGCGGCAACTGGCAAGGGACGAAATACGAGGGGAACCACCCACAGATTTCATCAAGGCTGTACATGAGTATCAACCCACGAGCTATACCGGACAAGAGGACCCGGATGAGCTAGAAGGGTGGATCGAGAAATTCGACAAACTGCTAGAGGCGGTACGGTGTCCCAAGGAAAGGAAAGTGGAGGTGGCTACATTCTTCCTGGAAAGCCAGGCAAACACCTGGTGGCGAAACCACGAGAATCGAGACATTGGTTGGCCAGAGTTTAAGGAAAGCCTGCGGGCGAGATTTTGCCCAACTAGTGTAAAGAACGCTAAGTATGAGGAGTTCGTCACCTTAACACAAGGCAGTTTCTCTGTCCATGAGTACTACAAAAAGTTCAATGAGCTCCTCCGCTTCGCTCCAGGGTTAGTGAACACCGAACATTCCCAGGCCCAAAAATTCAAACTCGGACTGAACCGAGAGGTTCGAGAAGGGTTAGGTGGGAAACAATTCTTTAGCCTACAGAAGCTATATGATCGGGCGATGACAGTTGAGCGAGTCCGGAAGCCTAAACGGGGAAAAGAGCAAATCGGGCAAACCTCTAAAACCGATAAGGAGGGGCGCATCAAGAAGAACCCGGACAGAGGAAACCAGAACCAGCATCGCAACTTTGATGGCCCTAACCTAAGAAACAATGATCATCCCCCTATGGCCACACGCTGCCCAAATTGCGGCAGGAAGCATTGGATGCAGGCATGCCCGCAAGATGGAGAGTGCTTCAGATGTGGCCTCACAGGGCACAGGATTAAAGATTGCAGCACCCGTCTGGATCCTAACAAGTTGCGAAATGATTTAAATGGAGATCATCGCTTCCAAAAGGAAGCAATCCTGAATAGAAAGCCTAGGAACCTCGCCGCCTGCGGTAAGAAGTAATCAAGGAAGGTTGCATAAGGACAACTCGGGCAATCCTTGAGGAGGATAAAAAGGGGAACTCGGGCACACTCATTGGAGGACATTTTTACTTTTGCTTTGGGAATGTAGCCCCTAATATGCCGGTTTAGATTATATCATTACTCTCTAAGAACATCGATCAATCGGGCATGGTAAAATGATATGCAAGTGGAGCGATCGTACCCCAACTTTTGAACCAAGTAATGCGCTTGATATGTATAACCAAGGCATCCCCTTTTGTTGCGAAGCATTTTAAGCTTCCGCCTAAATGATAATCCCTGATGTAATATTTAAAATTTCTTTTCCTTTGAAAGGATTTGTTTGACCTATAACCAGATGTTTAGATTGTCTGCCCATGCCTAAGTAAAAATATGGAACCATCAAAAGCAAAGTTTATCTCAAGGTCAGTTAATTATTATATCCAGTAAAATGTTTACTTATGAAATTTAGTAGAGAATTCTTAACTGGACAGCGCCATCATCATTTATCTAAACCATGTCCTAATATACCTTATTAGATAACTAAGCAATTTCTCCAAAGTGCAACGGAACCAACAAGGAAAAGTGATATTTACGAAGGATTATGGTATACCCAAAAGAAGACTACCGATTTCAACTGTGTCATTGGACACCTCATAAAGGTAATAGGATAACATATTAATAGGTTTTTGTCCTAGACTTATCCCGGATACCTTTAGGATATGATAAAATATGTGTCATCAAGGATTGATGAGCCAACCCAAGTGTGACACCAATAATTAAGGACCAAGAGAGATAATTAGTGGACTCAAATTGGACGATAACAGTGCGACAGGGCCCACAATATG
The DNA here is from genome assembly GCA_030278955.1 of Hygrophila difformis. Taxonomy (NCBI): domain Eukaryota; kingdom Viridiplantae; phylum Streptophyta; class Magnoliopsida; order Lamiales; family Acanthaceae; genus Hygrophila; species Hygrophila difformis. The sequence goes on from JAOANR010000011.1 coordinate 10,901,853, forward strand.
AGAAGTTAAGCAGATATGAAGAATAAATACCCGAAACTGTTTTTTAAAAAAATAAATTAATCAATAGGTAAACCGTCGAGAGTTTCTACAAATATTGGGAAAATACTCTAACTCTAAACTATTCCTAGTTTTGTCTTGAGGCTTCGAGGACGAAGCTTTATTTTAAGGAGGGTAGACTATAATACTCCATAAAATTTTGAATAAATTTTAAAATTTTAACTAATGTATTCAAATTTTTTTTTCAAAAGAATAAAAATGTCTTCAAAATTTAATCGTTAAATAATTTAAGGAATGAAAAATGATATTTTTCGAAGCAACGACTATATAATCGAGTGTTAATATAAATTAATTAGCCAAGTTTAAACCTAAAACCCCGACCAACATTTTAGAACAAATAAATTCCTAATCGCGGAATGGATTGTCATCGAAATATTTTAAAATTTAGATCCATTAAATTAAAAGCTTTTGAATAGGTATAATATTGGACATGAGTTAAGTGATGGAACAAATAACCATGATTGGAATAAAACACTTAGCCAAGTAATTCATAAACGTCGAATATAATATGAATTAGGCATGGGATAAATTATACGACTATGATCATACACTTAAATTAAAATACTTAACCCATATAATTATTGGAATGAAATTGCCATTATTGTTCGTCCCGGGTTGGAGAATTGGGAATGTCGAATTAGTTGGCTAATAGTGCCAATTAATATATGTTTTAAGTCTATTAGATCCATTAAGCTAAAGTCTTGTGAGTTAGTGGATTATTAGGTCCATGATCCATCTTTTAATTAAGTCTATAAGACTAGCAATTGGGCCACATTAGACAATAAGCAAAAAGGATTAAAAAGTCCAAGCCCATTAGAGTTTAGCCCAAGCCCACAAGCACCCAAAACCCTAACCCTAACCCTAGCCAGCCGCCACCCTTCCGGCGCCACCACCGCCACTGCCGCCGGCGGTCCGCCGGAAACACCTCCAGCAGCTCCTTTGCACCAAATTTGAACCTCCATCTCGTCCAAGTCATGGCCACCACCGTCCACCTCCGGCAGCCTCCCTTGTACCGATTTTGGATCTCCAAACTCCATTTCCGGCCATTGGCAACTCACTGCCACCATCTTTCCACCACCTCCGGCACCATCGCGCATCCCCATCACCTCCGTCGGCTTTCCATCCTCCTTCCGATCTGCGCATCCCTCACCGGCGCTCCTCGCCTCCACCACCACGCTAAACTCGCCGCCCTCTCGGAGCTGTTATTTCCCAACGGAGCCGCGGCCTCCGCCACCACCGGCCACTGACATGCCGCCCTCACCACCACCATCCTTTTCTCCAACCCACCAACTCCGAACCACAACCATTTGCGTTCAAAACCAGGAAAAAGCAAAACAAAAAAAAGGGAGAAGGAAACAGTGATGAAGAAAAGGAGGGCAGAAGCGAGAGGGTGAGAGAAGCGCGAGAGAGAGAGATAGCCGTCCCGCTCGCCGATCCGCCGCTGCCGCACCCATATGCTGCTGCCTCCGGCCTCCTGCTCCCTTGTTGCCGGCGAGCGCAGGTTCAAACAATGGAGGATGCAGCTTTGGGGACAAAAAGAAAGAAAAGCTGTGAAGGGAAGAGAAAAAAAGAAAAAAAGGAAAGGGGAAGTAGACAAGAAAATTTCCAAACAGAGGGGGAGTTGACTAGGTATGCAGGGGAAATTTAATGCCCACAGATGTAGAAAGAGGAAATGGTACAAGCGGGAATCAGGGGAAAAGCTGGAAATGTGTGTACGCTTTGTTTTTATTCGGCTAAATGTGGCTATAAAACCGCCCTCCTCCTTCCCATTTCACACGCCATTTTCTTCCTCACACCCTTAAATTTCTTTCTTCTTCTTGCTGCTAGTTCCCTTGGTTCTTTTACCTTTATTTTAGTTCTTCTTAATAGAGTGATTTAAGATTATTGTAGAATTGTTAGAATTCTGTTTAGTAGTTGAGATGTAAGTGGGATTTTCGTTGCAAGCCGAGTGCTCCGGTAAGATTTATTAAGTTGGAAATTTTAGTTATTATTTTTATCTAAATATTATTATAGCATACTAAGTTCATATTAAAATTTTTTTTTGCTAGTCAAATAGCTGTAAAGGGATATCTGCTCGTAGGCCGTGCGTGTGTCGTGTCCATTCCGTCCACGGTGACTGTAAGTAGATTTTTACTCTTTGGAGTAAAGCCAAATTTATTTTAGCTTAAGCATAATTTTTACTACCGCTTTCTTATTTTAAATTTATGCTTATAGCTCCCTACTACTTTTGGATTATTGGTATGCCATTTTACTGTGCTTTATAATACTTGCAATTATTCTCAATGTCCTATGGATTTTTGAGCGCGCATTGTTACGGGGTTTAGTCCAAGTTTTGGGTCGCTGCTGCCACCTCCGCCGTTTGCTTGTGTTACACGACTTACGGGGACAGATGTTAATCCTCCGCCGTTTGCCTGTAATACACGACTTACGGGGAATGATGGGAATCAGCCCGATGCCATTTCTCGATTCAATGTGGTCTGAGGAAATTCCTTACCTCCACCATAACCCTTGAATGTATGTGAGATTTGGGCCCTACAACGGGGAACCTGCACATCATGTTGGCTGAGGAATTTATTTCTTGGTAACGCATAGTGTCATATTGTCTTCTCCCGGGATTAGATTTATATGGATTTTGTCTGTGCTTAAATTAATTCTCGTTTTAGCATACCATTACCATAACTGTTGTCTTTAAATTATTTCTGCAACCCTACCTCCTCCGGGAGTAAACGTCTACTTACTCAGCGATTGTTTTCGCTGACTCTACACTTGTCACCATTTCCTTTCAGGTTTTGAGATCTGCAAGGCATCATCTGCACGGGCACGATTTGGGGTATTATTTATGAAAATGTATATTTTAAACCCCCTTTTTGGGATAAAAAGTTGTTACTTCGCATAGATAGTGATTTATCGAGCATAAACAAAATATTTGGGTTTTATCCAATTTATGAAAATATGGTGCCCTACTGTTTTAAACAATGCATTATGCGTTTAACAGTATTTTTGAGTATGAAATAGACAACCCCTTTTTATGAAATAAAACTTCCATGGATTTACTCCATTATTGTTATTGCGCGCTTTGAGGAATGCAGTCCTCCGTTTGGTTACACCTTACCAAACATTTTTATCAAGCTTATTTTATACTTCTCATAGTATATAAGCTTCTTTGTGAATTATATGCTAGCTTGTCCGGAACGTGGTTAGCATATACATTCAATTCTGATTTTCTGCAATTATTTGTGCTAGCCTTAGCGTATTTCGGGCAGTCCGGAATACGTGGCGGTAGCACCCCACCCATTGTTCCCGCTCTTTTCTTCCGCTGCATCTTTAGGGAAAATGGGGGTGTTACAATATATTACAAAAAGAGAAATAAAATTGGAACCATTTCGTCTTTTCGCAACAGATTCCAACAGTCGCTGCTTTCACCGTTTACCTCAAGCTCAAGCCCTGAAATCCAAAAACAGGGGTGATATTCAGTCGGAGAAACGCCCAACCTCAAGCTCAAGCCCTGAAATCCAAAAACAGGGGGGATATTCAGTCGGAGAAACGCCCAATTCGGGAAAAAGAAAACCCTAATCGCGAAATTTTGGCAAATAGCAACCAAAAAGGAGAAAGAAAAAAAATTTGGACCATTTCTCGATTTATGCGTGTCATCCTTGCGCAGGGGCCATGCTAATCTTCTCTGTATCGTTCCAATTTTATCGGATGTCCCCGAAGGGACGAACATGAATGTCACGCCAGCATATATGAATGGGGAAGAAAATCTCTGTAATTCTGATGTGGGAGAAAATTAATATGGGCCTACACTGAAATCAAAGATATTCTGCAAACAGGTCCGCCCATTAATAATGGGCTGGGAAACCAAATCTCTCCACATCCACTATTTTGAGACAAAAATCCAAATTAAAATAATCAATTGTTGAAGGACCAAGTTGCAATTAATAGAAAATTGCAAACAAGAGTTCATTTGAAAGGCCTAGGAGGGGAGCAAAATTGGATAGGGTTTACGGAGTACACGGCGGAGAGGTCTCAGAAGAGAAGAGAATGAGGGTTGCGCTATGCGGCGGAGGATATTGGGGAATTCTTCAAGGGTGGTTGCCCCTCTCCTCCTCCACATCAAATGGGAAAATGCCTCCATTGATTTCATCATCTATTTGATGCATCCAAACTCCAAAAATCAACAGCCCTTGTTCACGACAAGCAACTGGAATAATTGCCATGATAGTCCTCGTTAACTATGCGAGCGCTCTCACCACCACCACCACCACCACCTCCTCTCTCCTTCTCTCTCTCTCTCTCACGCAATATTGTGCACACAGCTCGTTGATTTGACGATTGGTGTGTAGATTGTGTGGGTATAAGGTAAGGAAAGGCTGTGATGATGAATGCTGGATGAATCTTCTGAGAATCTTTGTGAATAAGGACAAAGGCAATGAGATCCGTGCAGCCCGTATCTTGGCTTGGCGGGCCGCCTGACCCGACCCGGATGGTATCTGGGGGATTATTCTACAGATGCAACCGGCCGGGCGGCGGCGGTTTTCCGCAGCCATGGCGTGGTTGGACTCTCGTTGCTTCCTCACATCACATCTACCGTCTACTCCACAGATCTAAGCCTCCTTTTTTTACTTTCATTTATTTTTCCAATTTTTGTCTTGTGTTTATTTTGTTACCATTTTATTCTTTTAATGCATTCTTTTTAGGTAATTGAGGACAACAGACCAGCTCTGTGTCACCATTCGATAGAGCTGTCACTTTTATGCATATATATTGACAATTGTGTGATTCTTTGTGGTAGACAAGTCTTGTGAATTTGCACCTAAACTACAGTAAAAATTTAGGGATTTGAATGGGCATGAATTCCTGTTTAGTTTTTTTGATGGTTAAATGAAATTTAGTTTTCACTCTAAAATTTCAGTAGGAAAGAGAGTTTTCATGGGAATAATTTGCTTAAGCTACATGTCCTGTTTAGGTCTTGGGTTTTTTGCCATGTTAAAAAAATGTCTGATCACCCAATTTTAAGGTCTGAGTGGAATCTTGAATTGGATGTCATATCCTTATTTTGTTCACAATCTTGTGTTGTTTGGTAATTGAATCTTGAAAAGCTCAATCAATTAGTTAAAATTGAAAGATATAGGTGGGGGAGAATAACTCCATCACTGGTCCAATAATCCATCATTCCACCCTCCCTCTTTTTCCATATGATTCACGCCTTTCCTTTAAATATCAAATCTTTTCTTCTACTCTTCAAGTAATTTCGACATTTCCACCTTCAGATAATGAAGTTGAGTTTCTCTCATCTTCTTTTCCCTTTAATTTGATAATAATTGATATTGCTTAGCTTGAATTTTTGTTCTCTGTTCCAGGCTCTTTATGTATCTATCGGAAAAATGGAAAATTTAGTCCTTTTTCTCTACAAAAGTTCTGAATTCGTCCTTTACGAAATTTTAACCCTTTATAGTCCTTTAAGTTTATTAATTATTTTCCAATCAGTACTCAAGTCACTAATTAAATACAATCAGCTGACATGGCACAAAAAATTCTTAATCCTTATCTTCAATCAACTCGTGGGCCCCATGCAGCACAACCTTTTTCTTTGCAAATTCTTCTTCTCCACGTGAAATACAAAATTCCCAAGTCCCAACAGACACAAATTTTCGAAACCAAAATTTCTTAACTGTAGGTGTTCGAAACTTGCTGATTCAAGACCCAATCCACAGAAACAGAACAGTGAATAGGATTATTCTCCAGCTCACATTTCATATCTGAAAAAACATCGTCCGACCAAAATTTTCTAGATGGAGAAGACAATGAATAGTGTTTCCGGCGAGTCCCAAAACTTCACTCAAAATTACGATTTTTATGTCCATTCAACTCCTTTCGACATGAGTATTACGAATATATGTTCGGATTTCAGAAAATCTCACCGTAGATCTCGGACAAAAAGCTTGGCCGGAATATTCAACAACTTTGTCGGAAAAACTGTTACTCTTCATTGAAAGCCAACTCTTCACCGATGTCAGTGAACTTTATATCCATTTCAATCAAAATTGCATGTCGGTTACAACCGTAAATTTAAATTACAGTTTTGATCAACATATAGAAATTTCAAAATTACAATTACAAATTTTCAACAACTTTCTCGTCACTGCATCGAAATGAAACCAAACACTGCTATTGAATGGAGGCGGCTTTGATACCAAATTATATTGCAATAAATTGATATACCCGATTCCAGTAGCAGACATTGATGTTGATACTTGACAGTTTAAAGACCCAATCTAATTCATCTGAAAATGGAGGATGGCAAAAGAAATTATTGAATCTCCAATTCGAGGTCAACGGAAAATTGCAAAATTAACCAGTATCAAGCGATGAAGATAAATATGAGGAAGAATCCCCCAATTTTACCCCAAGAAATCATGGTCGAAATCCTCGCTCATCTCACCGTACAAACCCTAATGAGATTAAGAGCGATTCCAAGTCGTGGCGCTCCATAGTTTCGACTCAATCATTCGTCAAATCGCTACGAGGGATTCGACTTCCTCTAGTCACAGATCATGCTAACCATTTCCCATCCTGTATACGATCTCAAACACGCTTTGGTGCGTTGTCTGGTGCACGAACCCTCGGTGGGTGCGGTCGACGTCGATTACATGCAACTCCCACATAGAGCTGTGGGTGGTCGGAGCTGCTCGTGAAACCGGAAGGAAGTGATTCCAACACCACGCAGAGTCGTCGGGGGAAGCGAAAGTGACAGAGGGGCAGACATCAATATGGAGTTTGTGTGTGTTGACATGGAATGCTGTTGGTTGATTTTTCAACTCCAAGCTGTAAGGAGACTAAGGGTTTTGGTGCCACATCAGCAAATAATGTTTGATTAGTGGCTTGCGGACTGTTCGAGAAATAATTAGTAAACAAGGGGGACTATAATGGCAAAAAATTTCTAAAGGTTGGATTCGGAATTTATGTAAAGAAAAGGGACTAAAATTTCCATTTTTCCTGTATCTATCTATCTGAAACCCGTACATGATGATCTCTGTCGAATTCAAACTCATTGCAACCTGCCCGAGTAATAAGTACATGTTCTTCTATTAGTTTGTTCTGTTGATAAATCCATTTGGGAAACTGTAGAGTTTTAAAATGTTTTAGTGCCCTACTGTGTTTTACTGACTTGCTGTTTGCTGCAAGAGAAAAATGGGTTATTTCTTCCATTAGTATACTGTAGTGCGTGGCTGATCAAGTTTGTAAGGTTTGGAAATTAAAGCAAATTATTTATTATACGTATATGAGTTACAAGGAAAACTGCAAGGGATTCAGCGTCAGGTTGTTGTACTCTGTTTATTGTGTATGTTGTACTCTTTTGTGCTCTCTTTAATTATTTATACTATTAAACCCCGACTATGGTGCTTATTTGATGCCATTTATTTGTCCACTCATAAAAAAACAGGTGGCAAACTAATAAAATAAATTTTGAAATGAGCGCGACGAAGTCTCATAAGAAATCTTAGCACGGTGCTTGTTTTGAGCCGGAATCACATTCCCACTCAAAAAACTGATAATGTAATTTGTATTTTTATTCTTATTTTTTTATACTTATTTTAGTTTATAAATTTAGATATTATGTATTATAGTATTGATAGTATATGAAATTTAATTTTAAAAAATCAATTGAAAATTTTAAATTAATTTAAGCATATTTTTCTTTAATATACATATGTTTCCAATTAAAATTTATTTATGTTCATATACATAAAACAAAAATAATAAGAACTTAGAGATATTAAATTACTAATTATTCTGAAAATTATACTTCCGTTTTTATATATCTGCTACAGATCCACCCAGCACGCAGTCCAATGCATATTTTAAACCATTAATAACTCAAATTCGGTACAAGTAAAAATTCTAAAAGTTTGATATTTGAAAATTACACGACGAGACGAATTTAACAAGATATCACTTGACTATATTTTAACTTGTATACTACGATAAAATTTTAAGTCAAAGTGTGCGGATAAATAGTGTTCAAAACTCTAATGGAGCAAATGAAAGAAAACGGAGGAAGTATATAAAAAATTTTCTATGTTGTAAAAATTAAATACGTTTAAATATTTTCTATTATATAGCAAAATAATATATTTATAAAATTTATTCACTGAACTTTAAGGAAATTATTATAAATTAATTAGAAAGATTTTCAATTTAATCAAACGTAATACTATTAAAAATTTAAAAATAAGATTCGCAGTAAAATAATTTATAATGGTTAAAAATTTAGGTAGTAAATATATTTATATATAATATTTAATATTTATAAAATATATGATATATATTTGTATTGAACTTCGTAAATGAATTCAACTCACCCCTAGATTCATAATATTTAAATTGACATTGGTTTAGTTTGACCATAAACCGGGTAAAATCGGGTCGAACTCAACCTAGATAGAATAACCCTAATTTTTTTCACAATATTAAAAACTAAATGTGAATGTTCGGTAGAGAATCAGGTAAATAAAATGAAAATATTGTTAGATAAGGAAAAAAAAAAGGTAACATTTTTAAAATAATGGTGGATGAATATTTTGAAGTTGGCAGATATTAAAACCTTCGAGAACAGGTTCACTTGGGCTAGGGGACCATTAAGACACATTTTGTATGTAGGATGTCTTGTCTAAAGGTGCTATACAATGTACCATATGCAAGTGATTAAGCAAATAAATGGCTGAGGGCGACAAAGTGGAACCTGTGGGTTGCAGTGGTGGTGAGCTGAGGCCGAAGGGCAGAGTGGAGGAAGCGACGCAAATGACGCACAGGGCGTGGTGGCGGTTGTGGGAGACAGGCGTTGCAGAGGTGACACATGAGTGAGTGAGTGAGTGTGGAGTGGAGACTTGAGGATTCTGAAAGAGACGAGATGGAGAAGAGAGTTCTTCAGACTTAAGATTTTATGCTTAGGGCGATTTTTGTTTTAAGGGTAGAGCCCGAGGGGCAGCCCGCCCAAAATGGACCGAACATATTTGGGCCTATATCGTTTAGTAAGCCAGTTTTCGAACGGGCCTTCAAAATCAAGGTTCATGCTACATATTTTACTGCGGGGAGGGTTGGCCTAATGGGCTGGGCCCGTTTGACAACCCTAATCATTGACGACCCATGCTTCAATCCCACACCGTCGGCCTGACTCCCTCCGCTACAACGACACTTCCTATCAGCGCATTCAAGTCACTCCCGTCAAGGTTTTTGACTCACAAATATATATTATATATATTTATAGAATTTATATAGAGTAAATAGTTCTTTATTGCTAAAACAAGTTTGCGGGTATCCATTTGCCCATGGATAATCCGTCTACGTTAGGGTCGGATATGGTAAAAAAAAAAAAAGACTTCGGGTAGTGAGTGAAGTTGGCAACCCGTACCCTATCTGACATGTTTACATCCATATATATATGGGGATATTTAGTATTTAAAGTAATGGTATGCTAATGTTTAAAGTATCTTATGTGATTGTAATGAATTTGAATTTTTAATTATTTATTTATATGCGATGTGATGGTTGTAGGTTGACATTTATTAATGGTAGTGAGTTTGATATTTGAATACGAGGTATTTAGTTATTGATTTGATGTGATGTGGTATGTTTGGTGATTAATAGTTATTATTATTTCATAAAAGTTGAAATGAGACAAAAATATTGATACGGATAAAAAAGAAAAATGAGACATAAATAATGGATAGAAAGACTTTTTATTTTAATAACATAAATAAATAAAAAATTAAAATAGGCAACTAGAATGAGGTATTTTCACTTTCAAACAATCTGTGTGGTGCGTACACATCGCTGAAATCCTTCTGGTGGCTAACTTTTCTAAATTAAAATATTGTTGCCAAAAATTGAAGGGACTCGGGTTCCTTCTAGTGACCGGGAAAAGTTATTACCTTTATATTAAATTCCATAACATAAAAAATAAAATGAAACTATTGAGATAAGAGGAGTTTAGGTATAGCTAGAATGATGCGTTTAATTTTTTATGTATAACGTATTATGTAAATAGTATTCCGTGGATATAATAATAATAATAATAATAATAATAATAATAATAATAATAATAATTGTGAAATATTGAAATGCAGCCCTTTTCATTCCTTTGATTTTGTTTTGAAAGGAATCAAGTGTATATATGGATGATAATGCAGCCCTGATTCTATTGTAGTTAGTGGACATTTGTCAAAGCAATGACAAGTGTCACGTAATCCACATTATCATATTATATTAATCAAATATGACGTGCGTGGCTATGTGTCACTTTACGAGCGTGGCACAATTAACTCCAAACACTTATTTATTTATTTTCTTAAAAACACTTAATTTTATCGTTTTGTATTTATTAAAATTTCTATATCTTTTTTTTGTGGACAGTCTGTTAGAAAATGAGTAGTGGAAGCTCTTGCCACACAAATAAATGGACAAAAAAGGGGGATAGAGGATCGAATGGGGAATCAAACCCCTAACCTATAAGTTGAGAGTTGGAGGACTTGACTATTAAGCTAAGTCCTCATCTCCTTTAATTAATATCTGTATTGTTCTTTTTCTTTTTATTTTAAATATTGAGATTCATGTGTCGACATCGGTGTGTGAAAGTCATGCCACACATATTACAAAGAGGGACAAAAAGGAGGGATAAAGTGACTGGGAGGGATCGAATCTCCGAATTATAAGTTGGGAGTCAGCGAACTTGACCACTAAGGTAAGTCTTCATTTCCCAATATCTATATTGTTCTTGATTTATAATGAACTTTTCTTTGCAAATTAAATAGTATTTCATCGTAATATACCTATTTCAACTATTGTGACATGAATATGAATGAAATATAACTGGGTTGAATGAGCAAAAGACTTAAAAATAGAGGTGTAGATGCGTCAAAGCTTCTCAATATGACACGACTATTTCCCATTTAAAATCTCCTAAAATTTTTGGATACTCAGTTTAATATATTTATTTAGCAGTTGATATATTAAAATATAGAGACAAAATAATAAAAATATATATATATTGTAAAACTATGCGAAAATACGAATTCAAATGATCCCACTCGATTATATTTTTCTTATATACTGGAACAAAATTTTAGGTCAATCATGCATAAAGAATAGTGTAAAAAGTTCAAATGAAACGTTCTAAATAGGATGGAGGGAGTACTTTCTTTGATATTTGATAGCGTCGATCAAATTTAAGTACAAATTATATTTGTACCCATTAGCTCGTTAAGTAGCAGGAAATTCCAAGTATATGTTCTGTGTAGATATATACTTCCTCTATTTTTGTGAATGTGCAACATTCACTCCGCGCAAGCTGTCCGATGCATATTTTTAACAGTTTTTTTTGGTTAACATATTTTAACAGTTAATAACTCACGTTATATGTAAGTATAAATTATAAAAATTTGATATTATAAAACTACGAGATCAGACGATTCTAACAAGATCTCACTTGACTATATTTTTATTTCTATAACTATTGTATAAACGTGAAATCAAAGTCAAATAATGAATAATTTCAAAACACTAAATGTTTCATTTTCATAAAAATGGAGGTAGTAAATTATAGAAATACTATAGAAACTTAAATAGGAATTATTTGTTAATAGTTTATTGTCAAATAGCTATGATTTGTAAGATAGTTTTCAAAGTGCAATATAATAGTTGGACTAAACTCAAACATTATTGGCAATTTATCCAATAAAATTGAGCTCAAGTGCTCAACCGAGCTCGAGTATATCACCAAGTATTCAAGCTGGAGTTCGAACATAATTTTAAATATTTATTCAAGCTAAGCTCGAACTCAATTCGAGCATGAGAAAAATACATTGGTCGTGCTTGACACAACTCATGGCACCCCAAATTAAAATGCAGAAAGTAATATACCACCAACATTTTGGTGGTAGTGGTTGAGGGAATGCATATATAAAACCTCAAAATTCAAATTGCCAAACCTAAATTATTTTCTCACCTAATTCCAATACCATAAAAAGTCGATCAAAATTATTTGTTAATGAATATAGGAAGGAAACCCTAATTAAGCTAGTGAGCACATTCCAATACCCTTCAATTCTTCCTTTCCCTCATATATTATTCAGATATAATTAATAGCTCTCCCTTCAGTCCCCAACTCACCACTACTTTAATTTGTTGTCTCTTTACACCCCATATCATCTTTATAATTATATATTTATACGCACACATTATAATTCAATTTAATTACTCCATTCATTAACACGCACATAGATGTAATCAAATATATATAATAATCAAATCCCAAATAAAAATTTCTTATAATAAAATCAATTGGCCTGAATGGTATGTAGCTGTGACTTACACCAAGATTTCGGATTCGAGCCTTTGTGTATGCATGATTCTGCTTTGAGCAAGACAATATAATCTTTCAATGTCTACCCAATTTTCGAAGGATTAGTCTTAAGTTCAATGTGGTTTAGGGATACCTGATATAAAAAAAAAAAAATCTTGTAATATAATAAAAAACTGCATGACCTTATTACATATATATTGTAGTATAAAAAGAATAGATGCAATCGTGGTCCCATAATGCTGTGCAGACAAGAATAAGGTTACCCTAAAATGAGACCTTAGGATTGGTAAACTGCGCTATTGCCAACCCCTCATCGCCTTTACTTAGTTTACTACTACTAATTTGCATTGTACTGAAACAGCTGCATTACCAACGACATATTGCTTAATTAAATAACAACCATCCCCTGCCTTCGTTTGTCCTTTTCTTTATTGGAGGGCCAACCAGTACTTACTTTAGGGCTGCTTTTCTTTTGTATTTTTAATTTAATTATAATCTTTAGAATCAGTGGTCCTAATTCTTTCTTTAATTTCCCTCAGGCCTCAACTTTGTGATCGTACCATGTGATCCTTAGCTGTATCGATAAACGATAGATCAAAATGCACAATTAGGTCATCAGTATATGATCAGCAGGATAATTGGTCGACAGAGATTTCATGTGAGATGTTGTCTACATATGGGGTTGACGAGTGAAGACGTGTCCTATTATTACTTTTTCAGTGTAATAATTCAGACAGTGAATCTTATTTAGATTAGTGTCGTGGTCGATCCAATCACTGTCATGAATTTATAGCTGTTGACGATTTTATTAGTTTATACTTATTTATATATCTCAAAGGAAGACTGACTATTAGGGGTGAAAACGGGACGGATACGGGCGGATAGTACTCGTCCCGTATCCTATCCCATATTTTTTTGTCGAATATGGAATCGGATACGAATAGGCCGGATACAAATACGAATTCGAATATTTCGGGAAACGGATACGAGACGGATTCGGATTTTAACTCGGATAATCTTATAATTACTAAAATTAATTTTTTTTATAATTTTTTAAGTGAAATCGGAATATACTACTATGTAAGCTAAACTAAATTTTTAAATTTTCCAAGATCATTAGTTATTTCGTTCAAAACATTTAAACAACATCACTACAAGATGTTATATACTACAGTTTTGATGCAAAGAACCTAATGATGTAGTCGAGTTGATTGATATGATTTGATTTAATAAATTACATATGGCCTTCATGCTTTTGATTATATTTATACATATAGTATTACTTATTTATTTTATAGTTAATATAATATATTATATTATATTTATATAAATACATATAACTTTTCGGATATTCGGATAGAAAATACGGATAATATCCGCATTATATTCGGATTTTTCGGATATGGGCGGATATTTACAATCCCATATCCTATCCCGTATCCACCGGATATAAAAATTCGAATTCGGATTCGAATATAATCGAATACGGCATCGGATCGGGCGGATATTATCCGCCCCACTTTCACCCCTACTGACTATCTTGATAATAATCAATTTTTAGGCGTGGTTGTACCTTCCTGCTTCCCTTGAACTATAGTAAATAAATTCAATTTGTTCTTAAGGGCTTGTCGTCATATTATTGTATATTATTTGCTGCTACATTTACTAAAAAGTTATATGTAGATATACTGTTTCTGGTTTTAACTGAAAAAATTGATGGAACGAAAAATTCTCTTACAGAGTTCGAAATTATAAAATCACAAGCTTTGGTTATGTGATCATTTCCTTTAGTGAGATTTGATCTTCTTTGGGTATTTAAAATATACAGTACATAGTTTTGAAGTCACCAGTTTCTTCCTTTTTTTTTTTTATCCCTTTGTTCACAATTCTTTTATTTACATTTATTTGGAATTGTTCAACAAATTATCAACGAGGTGAGGAATGTTTATGATCATTGCTATTGCAATTGAGATGGTACGTACGTCGTCCTTTTGTCCATGCCTAGCGTTAGAGTGCATATTTGCTTGGGAAAAAAAAAAATAAATGGTCCTTTTTTTTTACAAAAAAGTCAAATCAGTCATTTTGTTTTCTTCAATTGGTCAGCTATATATATTAATTACGTCCAAATCAGTCAAAAAGAATAATTAGTGAACATGTTCACTAATTATGCCCTAATTGCTAACGTGTCAAATGTTTTTGCCCAATCTCTCCATTTTTTTGGCCAAAAATCTAAATTGGTCTGTTGGTAAATTTTTGTCAATTTCATGCAGTCCAATGTACATTTTAAAAAACTAATAATTCAAGTTCGGTATATGCAAAAATTCTAAAAATTTGATATTTAAAAACTACACAACGAGACGAATCTAACAAGATCCCACTTGACTTATTTTTAACTTCTATAAGTCGCTTGACCTACGTTTTCGATGTGAGAACGGGCTTCCAACAGAGGAGGTAGTTTTTAAATATCAGAATTTTTTACATATACCGAACTTGAATTATTAGTGGTTTAAAATGTGCATGAGACTGCATGAAATGGGGCAAAAATTTACCAACGAACCAAGTTAGATTTTTGGCCAAAAAACGGACAGATTTGGCTAAAACATTTGACACGTCAGCAATTAGGACGTAATTAGTGAACAATGGACTGATTGAGATGTAATTAATATATGTAGCAGACTAATTGAGAAAAAAAGTACTGACTTGGCTTTTTATTTATTTTTTTAAAAAAAAGGACCATTTGTTCGTTTTTTTCCATATTTACTTACATATCACAACCAGTCACATTATGAGAATGGATCCTACCCTCGGTCATAAAGTTGAGTGAAAGACATAAAATATTGAAGAAACATAGGTTGAAATTGACGATAGTAGTTTTACTAAATAATTTGAGTAGATGCACTACGTAGTATATACTTACTCCGTTTTTAAAAAATTGAAATGGACCCACATTGCACGTAGTTCAATACACATTTTAAATTATCAATAACTCAAGTTCTGTACTAGTAAAAATTCTAAGAGTTCGATATTTAAAAACTACTCGCCGAGACGAATCTAACAAGATCCCACTTTACTATATTTTAACTAGTATAACTATGATAAAACTTTAAGTCAAAGTGCATGTGTGAATAGTACTCAATTTCCAAATGTTTCATCTATTCAAAAACAGAGGGAGTACTATATACTCCCTCCGTATTAAAAAAATTTTAACATTCCTTATTTTCATACAATTCAATATATATTTTTAAAGAGTAATATCTCAAATTTTATAAAATAAAAAATTATAAAACTTTAATATTATAAAACTACGTAATTAGACGAATCTTACAAGATCTCACTTGTTATATTTTTATCTTACGTAATTGTGTGAAAAAATCGAATTAAAATTACGAAATGAATAGTATTTACTATGCAAACATTAACATTATATAAATACGGAGGGAGTATATATTACCTCTGTATTCAAATATTTGTTACATTTCATAATGTGGTACTATTCACATACAGACTTTCACTTAAAGTTTTATCATAGTTATAGCAATAAAGAACCTATCCCTCGACTATATTACCAGTTAAAATATAGGCAACTGAGATCTTATTAGATTTGTCTCATCGTGTAGTTTCTAAATATCAAATTTTTAGAATTTTTTCCTTGTATCAGATTAGAGTTATTAATGGTTTAAAATATCCATTGGGCTACATGAAATGTAGATCCGTAAAAAAATTTTGAATACGGAGGAAGTAGGGATGAAAACGGGACGGATACGGGCGGATAGTGCTCATCCCGTATCCTATCCCATATTTTTTTGTCGAATATGGAATCGAATACGAATAGGCCGGATACAAATACGAATCCGAATATTTCGGAAAACGGATACGAGACGGATTCGGATTTTAACTCGGATAATCTTATAATTACTAAAATTAAATTTTTTTTATAATTTTTTAAGTGTAATCGGAATATACTACTATGTAAGCTAAACTAAATTTTTTAATTTTCCAAGATCATTAGTTATTTCGTTCAAAACATCTAAATTACATCACTACAAGATGTTACATACTACAGTTTTGATACAAAGAACCTAATGATGTAGTCGAGTTGATTGATATGATTTGATTTAATAAATTACATATGGCTTTCAAGCTTTTGATTATATTTATATATATAGTATTACTTATTTATTTTATAGTTAATATAATATATTATATTATACATATATAAATATATAAATTTTCGGATATTCGGATAGAAAATACGGATAATATCCGCATTATATTCGGATTTTTCGGATACGGGCGGATATTTACAATCCCATATCCTGTCCCGTATCCGCCGGATATAAAAATTCGAATTCGGATTCGAATATAATCGAATACGGCGTCGGATCGGGCGGATATTATCCGCCCCACTTTCACCCCTAGGAGGAAGTATATTTTTAGCTTAAAAGAAATAGTAACTTTATCAATTAGAGTGGGATCATGCACACCCATTGACTTCTATATAAATCCACTATTGGCATGTTTAGTGGCGGAACTGAAAATTTTTTACGAAAATTTAAGAAAATCAGGCTAAAACGATGGCGTGCTTACAACGGCAAAAAAGATTTGAAATATAACAAGGAAAAGGGTTTCCAAAGGGAGTAAATCAAGCTCTCAAGACCTGAAACCACAAGTCCACCCACATAATAACACACCAACAGGCAACATCATTTAAAAGGGATGAATTATTTTGCATCTTTCAAAGCAAATAACTCAAAAGCACGTTAAGAAGAAGATATATAGCATGTCTTGGAATAATTCAATCACATGAAAAATCATTAAAACCCCATTAGCAGATGAATTTTTAACTTTTTTTCGGTCGCTCCATAAAAATTTTCTTGTAGCCTATAAATAGGCATTCAAAGATATGATTTTATGAGAATATTGTGCCATGAAGCATATCGGTGGTCCAATGATAGTAGGTGGCGTTTCAGACAAGATTTTTCCATATGCAAAGTTTTTGATTTACAAAAACCATATATATAGAAAGAAGATATTTGGTAGCTAGCAAATTGGTGTAAGTAAAATTATAAAAAAGTATATATCTAAAACTATACGGTTAGAGGATTCTAACAAGACGGGTTTCTATAATGGCATAACAATTGCCAGCAGGTGCAGACAAGCTAAAAATAATGTATATCCCTTCATAAAGCGATGTATAAGCTTTATAAAGTAATGTATAGAAGGTAGTTTGTTTTCTTATTAGGTTTTGGTTCATAACCCCGTCCATTATTTTTTATATTCACACATCATTTCATATACACATACCCATCACTTTTGAATGTGTTAGTACCTAAAGGCCGCCAGCACCCAAACGATTTCCTTAAAAAATCATGGACATTAGGACCACAATAATTGCTTGGGTAAATCAAGAGTTTTTTTTTTGGGGTAATATCGTAGTCATTTACGGTACGTTTGGTTGGAGAGATCTTATATTACCAGTGGGAATGTGAGATTGCGACAATCTTATTTTTTGATATTTTAAGGTTACTGCATTTGGTTGGATTGAGAATGCCAGATTCCTATATAACATAAATAGACTATAATGCCTTTAATTCAAAACTGTTATTTAAGAGTTTTCATGAAGTTTATTTCTCATAAATTCGATGTTTCATCATTTATAATAAAATTGAATGATTGAAATATATAAGTAAAGCTTAAGACATTACAATGACAATTATGGACGACCGACTAAACATTTTACATACTTAAGCCAAAACAAGTAAAAGATCACGAACACCGAGGCAAGGTCGCGGAGACAACCTGTCCTGGATTAATTGGACCCAAAGCACATTTGGATTAATGTAAATACAATCCCATTACGCTATCTATGTTAAGTATTTATCTTATTGCCTATACATGTAGTAGCAATGTCAATAAGTAATTAAATGCATTGGAAGTGTACAAAGTGATGCAGATTTATTGGATTATTTTTCAAATGATAAATGCTAGCTCGTCGCAAAGCTGCAATTTAAATATTAGTCCTACACCACAGAAGAAGATAAATAAATGTAATATATATAGTGAGTAGGGTCGTCTCCACAGGGAACTTGCTCAAAGAGTTTATTTTCAATCACTTGATTAATTATAAATTATATTTATATTTATAAAGATGGGGGGATTTGATTTCAACTAAACTAGTAAAAAGAAAATAACAATTAAACAAAAACAAAAACAAATGCAAGGTAACAAGTGAGCTCTTTAGGATAATTAAAACTCTAGTTTAGGCATGAATTATGTATTGGATATGAAATTGATCATTGACATGCATTTAACTTAATTGGCTAATTGACTAAATTGGTTATAGTTGGTCTACAAGCGTTTCCCAACCAATTTTTCCATACTTATTCGATGACTTAGGTACGACCATAAGCCATTCCCCTAATCAAGTGTGAATACTAGGTACGACCATAGCATAACATGACTTGATAGCATTTAGCACAAGAAAAACCCAATTCGATTCAACACTAATCCTACGAGGTAGTGTTTAAAACCGATTTTAATCCCTCACTAGAGTATTCTTCCTCTAGTTTGCTACTTGATTGGAAAATTACACAATTACGGATGCACTTCCCAATATAGCAATAAATTACTCAATCAACACGCGGCCGCTATATCAATCAAGCAATTCAAAACATAATAAATAGAGGAATTAAAAATACCCAATTCAATTAAGCATAAAAATATGTCAACAAAATAAGTCTCACAATTCCATATCCACACACAAATTCAAAGCCTAAACTAGATAAGAAAACTACTCACAATCCATCCAAAACATAACCAAATCCATACAATCCAACATGGTAATCAATTATAGAAATAGAACAAGAAAATCACCCACGAAGGATCGAATCCTTATTGCCCTTGGAATCCTCCAATTTTGTAAGTGCCAACAAAAATGGAGTATCCTCTCTAGTGTGTCTCCAATGGTTGGAACCTCTTTTTGGTGGAGAATTGGCCAATGTCTAGTGTTTTGTGGAATAATGGCCAATGTGTTGTGTTGTGTTGTGTGCTCCTTGCTCTTTGGTCTCCTCCTATTTATAGCAAAACAAACCAATTTTTTTAATTCTTCTTTCTCCCTTTTTGCATGTTCATGGTAGTAGCCTCCTCAATTGCATCCAAAAAGCCTCCCTCAATTGCATCCAAAAACATCAAAATCATGCATTTGATTATTCTTTTGTAATTGATTCCCAAGGATTTGATGCCCAAAGATTTGATGCCATGAAGAAAAATCTGAAAATTCCTCTTGATTTGATGCCCAAAGATTTAGATACTTCAATTTAGCCCCAAGGATCTTTTTTGCAAATTTTGATGCTTCACACATAGGCCCCACAGCTGGGAATTGGTCCTTAGGCGTGGGCACGCCCAACACTTCAAAATAGGCTGCCCAATGTTGGAAATTTTGCCACCTTTCCTACAAAACCAATGTCCCAAAAATCAATCCAATCAAGGCCATTTTTATTAATTTTCTCAAACAATTTAAGTTGACATATGCATAAAAATATCATCAAATACAACATATATCAACTCCCCCACACCTAATCCATGCTTGTCCTCAAGCATATATCAAAACCAAATATAAAAAATGCATGCCAAACCAAGTATCATTCAACCATGTCAAAGTTTCATCAAAATCAAGGTATGCAAAGCCAACTATCCTCACAAAATGGAAAAATATAATAAGAGATCACTCACCCTCAAGTGTTTAGGCTAGATTTCACTCAATACGCATAGAGAACTATCAATCCCATAGGCTTGCTATCAAATCACAGTAAATTCACATCTCAAATAAGAACATGATGCTCATAATCAAAGGGTCTTTATTAGGGTTGTAACGGGGCTAAGGTTGGGGTAGGAAAATATGGAGTATGTAGGTTAAAAGGAATTGAGGAAATTGTCTAACCATCAAAACATGCTACGAAACATAAGTTGCACAAATTCTCTTTGACATCAATGATCATGCTGCTCTCAAAATAAAGAATTACACTTGCAGCTAATACAAACATGTCCGCCTCTCTCTCTCTCTTTTTTTTTTTTCTTTTTTTTTTTTTTTGGTGGCTTTCAATAGCTTGGTACGTTTATGAGAGGAATTCCATTGTCTGAAAATTGCAGACAGAACTTCAACTCTTTGTTCATAACACTCCGGTTAGAGGAACACGTTCCAAACTATTTATTTCCACTGCCCTGGTATTTTTTTTTTCTTTTTCTTTTTTTTTTTTTTTTTTTAGAGAGAGGCAGTACAATAACAAAATCACATGTCGAATATAAAAACTCAATCAACTCACATCAAGTGCAACCTTTAACCAAAATCACATGTAATGATACTTAAACAAATTTCCTCATGTTCCTGGGGTTCAAATGAGTGTATGACCATAATCGAAGAAAAAGGTCTCAGGCTAAGGGGTTAAACATGAACCAAGAAAAATGGATATATCATCAATAGGCTCAGAGTGGTTCACTAAAGGATAAACATGGGTCAAGGGAAAAACAAGGCCAAAATGGGGTATTCCTAGTGCCCTTATCATTTTATTTGCATCAAGATTCAAAAATGAGAGTACAATCAACTATGTACAATCAAGCAAGTTCTAGAAAATCAAGTCTCATGCGTTTCACACAACAAGAAAATTTGAGCAAATATGTGATGGGTTTTTTTTTTATTTTTTATTTTTTATTTTTGTATTTTTTATTTCATGGATTTTTTTTTTTTTTTTTTTAAAAAAAAAGCTCAAATTTAAAAAAAAAGGCTCAAATAGCTCACTTAGGGTTAAGTGATAGAAAACTAAGCATACCCCTCAATTAATTTGACTAAGAACATGGCAAACTCTACAAAATTCAAGCAATGCATATAAGACTTGGCAAGACAACGCAAGAGGATAAGCTAGGAAGTTCAAAAATCATATTCATGTGTAAGCATATCCTAAAAATCCCCCCACACCTAAATCATGCAATGTCCCTATTGCAAAATAAAGATGAAATTAAGAGGAGGAGATAAGAACTTCCCTGGATTAGGTGGAAGCGCCCGCGGGGCCTATTGTCTGGCCTTGAGGATCTCTAAAATAGAGTCCATCTTTGCTTCAAGGCGACCCTGTTAAGTTTGAATTTCGGTCTGAGATGCTTGCAAGGTGGCAACTTTGTTGGTCCTTTATTTGTTGGGGGTTTAGAAACCCCTTTTGAAGTAGGTGCCAGAGCCTTCTTTTTGGATCGGGTAGCCGGGGTGTTGATCCTCCCCATTTTAAAATCCCTGCACTCAGAAAATACCAACAATGCCAAGAAGAGATACAAGCAAAATAGCACCCGTCAATGCTAAACAAGAACAACCATATACCAAGTAATCAGAAAACCTGTCATGAACAGGTATCACAATTCTTTGCCAATATCCACACCTCTATTCCTCAATCAACTGGCACCCAATATCCAAACCATAGCACATAGTGAGACGAGTAACCAAAAATCCCAATTAAAGTTTTCTAAATGTATTTTCAATTTTAACAATCAACTCCAAGAAATCAGATTGGGAATTTTGTCAAAATGAAGAACTAGGGCACAAGATTGGAACCAAAAAGTTAAAGAACAACTTACAAACACATCAAGTGCACAGGGGCGGCGGTTGTGGGAGGTAGTAGGCGGCGCGTGGTGGCTCGTGCAGAGGCGAGGACGTCGGTGGCTGAGGAACGAACGGAGAGAGGTGGTGCAGTTAGGGTTCCGGCGTAGGGGCGGGCGGCGGAAGCAGCGCTGGGACGGCGGTAGGCGCTCGATGGTGGCGCGTCTGGCGGCGCTAGGGTGCCGGTGTGGTGGTGGAGTGGCGTTGACGGCGGTGGATCTGGAAACCAGTGGCGGTGGCGCGAGGTAGTGGAGGCGAGCGGAGGGGCGGTGGACGCGCTGGCGGGTGGTGGCTCGAGCGAGCGTCGGCGTTGAGAAGGAGAGGCGGTGGCGCTGACTGCAGATCCGGCGAGGGAGAGACGCGGAGGGGCGGCGGTGGCGAGCGAGGCAGAGGCGGGTGGTGGCTCGAGCGAGCGTCGGTGGCTGGGGCGACGGCGGCGCTGGAGGTGGGCGGTGGTCGCTCGTTCGTTGAAGAAGTGAAGACGACGGCGTCCGAGTGGCGGGCGACGGACGGTGACTGCTGGGGCGGCGGACGTCCTGGAGGTGGGCGGTGGTGCTCCGGCGGGTAGGTAGGGTTCCGGCGGGGTGAGGGAGAGAGAGAGAGAGAGGGAGAGAGAAAAGATCTAGAGTTGTGTAGGTTTTGCTTATTGTGGGCTTGAAATATGCAGGCTATTTTTATTCCTTATGTGTGCCCACGTCTAAGACTCCCATTTAGCCTGGTGGACTTCCTTCCTTCCACTCCAATACCAGTGTATATTTACTCCTTGAGCGTGCCCACGCGCAAAGCTTCAAATTATCCTGTTTATCCCTCTTTTTACTTGAACCCAAATTCCAGTGTAATTGTACTCCTTATGCGTGCCCACGCGCAAGGCTTCTAATTACTCTGTTTATCCATTTTTTTTCCTTATGAATTCCAGAATGAATTTTGCTCTTAAGTGTGCCCACGCACAACACCAATTTTTACTCTGCAACTCCAAAAGCTCCTGAAATCAACAATTGAAATCAAAAACCAAAGAAAACTTTATTAGACTCGAACTAAGACTCGAAAATTCAACTAAACAAAGCGAAATTTAAATATGAAACTTGGGTTGCCTCCCAAGAAGCGCCTTTCTTTTAAGTCTTTGGCTAGACATATCGTCAAAGTTCCAATTAACATTTTCCCACTTGGGACTTCTGGGAGTCATATACTCCACTTCTTTTCTTTGCAAATCCCTTGTAATTTGGCTTAAGTTGGAAGCCATTTACATTCACCTTCTTGTCCAAGGCAAAACTTTGGGTTGCCATTTTATCAAAAGAATCATTGTTAGATTTAGTAAATGGACAAATCTCACAAGAACAACTCTTACCTTGATCAAATAATGAAGAAGATCCACAAAATTTCATACCATTTTCTTTTAAAAGTGGTGGATCTTCCTTGTACACCATGACATCCCCTTGCATCTCTTTCCACACTTCCTGCACACAACTATCAAGTATATCCACTCCACACAATTCATTAGATTCCATAGGGTATTTCATAGCATCAAAAATGTTAAACTTTATTTGTTCCCCATCAAATTCCATTGTGAGAGTTCCATTTTTTACATCAATTTTAGTTTGCGCAGTGCTCATAAAAGGTCTTCCTAGCAAAATAGGTGAGGGATTTGGTGAGTTTTCGTCATGCATATCCAAAATATAGAAATCAACAGGAAATATTAACTCATTAACTTGGACTAGGACATCCTCTACAATCCCTTCAGGGTAAGCATTAGTCCTATCCGCTAATTGAATTATTATGCCCGTTTCTTTAAGTTGTCCAATGTTCAAAGAGTTAAAAATAGATCTAGGCATTACATTAATAGCAGCACCTAAATCTAACATAGCCCTTTTTACCTCCATTTTACCTATCTTGCATGGAATGACAAACATACCGGGATCTCCGCATTTTTGTGGAAGTTTCCTTTGAAGCATGGCGGATACACTTTCTCCCGCTATCACCTTCTCATCTCCTCTTAATTTTTGCTTGTTGGAACACAAGTCCTTTAGAAACTTTGCATATCGAGGGATCTGCTTGATTGCATCTAACAAGGGAATGCTCAATTCCACTTTTTTAAACACCTCCATGATTTCCTTGTCCTTGTCTCCCTTTGAAGGCTTCACCAACCTATGAGGAAAATGAGCAATATTAGATTTTGGAGTAATTGGTAAATTTAATTTTACCTCATCACTTGATTTTTGTGCTTCTTGCTCCATTTCTTTTTCAATTTCATCCTCTGCCTTTTCCTTTGAAACGATCTCCTTTGGACCTTCTAATTCCTTTCCACTTCTCAGCGTCATTGCACTAACATTTCCAGGATTAGCATGTGTTTGAGCAGGCAATTTTCCTTTTTCCCTTTGCTTCATATCACGCACCTCATTCACTACTTGGGACATTTGATCCTCCAAATTCTTTATACTTGTTCTAGTTTCCTGTTGAAATTGCAACATATTAGCTGCCATATTCTTAACTAGATCATGTAGAGAATTACCTGGGAAAGGAGCTTGTGGGGCTGCCCTTTGTTGTGGCGGCAGTGGCGCTGGTTGAAAATCCGGAGGTTGTTGTGTAGGAGCTTGTTGATTCCCATAACGCAAATTGGGATGATCCCTCCATCCCGGATTGTACGTGTTGGAAAATGGGTCGTAATTCCTCATTTGCACAAATCCAGCTGCATTAACTTCTACTTCCTCAGACAACGTGGGACAAGCATCAGTGGAATGATTCGTGTTTGAGCATATTCCACAGGCCTTTACCTGTGCATTCCCTACAGCAAGCTTACGAACAAAAGATGTTAATTCAGTTAATTGTTGCTGTAAAGAACTTACTTCCCCAGCTTCTTTCATTGGAACAACTTCCCTTGTCCCAAACTGCTGTGAATTCATTGCCATATTATTCAACAATGCCCAGGCCTCCTCCGGTGTCTTGTTCATAAGTGCACCTCCACTTGCAGCATCTATAAGCATCCTGTCCATAGTGGTTAAACCTTCATAGAAATACTGGATTAGTAATTGCTCGGAAATTTGGTGCTGTGGACACCTAGTAATAAGTTTATTGAACCTATCCCAGTATTCAAAAAGTGACTCCCCTATAGCTTGTTTAATACCACATATCTCTTTCCTCAGGTTTGCAGCTCGAGAAGCAGGAAAATACTTCTCCAAAAACTTACGCTTCATCTCATTCCAAGTGGTGATACTACCTGCAGGAAGGTTGAACAACCAATCCTTTGCTGCATCTTTCAAGGAAAATGGAAATGCCCTTAGCTTGATTTGATCTTCAGTGACACCAGCTGGTTTCATGCTTGTACACACCACATCAAACTCCTGTAAGTGTTTGTGTGGTTCTTCTCCTGACAAACCATGAAAGTTAGGCAACAAATGTATTAGTCCAGTTTTCAACACAGAGGCCGCATTGTCGGCCACAGTAGGAAAAGTAATACAGAGTGGCTTTTGAGCCAAGTCAGGGGATGCTAGCTCCCTCAATGTTCTCTGTTGTGCCATAGCAGGTTGAGGAATTTCAGTTTCCTCTTTCACTTTTTTGCTTTCCTCAGAATCTGATGATGAACTTGAATCTTCCGCTATTTGAATTTCCAAATTAAGCAAAGGTGTCAACACCTCCGCTTTCTCTTCTCTCCTTCGTTCCCTGGCTTCTTTACTCAAACGGCGTGCGGTCTTTTCAATCTCTGGATCGTAATTCTTTTCACCACCACGATCTGTGCGAGGCATATACCAATAAGTGGAAATAAAGATTAGAGAAATATATATATATTAAATTAACCAAGGTATGAAAAATCCTCTTTTGGCGATAGTCCCCGGCAACGGCGCCAAAAATTGCTAGCTCGTCGCAAAGCTGCAATTTAAATATTAGTCCTACACCACAGAAGAAGATAAATAAATGTAATATATATAGTGAGTAGGGTCGTCTCCACAGGGAACTTGCTCAAAGAGTTTATTTTCAATCACTTGATTAATTATAAATTATATTTATATTTATAAAGATGGGGGGATTTGATTTCAACTAAACTAGTAAAAAGAAAATAACAATTAAACAAAAACAAAAACAAATGCAAGGTAACAAGTGAGCTCTTTAGGATAATTAAAACTCTAGTTTAGGCATGAATTATGTATTGGATATGAAATTGATCATTGACATGCATTTAACTTAATTGGCTAATTGACTAAATTGGTTATAGTTGGTCTACAAGCGTTTCCCAACCAATTTTTCCATACTTATTCGATGACTTAGGTACGACCATAAGCCATTCCCCTAATCAAGTGTGAATACTAGGTACGACCATAGCATAACATGACTTGATAGCATTTAGCACAAGAAAAACCCAATTCGATTCAACACTAATCCTACGAGGTAGTGTTTAAAACCGATTTTAATCCCTCACTAGAGTATTCTTCCTCTAGTTTGCTACTTGATTGGAAAATTACACAATTACGGATGCACTTCCCAATATAGCAATAAATTACTCAATCAACACGCGGCCGCTATATCAATCAAGCAATTCAAAACATAATAAATAGAGGAATTAAAAATACCCAATTCAATTAAGCATAAAAATATGTCAACAAAATAAGTCTCACAATTCCATATCCACACACAAATTCAAAGCCTAAACTAGATAAGAAAACTACTCACAATCCATCCAAAACATAACCAAATCCATACAATCCAACATGGTAATCAATTATAGAAATAGAACAAGAAAATCACCCACGAAGGATCGAATCCTTATTGCCCTTGGAATCCTCCAATTTTGTAAGTGCCAACAAAAATGGAGTATCCTCTCTAGTGTGTCTCCAATGGTTGGAACCTCTTTTTGGTGGAGAATTGGCCAATGTCTAGTGTTTTGTGGAATAATGGCCAATGTGTTGTGTTGTGTTGTGTGCTCCTTGCTCTTTGGTCTCCTCCTATTTATAGCAAAACAAACCAATTTTTTTAATTCTTCTTTCTCCCTTTTTGCATGTTCATGGTAGTAGCCTCCTCAATTGCATCCAAAAAGCCTCCCTCAATTGCATCCAAAAACATCAAAATCATGCATTTGATTATTCTTTTGTAATTGATTCCCAAGGATTTGATGCCCAAAGATTTGATGCCATGAAGAAAAATCTGAAAATTCCTCTTGATTTGATGCCCAAAGATTTAGATACTTCAATTTAGCCCCAAGGATCTTTTTGCAAATTTTGATGCTTCACACATAGGCCCCACAGCTGGGAATTGGTCCTTAGGCGTGGGCACGCCCAACACTTCAAAATAGGCTGCCCAATGTTGGAAATTTTGCCACCTTTCCTACAAAACCAATGTCCCAAAAATCAATCCAATCAAGGCCATTTTTATTAATTTTCTCAAACAATTTAAGTTGACATATGCATAAAAATATCATCAAATACAACATATATCAATAAATAATAAATTGAATTCGTAGTCAAGAGAAGAATGAACTGGAGATAGTCAAGAGAACACAATATGGCGGAGAACATAGGGAAGATAGTCAAGAGAAGAAAGAGCAAAACCGACCTCAAAAGGAATTCGTAGAGCGCTCTGCTGGTATAGCACTTTTTTAATGTGAATGGCGGATGCGTTTTATAGGGTTAAAAAATAAATAAAATGATTAAGTTTTAAAATTAGTTGATGTATGGTTTTAAAATTTAAAAGTGTATAAAAGAATTTAATGTAAGATGAAATGGGATGCCTGGTAATCTAAGATTACCTGGCTTGTAGACGGGAATCACATTCCCATAAATCTTAACCAACATTCCCACTTGGTTGGGAATTTAACATTCCTTCCTAAAAGATTAGCCCAACCAAATGTGGGAATGTGTCATTCCCTATGGAAGATTCACAGGGGGAATCCAAGATATCCCAAACCAAACATCCCCTTAAGTTTAATGGATGGCGGCTTAATTATTAAAATAATACAGATAAAATATTCCGTTCCCAAAATGATACGAAATCGCCTGTTCAGGCGATTGAAAAAAAATAAATAATTTATTCCTGATCGTCTGTTGAACAGACGAGTAGATAAAAAAATGGTGAATAATTGTAATCCAACACTATTCATTATTATTTTATTCATGGATAATGCAAATCACCTGCAATTACAACTATTCATCATTTTTTTTTATTTTTCTATGGCCCATTATCAAAACTTTGTTTAAACAATTATTATATTACTATTCATGCTAACTACGACGATTTCCATTTAACTTGTCTTATATATTCAGTTTAACTTGTATTGTATGTTTCCTGCATACAATTTAAGACATTTTTAAATCCTTAATATTTGAAAATATATATAACAAAAAATTATTTAAAATATGTATGTATATATTATGAAATTATATAATTATATTATATGATTATAACAAGAACCAACTCAACTACTTTTCTTAAATATATTTGCAATAAAATTGATTCAAAATTAAGCAATAAATAGTAAAAGAAAAAGTCAAAAAAGACAACTTACCTAGTAGAGAGTACTACTGGTATTTTATACTCCTTTTTGAGCTTACCTACAAGTATTTTATACTCCGTCCCGCGAAATATGACACGTATTCCTCTTTGAGCTGTCCCACGAAATTTTACACCTTTCCCTTTTTAAAATAAATTAAATTAATATAAATATGATTAGAATCTTAATGATTTTCAAAATCCCATTAAAAGTAATTACTTAAACTATTCTGCACAATTCCCCATACAATTTTATTTTCCTACATATACCTTAAATTTCTTTAATTCTTCATATTTCAAAATGGTACAAATAAAAATTATATAAAATATATATTCTAAAATTATAACGAAACCACACTTGAATATTTTTCTTAATTAAATCATTACCATAATATTAGGTTCAAGTTATACAATAAACAAAGTGAAAATTCATTAAAATTTTAAATACAAATATTCATAACACTTTAACCACTAAACTTCACTACACAAATTACTGTGTACAATAGAAATGTCACATTTCGGGGACGGAGTAATTTAATTTCAGGTCTCAAGAAACAAAGGCATGATATGAAAGAAAGAATATAATGGTCAGATTAATCCCAAAAGCCAATGGTCCTTTAATCAGGGAGCAGCTTCCTAAGTAAAGTACCCCCACCTCTCCACTAAATCTAACTGCCTTTCCTTTCCCCTTTTACTATTATCTCCAACTGCAACCAGTCCCCGGCCCCTCTGTTTATGTCTAGGGTTGTTAATGAGTCAAACCGAGATTGAATATTGACCGAGCTATTTCGAGCTGAGCGTTGACCGAACTTTGATCAAATTGAGCCGAGTTCGAACAGTATTAATTTTATTCTCACATAATTTATAAAAAAAACTTTTATAATATATTGCATATATGAAGTACTTAATTATATTGTTCCATCTGTTCCAATAAAGATGTCATGTTTGATTTGGAGTAATATTTTATATAATTTTTATATTTACTAATAAATATATATAGATATATGTATCGGAACCATCATTTCATACCCTTTTAGAAGGAGATGCATTAATTATACTACCTCCGTCTCAACATTTTTGTTACGGATGATTTTTTTACACTATTCACTGTTTAACTTTGATTCAAATTTTCAGTATAGCAATGTAAGAAAAAACATAGTCAAGTGAGATCTTGTTAGATTCGTCTAATCTTGTAGTTTTAGACAATCAATTTTTTCATAATTTTTCGTTGTACACAATTTAAGTAATTAACCATTGAAAAGGTGTCTCGACATGTGTGTCGAAGACCAATGTAACAAAAGTAATGAAACGGAGGAAGTATAGGGTATGACTGCGGGAAATATAGTTATAGATTCTATATTTATTTTATTTATTTTAAAGTCTAAACAAATACAGTACTAGTACGGTACATTTCAAATAATATGTATAAATGAGACTTGTATTGTAAGTTAATAGAACACGAGTTTGTTCGCGAACTTTTTGAGCCAAACTCAAAGGTGTTGGGCCTTGACCATTAATACCCCTATTTATGTCACATCCTTCCCCACAAACTCCCGGACTCCATATTCCCAATTGCCCTTTTGGAATCCCTAATTTTATAAACTACCCAGTACCCTCCCTTTCTTTGTTCAATCCACAAACCAACAACACGACAGTCCACAGGCCCTAATCTCGGACCTCGCACCATTTGTTGTTCATGTCCTTTCGCTGTGTGTCCACCTCCCCCACCCCCCCTCCTCTCTTTCTTTCCTGTTCGGCTTCATCTCTACGCTGACACCTCACCCACTACTTTTACTATTTATCGAAATTCTTTTGATTGTTATTGCAGCATAGGATTCTGGAAAACGCCAAATTAAGTGGGGTAGAACCGTCGAGGAAAGGGGTCACGGCGGTCAGTCGGTCACCCTCTGACTAGGGGGGCTGTGGTCTATAAGTAATTAAGTACTATATCAGTGCTTGACACATACTACATCTTTCAAGAATTGCTGTTGGTTGCCGACTCACTACTGCATGAATCAAGCACCAGAGATCAGCCAAGGGAGTATTGATTATCCATTCTCTATTATTTTTTGCCTTCCGCCCCTTAAAAATTGATTCTTTAATTTTCTTTGCTTTTATCCATAAAACCCTAATCTAGTAGTAGTAGTGTGATCAGAAATTTCAGCAGTAAAAGCTCCTTGATGTAAGTCGTCAACTGGGAATTCAGATTCAGACGAGTCAGTCCAAAAAGGGTTTGTCTTTGTGGATATCCCGTGTTCAGATCTAGCAATTCCTGTGTGGCTGAGAAAATTTTGGGGGCAAAGTAAAGGGGAAATTAATGAATGCGTTGGGAAAGTAGAGAGGGAGAGAGATTGAGAGAATTGACAGAAGAGAGTGAGCACAAGCGCACAATTGTATAGAGAGGTATACCTTTGTGGGTGCTTGTGCTCACTTCTCTTTTGTCATCTTCCCTCTCCTTATCCCTTTCTGGTTTTTGATGTTCTTCTATTTCCCCCACCATTTTAACAAGAGAAAATGCCATGATTCTTTGGAGCTGATGTGTAGGTTCAGATATCCACCCACTTTTGTCGACTGCTCTTGATGATGAGATTTTCTAATGTGGTACTATTTCTGCCTTTTTCAATTATTATGCTGATGATTGATGATTGATTCACTATGCCATGATTCGGTTATGTATTTGGGGCCTTTGAAGGCGGGTTTTTTGATGTTGCTCTTGGAGAGGACGAAATCGGTTATCTGGCGGAAGGTAAGCCTCTTTATTTTTACTACATTAACAGATAAAACTTGGTACTCTATGGTCTAGACATTTCTAGTGTACTGATGAAAAATATGTCTGCATTACTACATAGAATGATGGATGCTTGCACATGGATTTCAAGATTTTTGTTGAATTGCCTTAACATTGATCTGTACTCTTAATTTGTGTATAGCTCCATTTGCAGGCCTCATTTTCTTTATTTATTTAGAGGGTTTTACTGTATTGCTCAATCTATATATAGACTGATTCTAAGCTAAATCTGAGTTGAAGTTAAAATCTAATTCAAGAAGCAAATGTAGCATATTGGAGATAGATTTTCTGTTGACTACTAATGTATCAAGTAGCATTGTTATTTTTGAACCTGATTCATTAGGATTTAGCAGATTTCTTTTGAGCTGTGCATACCCCTCAATTTAGAAATGTGGGGTGAAATAATGTTCTAGATAGTTGATCTTAATTACACATTTAGATAAGCCAACAATAGTTAGGGAAAATGAATTTCAAGCACTATCAAAGTCAATATATTAAGTGAAAAGATTGTCTATGGGCGTGTTGAATAGCTCCCTCAAGATTATTCCTTTGTGTCATGCTTCTCTTGGTTGATAGAAATGGGGTTTCAAATATGTAATCCCATTGGAGTGTTCTAGCTATCCAACATGTTATTTAGATAATTGTATGTTGCAGCAGTTATGCAAAGAAAAAGTGGGAACAAATTGAATGAAATATTTGTCATTCGTTGTTTCTTGAAGTGAAAACTGCACAATGGCTTTGGATGAAAGTATTACACAACATATAAAGTTTTTATATGTCTTTGAGTTTTGTAAAAATAAAAAAATTGCCTTTTCTAGAGCAATTGGTGATAGTAGTGTACTTTCAAATTACAATTTTAGAAGATCCAAGTATTAGGTCTTGAATGTATAGATTCAAATATATGCTTATGAGTTAAATATTAGTGGAAATAGTTTTGAAATTATAATTATTGTGTTTCAATTCGAAGCTGCATTCAAGCTTATAATCAGGTGGTGTATTTGTAATGACTTTTTAAATAACTTTAATTTCATTGAAGTCTAAAATGCCTAAAGTACTTAAAAAATGCTTTTTCTGTAGTCAATTCATAGGGCACAATAAATTTTGCTTCTCATTTTGTCTATTGCTTGTAGACATGATGGACGACCACTTCTTGAAGGAGGTGATTGGCATTTCATAGGGTGCCCTAAGGTTGATCTTTACATTTGCCATGCATGCATGGAGAATAGTAAAAAATTGGAAAAATAGTGTATATACTAATTCCTTGGGAATTTTAATTATTTATGACAAATTCGATGGAAATAATTGCAATATGGCAAAAAGATTGAGTAGTATTGAAACCAGGAAGACTACAATACCAAACAATCTAGCAAAAGAGGAACAAGCCTCAAGCATGTCTGAAAATAGATTAGTTCATCCATATAAATTTGTTTCCTATATAATATACATATGATGAAGAAATTAAGGCTATATTGAGCGGGATGGGAAAAAGAGTGATGAAATATGGGATTAGATTGAATTGAAAGAGAATGGAAAATTTGAAGCATTGTTTGGTGTACCGGCATTTCAATATAATTACTTAAAAGATCGCATAATTTTTTTTTTTTTTAATTTTTTGTTGAGCCAAAGGCCAGCAAAAAAGGAAGAACAAGCAAATTACAAAAGAAAAAAAACAAAAACCGCACACAGGGGAGGGGAGGGGAGACAGTAAAGCAAAGACAACAAGCATTAAAATCTGGGGTAGCAAGCCCCCAACGCATCCGCAGCCAGCTCCTCCTTGATGAAGTCCGGTGGGAAGGCCCACGTGGTGAAGAAGTCTTCCGACGAGGCCCCATGTTTGGCGAGATGATCTGCCACTCTATTTCCTTCTCTTAACACATGGAAGAATTCACATTCCTCGATAGAGTCTCTCAAGTCACGAATATTCTGAATGATGGCAGCATAGGGGTGACTAAGGTCAGCTGATTCAACTAACTTGATAGCAATCTGAGAGTCTGAGTAGGCGCAAATATGAGTGATCCCTGCTCTGACAACCTCCCCCAATCCAAAGCTCATGGCCGAGAGCTCGGCAAAAGTGTTGGAGTTGAGACCGAGCGTCCCGCAGCCCCCTGTGATCCAATGACCATCCTCCTGTCTAATGACAAAACCGTACCTCGAGCGGCCAGGATTACCTAGCGAGCTCCCGTCAACGTGCAGAATGTGGCCTGATTTATGGTGGGAATTCCAGTAAACAAGCCTCATCGGACGCTGGATCACCCTGGACTGGCTGTGAGCCGCTTCCAAGGTGGCTGTGGTGCGGATAATTTCCCTGCGGAGGTGCCAATAGGTTTGAATCTTTCCGCGAAAAATCCTGGTATTCCTTTCCACCCAAATGCTCCATAAGGCAACAAGGAAAACCGTTCCATGGGTGGCCATCATGTGGTGCAGAAACCCCCTTATGGCCTCTTTGGGGATGATGTTGCAGTCGGGGGGTATGAGTATCTTGAGAGTTTTCCAGAGGTGGCGAACCCAGTCACAGTAGAAAAAGCAATGAACCCAACTCTCCGTAAAACCACCACAGAGCGAGCATAGAGGGTTCGCAGCCATATTCCTTCGATACCGGGTGAGATTGGTGGGGAGAGCCTCATGGCAGGTGAGCCAAAGCAACAGACAAAACTTGGCGGGATAATGGGATTGCCAGATCCAGCGCCATCCGTCCTCGTTCTCAGCATTATTATGGGATAAAAACTTGTAGGTCGAACCTACCGTGTACTTACCAGAGTTGTGGCCCTTCCAAAACCACGAGTCAGGCACCAGGGGGTGGATTGAGGGTGGAGGAGTAGCGCAAATATCCTTGAGAAGGGAGGGAGGAATGCACGAATACACCTTAGACCACTGCCAGTTCCCTTGATTAACCACATCTCTGATATTGAGATCAATATCTCGGGTATTGACGAATGGGAGGAGGGGTCCCAGTTGTCCTCCCTTCCACCATTCTGAGAACCACAATGAGATATCCCCTTTCCCCACCCTAAGTTGAAAACCTTTCCCAAGAAGCGGGGCGATCTTGGTCAGGAGTTTGAGAACATGGGAGTGGCCTGGAGGGGGGATGTGAAAAGGATGAGTAGGAGCTGACCACTGTTTACTGATAAGATTCACCCACGGTTTATCCGGGCTGTGGATGGCTGCCCATAGGAGTTTCCCCAGGATGGCTACGTTCATGGTACGGGCTTTCCTTAAGCCAAGACCTCCCGCCTGAAGAGAAGAAGCCACTATGTCCCATTTCACAAGGTGAATTCCTTTCCCGTCCTTTCCTTTCCAGAGAAATCGGTTGATTTTCCGGTCTATAGGGAGCCAGTGGGTTTGCATAAAGTATGAGGGGATGGCAGCCAACACTGCCTTACAGAGCGTCAATCTACCGGCTTTATTGAGGAATTTGTTCGCCCATCCTTCCAGTTTGGCGTCAATTTTATCAAGAATAAAGTCGAAGTCCCTTTTTTTCTGTCTGCCAAGGATGAGGGGAAAGCCCAAATATCTGTCAAATCTGTCTACCGATCGAATATTTAGGATGCCAGATACCCAGTTTCTATCATCCTCTGTAACTGCACGGGAAGTCAGGAGGGAGGACTTGGTCGGATTCAACTTGAGACCTGAGACAGCGGTAAAGGTAGAGAGAGTTTCAGCAATGGAGGTGATGCTGTCCTTGTCTAGAAGGGAACAAAGCAACAAGTCGTCTGCAAAAAGGAGATGGGAGATCCCTATGCCATCCTTGTGGAGTTTGATAGGGCGCCATTTCTTCAGTCTGACAGCCTCGTGGATCATGAGAGAGAGCTTCTCCATAACAACAAGGAAAAGGTAGGGGGAGATAGGGTCACCCTGCCTAAGGCCTTTTCCCGGCTTGAAAAACTCAGTGGCTCGGCCGTTCCAAAGGACGGAGTAGGCGGGAGAGACCACGCAAAACATCATAAGCTTAATAAAATGCCTCGGCAGATTCATTTCCCCAAGACATCTTTCCAAAAAAGCCCAGGATACATGGTCGTAGGCCTTAGCTATGTCTATTTTGATGATGAGACTCCTAAGCCTAGACCGAGACCCTCCCATATGTGCCATAAGTTCTTGGGCTGTAATGGCGTTGTCAGCCGACCCTCTTCCGGGAAGAAAAGCAGTTTGGTTACTCGAGATGGAGGACTGCAAGATAGGCCTCAATCTCTCCACCATTATCTTAGTCAACACCTTGTAAACAAAGTTGAAAAGTGTGATAGGCCGGAACTGGTTGAGGTTAGTAGGGGCCAAAACCTTCGGGATGAGGCAAATGTATGCTTTGGATATCTGATGGGGAAAGGAACTCTCCTCAAAAGCATTGGTGACAAAATCATGCACAGAGGTACCCAAGGTCTGCCAAAATTTTTGATAGAAGCGGCCCAGGAACCCGTCCGGACCCGGCGCCGCATCACCGCTGAGGCTCAAAACCGAGGCTGTAACTTCCTCAAAGGTAGGGACCAAACTCGCTGTATTCCCGATCGCCTCGGTTGTGGGAGTGAAGCGGGGTAAGGAGCGGGCAACCCTCTCTTTCTCTTCTGCCTGAGATGTTGAGAGATCATCCCTGTTGAACAGGTTCCTGTAATACTCAGTCGCATGAGCTCTCAGGAGGCTGTCATCTTCACACCAATCTCCCGCAGGCAAGTAAAGGCCATGGATTTTTCCCTTATTGCGTCTGGCTTTAACCCGAGCGTGAAAATAAGAAGTATTTCTATCTCCTTCCCGGATCCTTTTATCCCTTGCCCGCTGTTTCCAATATAACTCCTCTTGCAGCAGGATGGCATCCAGTTCTGTCCGCAGCTGATCCTCAAGAAGGTTGAGCCTCACCGAATCAACTCTCTCCATGGCCCGGGCGATCCCCTGTAGCCGATTAAGGATTTTAAGTTTTCTCCACTTGAGGCTACATCCCTTAGTCTTGTTGAAGTGAAGAGAAGCTTGTCTCACCGAATCCAATTGTTGCGAGATAGAGGAAGAAGGAAGGGTCCAGGCCTTCTGTATAATAGGTTCATAAGCCTCATCAACTGCTCACATAGCTTCCCACCGAAAAGGTTGTGAACCAACTAGAGGGGGGGGGGGGTCTTGCCCACACTTCAGCAGCAAAGGGTGGTGGTCTGACCCAGTGCGAGCAAGGACTTGAACGTGACCGTTCGGGAAACAGGTGTCCAGGTTACAAACGCAACGATCCAGACGTTTAGAGATAATTTGGGTGTTGCCGATAGGTCTAGACCATGTGTAAAGGCCTCCTTGGGTGTTGATAGTCGAGAGCCCGCAATGATTGAGGACTTCCCCCAATTCCTCAGCCCGGATGGCATTATAAAGGCCCCCTCGAACCTCCTCCGAGCTCAAGATCTGGTTCCAGTCGCCAATAACCGTCCAAGCCCCACTGATGGAATCTGCTAGGAAGCCCAAGTCCTCCCAATTGGTTTTCCGACTAGCATAATTGGGGGAGGCGTATAAAGCCGTAAAGAACCAGGAGCTGTCCCCATTAGAGATGTTGACAGTAATCATCCGATCCCTGTAATCAGTAACATTGAGAGATACACCGAGCCCATTCCTAACCAGAATCCAAATCCCTCCGGACCGGCGTATTGCCTCTTGGATACAAAAAGGCACATAACCCAGATTATGAAGGAAGGCTTAGAATTAACAAAACCAGACTGAGGCTCAAGAACGATGACAATGTCCGGGTCAATGCCTCGCAGCACCTCCGAAAAATTGCGTCTCGTTGCTTTGCCCAGAATACCACCAATATTCCAACATAAAATTTTAAAGGACTTAAAATCCATAAAATTATATACAAGGAGGAGAGGGGCAGACCTTTGCATCTGCATAGCTCTAACGCCGTCCGGGGGATTTTCGTCCAAATTCCCTTTGGCATCGCTCTTCTCATTTGCCTTCCTAGGGGGTTCATGAGGCTTAAGATTCTCCTTCCTTGATCCCTTATGCAGGCTGGAGCTCTTCGCCGAGGTCGAAGCTGAAACCGAGGGAGGAGCTGGGTCGGACCCAGAGTCGGTAGAAATTCTTTGCCGTTTAAGCAAAGCAGGGTTGGCGCCCACTTGAGGAGTAGAGGCCTTCTGCTGGGCCTTCGCTTTAGTTGGCCTATCCAGGGGGGCCCGTTGGGCTTTCTCATGGGGGCCTTTCTTGGGTGTTGGATGAACTTTAGAGTTAAGGTCTCTCAAAGGGCCCATGTAGGAACTCTTGATGGGCTGGGACTTCTTAGCGGCTTACGCTTTATAACCTTAATCCAATCCCCCAATTCCGGCTGATCAGGGATTTCAGATGGGATCTCAAGAGCAGTCTCGATAGCCATATGATCTTCAGCAGAGGGGACTGCTATGTCAGTGGGAGGATCGAGGTTTGTCTCTTGTCTCTTTTGTGCTAGGGTCAACTCCTGCAGGTTTGGTGCTATCCTCAAGACTTTCTTTCACTCTTAAGGTGCTGCTGCCGTTTTCCCCCTCTTTCTCAACATTAACCCCTTTGTGTTTATTCCCAAAAATAGAAGCCCCCTCTGTCACTTGGGCAGTAGCAACTTTTCCCTTTCCTTTTGTCTGGTATCGCTCATCTCCCCCAGTGGTTGTCAACTCCGGCGCCTCGACCACCTTGGATGCCGAACGGTGAGGACAAATATGGCTAGCATGTCCATATTTGTGGCAAGAAGAACACAACAAATGGAGGCCCTCGTAGGCCACCTTCTGCCATTTATCTTCCCCTAGAATACTGAACACAAGCGGGAGGTTTAAGTTAATCTCCACACAAACCCTAGCGTACTTTCCCCGATTCACCCCTTTCGATATGGCATCCACCCTTATGGGTCTTCCGAGCGCCGATGCCATCTTAGTTAGGAGAAGCTCATCGAAATATTCCAGGCTGAGGCCAGGAAAACGTGCCCACACCATTGTAGTTCTCGGAGTTTCCTCGTCAGCGATAAAGTTAGGTTTCCAGGGGCTAACCGTAAGGTAGCTATCGAACACCATCCAGGGTCCGTCGTGGATGACTTTAGTTCTGTCTGCAATTCTGTCGAACTTGATGAGATAGTATCCGCCGTCCATGTCTATCATCTCGAAACGTTCGTGCATGTTCCACAGTCGAGATAGTCTC
This sequence comes from Hygrophila difformis, assembly GCA_030278955.1. Taxonomy (NCBI): domain Eukaryota; kingdom Viridiplantae; phylum Streptophyta; class Magnoliopsida; order Lamiales; family Acanthaceae; genus Hygrophila; species Hygrophila difformis. The sequence goes on from JAOANR010000011.1 coordinate 10,940,280, forward strand.
TCAAGCAAGGCCCTGTAGCCGACCCTTTTCCCCAACACTGAGACGATCAGACCATCAACAAAAGGCTTGCACATGCGCTCCTTGATCTTAGGATCCACCGATATGCGCGGCTGCAGCCTGTCACCATTAAGGAAGTCCAAGGTTACCATGGAAGCTAGGGACGGATCTCCGGAAAGAGGCCTGGGAGGGGCCTCCTGCCCTTCAAGCACTTTGTCTCTAAAGGAGACAGTGGCACCTTGTTTGAAGACGAAAGGGTCCGGTGGTTTGTCCGGACTGGACGGGATCGGAGGGGAAGCAGTCCCGGAGGGGGAGGGATAAGAGGGGTTCCCCGAGAGCGAAGACATAGAGAGAAGTCCCAGGAGATTATCCAAACAAACTTCCTGCGTTAGGAGTTTAGGACACATAAAAAAAAAGATCGCATAATTGATTATATATATATGGTGATAATATCTTAAAATTGTTGTTGTAATCGAAATATAGTACTGTTGACATAATGTTTTGGTGACAATAGTCTTGAAATAAGTTCTCACTATATTTCTGATAACCTGATAATTATTGTTACAAATTTGATTTTTGGTTGTCAGTAAATATTTTCATAAATGTATTTAATTACAAATTCTCGCAATTGTTCATAAATATATTAAATGTATTTGCATATATGCATTTGAAAAAGTTACAATGAAATTGTTGTCTTGTATTTGTAACTACTTCAGTGCTGGTGTTAATATTTTTTTAAATAACTAATAGTACTTCTATGACAATTACATAATTTTTTGTAGTGAGGAAAATTTGATGGCCTTTTTTTTAAAATTAATTTTCCATTGTGTGGTTCAGAATTGAAACTAAAAGTTTTGGAAGAATTTTAAGGAAACTTAAATGCTTATGAGTTTTTTTGGAGGTGGGGATAATTTTTTGAAAAATCCCAGACAAATAGTTTTTCGAATATTTGAGCATAAATTCTGGTTGAAGTGGTAGACCGAGGAGTGTATCCATGATCCTTAGTTAATCTCAAACACTATAAGTTCAAGTTAATGTAAATCTTTTGCAATCGAGTATGTAAGAATTTGAATATAAGTCAATCATTGAATATTACTTCGTGCTTGATCAAGGCAACTTGAATTCAAGAACTGAAAGCAGAAAGCTACTTAAAATTATGAATTTTAAGAGTTTGATATTTAAAAAGTGGAACTTTTAAGAAAATTCCAACAAACTTGATTTTTTGAATGTTTGGGCATTGATAATAAATTCTAGCTAGAATGGTGGTAATTCTTTTATAAGGTAGAATGGATGATATTGAGCCAAGCTAAGGTTAAAGCTGTCAAAACTAGCTGAGTGAAGCTAAGTAGTTCTTGATGCGGACCGTTAATAACCTGGTCGACAAGCTCAACTCATTAACCTTATGTGTATAAAATTATGCTTGGATTTGTTAAGTTTAAACAAGCATGCTGAGGTCGAGTTCGAAATTAATCGTTTGAATCACAATTTTGAGTTTAAAAGTAAACCTAAACTCATTTTATTATTTCATTAAATAATTTAATATTGTAAATACTTATTAAAATATTTAACAAATACTATTGCATAAAATATATTATACTTTGAGAAAGGATATGATTTAAATTTATTAAAATATCATATGCTTAAATTATAAATATTCAAGAAATTTTGAGAAAGAATACATGCTAGCTATAGAATGGTAGAAATTGTTTTAGCTAGGGAGTATGGATGATATTGAGACAAGCTAAGGTGTTTGAGGTTAGTGTAATGCAAGTCTTTCGAAGTTGAGCGTAAGTTTGAGCATAAGGTAAAGTTGAATAATTGAAGTGGCAAGATAGTGCGAAAAATCCCTACTACAATATATTCTCTCTCCGTAATTTAGAACTATGTTTATAAATTTTTAGTTTTTGATACCATGTTTGAATGAAAAATGGATACTTTATGCAGTTTTGAGGTATTTTAAAACGGCATTCTATTTTAGGTGTTTGATCTCCCCTCCCCAATTGACCCAATTGGACGTTTCATCCCTAAATTCCCAAATTTGATTGCCCAAAATCGATCAACCTTAAATTCGACTTCTGATTTAAGAGTTGAGCCGAGGATGTCAGGGGGGTGATGGGAGGATTTTGCATTAGTTACACACACACACACTATTACTATTGGTTAATTTATTTAAAATAATTAAAAGCGTATGTAAAACTTTCTTGTTGAGTAGCTTAAAATTATTATTCTCTCCGTCCCATTTATCAAGTCTTGATTGATTTTTACACACAATTTAATGCACATTTTCAATCATTAATATCTCAAAATATGTACAACAAAAAATATGTAAAAAAAATGTATTCTAAAACTACATGATTTTACGATTTAACATGACCCAACTCGACTTTTTTTTTTCCAAATATATACTTGCAATAATATTGAGTCAAAGTTAAACAATGAACACTGTCAAAAGGTCAAATAAAACAACTAAACTGGGACGGACGGAGGGATTAATATTATTATTATTATTATTATTATTATTATTATTATTATTTGTAGCATCAATCTAGAATATTGAACTTAATTTAATTAAACAAGTAAATTGAAAATAGTTTGCTTGATTTGAGCTGCGCTTTTTTTTGACCCTGAGTAAGGGTGATAGTGAAATACATTTGCTTGACTTGATTTGTAAGTATCTTGCTAAAAACATCGCTTATCTCATTGTCTAAAAAGGCGGTAGCGAGGCGCGCCTTGACTTGAGGCGGCAGCTTTCCGCATTTGAGGCGCCGCCTTAAGCCCATCCCATAAAACATCCGCCTTACCTGTGTTGTGTCGAGGCGGTCAGGGCAGGTGAGGCGGTCCGAGGCGGAGAAGAGAGAAACGACCGCCGTAGATGGAGCATTGCCGGGTTGTTTGGATATGAAACGAAAGAAAATACGAGATCTTTGGAGGCTGGAGCCCTTTCTGCCAAAACTAGGGATTTGTATATTCTTATGAGGAAGCAGACGAACAGGATGAAGAAGACCGAAAGGTTGATTTTAGACTTTAACATAGGGCCCACCAGATTTTAATAAACCTTATTTATAAAATATTACTAGGATTCATAACACCTGTATTAGGTATCAATAAATATGGTTCAAAATATTTGAACAGATATTAGTACTAGCATAGTTATGCCAAAATAATTTTAAAAAATATTCTCTCTTAAATTTTTAATATATAACATATAATTTTACGCATTTTTCAATTAATGCCTCAATTTTACGCCTCGGACCGCCTCGAGGCTTACGCCTCGTGATTTTGTAACGCCTCAAAAAAACGTACTTTAAAACATTGGCTTAGCTTGAACTCAATTGAATTTTGTTTAGGTAGAGTATCGAGGAACCAAAAGAATCAAGAAGCCAAGTTTTGAATATTAAGTTGTTTGCCCGATTACTTGTAAAAGCTTTTGCTAATTGAATATATTTTATATTGATGGTTGCATATATTGCCTTTTGTTTCATGTTTGTCACATGGACCTTTTTGCAGTGGCAAGCGTTATGGAATTGAGTGAGTATTAAATTGGAAATTTTATAAATTCTGATTGGATTTGGGTATTTGGTTGATATATTCATAAATTTTTATTGTGATTGAATTGGATTAGTTTTAAATTTAGCACTTTCCACATAACCCTTGAGTCTAAAAGAAAAGCAACAAAGTATATGGTATTAATCAATGGAAGGAGCTGAGTGATAATTCTTCATTTACTGAGCAGTTGTTTTACTTTTTTTTTTTTAATTTTTTTTTTTTTGATTATTGATTGTTGCTGTTTGCTGACAATAATTTCATTTTTAAGTGAAAGAATCAAATAGGTACAACTAAATATATTCTACTTGGCAAAATCTAGTTGAGGAGAGCATTAAGGTTTTCTTACCCAACCTCAAGGACCTCACACTACTACTCGAGCTCGACTTTACACGTAGGTACACCCCCAAGCTTCGGTTGAGTATTTTATAATTGGAAATCTTGTCTAACTCGAGCTACTTGCCTTGTTACTAACCCCACCTCTATGTTTTCCCTCACTACAAAAAAAAAAAGAAGTTTTTGCGACATAATTTTTTCCATTGCAAATTATTGAAATATCTTTAAAAATACACTATTTTGGCTGTCATGACAAAATTTATGATGGATTCAATCAAGTTCCATAAAAAGAAAAAAAAAATTATTGTTGCAATTATGAAATTTTCTTGTAGTGAATTAAACATGCCCATGCATGTTAAAAGTGCATTCGTGCATTCTGTATGGTCTCTCTTACAAATTATGCTTGAATTTGATAAAGAATTGGGTCAGAGCTAATATCATTAGTCTTGATAGGTTATATTCTTGCTTTTTACATTGCAATGCTATTGAAATGCCTTGTTGAAGTAAACCGGGTTTATTCGCTTCGGTGAAGAGGATTGAGAAGTAAACATTGCCATGTCTGCTTATGTTCCTTCGTTGGAAGATTGACTCTTTTCCTCAAATTTTTAATGTAGAGAAAAAAATGTCCTGTCCAGTTCAAATGATAACAACTGTGTGTTTATTCTAGCCTTAATAATGTTATGATCAATAATCGCTCATTCTCACTGTTCAAGTGGTTCTTTCTCAAATGTTATAACAGCCCTATAAAAAGTGAAGTGAAATGAATTAAAATTTAAAGTAACATTTTAATTTGAATTGCATTGGGGAAAGTAAGTAAGAATTTGTGTGTTTGTAGATGTTCCTTTAATTCATCTCATATAAACTATTCAATTCATCAATAAGCTAGTAAACATTAGGAAGACTTTGGGATTTTTGTGTGGTCCTGAATGTTTCTTTTGAATAGAAACTTGGCACTTTGTCATAGCTAGTGGCTTATTATTGTGTGATAAGTGTGATTATTATTATTATTATTATTAATAACTCCTGGAACTTTTTGTAGCTAATATAGATAAAAGGTAGGACAACCTAGCTAGGCCTATGTGTAATTTTTAATTATATTTTGTCCTAAAGCTTAGTTTCATAAAACAATTAGAATGGGACACTGGACAAAAAATATCTTTTCCTTTGATGAATAGCAGATGATTGAAGCTGCAATTACTGTAAACCTTTCTACATTTGTCTCTACAGCCCATTGTCAAATAAAGAATTATATTCCCAAGGATTTTCATAAACTGTAAGCATATGATGTCTCATCTAATTGGTTTTCTTGAGTCAGCTTGTCTGCATTACTATTTTGTCTTGAATTCATGTTTTCATCACTGCTTAGAACTTGTTTCTCAAATGAGCCGCCCGAATTGTTTTTCTATATTCTTTTCAGATTCTTTCTAGTCCTGGAATTTGCTGCCCTATCTTGATATGTCTGTGGCCTCTTAACCTTTCCCTTGTTTTTGTGTTTCCATTAGCTTCAATATAAGTATGTATTTGGGTATTAGACTCGGTGAATTTTGAATTACTTCATTGGTTAAATCACAGCTTGTCAAGAAGTTTGATGAGTGTACAAAGCGAAGAAATGTTTTCATTGTTCATGGAATGAATTTTAGAATGTTTGATATGGTGATGGGCTGAGGTTGAGGTTTATCAAGTTTTGATACACACTAATTCTGGAACTCGTGTCGCTTATGTAATAACCCTGTACTGTTCGACAACTGTATCAAGCGAAGAAATGTTGAAGATGTTGACAAGTATATGTAACAAGATGAAGAGCTTGACGACGCTGATGTGGGAGTTGATGCAACGGCTATTAATGTGTGGAATTTTTGGCTATGGATTGCTCAAAGAGGAAGCAATTAGTGTCCGTTAGGTTAACTTTGGAATATATTTTTCAAAGTTTTTGGTATGATCTATGAAATTTGTATGAGTTCAATTTATTATTATTATTATTTTTTTTTTAAAAAAAAACTTAAAAAAGGGTCAATCGTAGAAAGGGTGGATTTGCTTTACTGTCTAGGCACCAACCTGAATTGTGGACCCATTAAGCTTGTCTTGGAGTCGATAAGAGAGTGTGAAGCTAAGCCACTGGATATATATTGCTTTTTGTAAACTCGACAATGTTCACATTTTCCAGTGTCCCCAAACCTAATGTAATGTAGTACATTCCAAAAACTCTGAAAATAGATGGCTTTTCAATATTTAAGAATTAAAATGATTTATTTTGTATTTTCTATTCCACTCTTCTTTAAAATTTGTTAAAACACTGAAAATAGATGACTTTTCAATATTTAAGAATTAAAATGATTTATTTTGTACTAGAGAAATAAAAGGAAGGGATAGAGGTTGGTGGGGATCGAACCTCCAATCTAGGTCCAATCTAGGGCTGAACCACTTGGACTAAATCACGGAAAAGCAAAAGCAAAAGCCAATGTGGTGGAATCATTAACAAATGCCCAATCATTGATACCACAGTCGTCCAGAACACCAGTAGACAAATTATTAGTGAATAATAATTAATAGGGGATATATGCAAAAGAGGCAGGCCTCTGATGAAGGTCGTGGATAAATGAATAACAGTAGTTGGTCCTTAAGGAGAATATAAATGAGCCCAGATAAATTAAACACATTCCTATCGATAATGTGGATGTTTTCTGATTATCAAACGCAGCATATTATTTACGTAGGGGAGGCGGCTGCTTGTTCGAGGTGAGCATGAAAGCTCCACCCATATAGGGATTCTTTCTAGCAACACTCGATATTTATTCCTTGAAGATTACCAACAATCACAATCCGTTCTTGATCGGATCGGCCAACATTTTTCTTCTCACATGTGTCCTCGAAAATCTGATGAGTAAGCATTCGACCTTCCATCTAGCTTATTGTTTATCATTTCTGCAAATGCCCACATTTCAACGCGACCTCTACTCGACATCATCAATGGAAAATGGAAGAGTTATGCCAATAGCTACCTTTAGTTTCAAATTGTACCACCCACGACAAGATAAATCTCTCACAAGCCAAACAAAGTAAGTCCACCTGAAAACACACAATCCATATAGTATTAATTTTGCAGCTCTTCAACAACATGGTTTCGGGGATTGAAATGAACATTCCACAAGCAAGAACCACTCGAAAGTTTCCTTATAGCAACACAATCGAAAAACAATAATACACAGTTTTGGAAACACATATTTTACAGCACAAATGTGGCATCATATTTAATCCCAAGTTTTCCATTACACTATGCTCATTTTCTCGATACCCTACATGAACTAGAAAGAAATTAGCACAGCGTCCACAAGCATCCAACCTAAAAGCAAATGCCCAAAGAAAGAAGATAGCACGTCTAACAAAATTCCAACCTGCAAGCACCATCCATGTGTATGCATCTAACGGGTTTCTTACATGGCTATGATTAGCTTGACCATATACTCATATGCATTTAATTGAACATGTTGCCAACAAAACCATACACCAAGAATAAGTAATATATATTATATATAAGTTCAATGTGCATGTATTGAGGAAATAAAGTAAGATCAATCTCTAATCATTATACGAAATTCAATATTCATTGTCCTATAATTTATAAATGGGATTTCCATGCAATACAAAGATTCATATCTCCTCCTTCATATCCATCATTCCTATGCAAATTTGGCACCCAGTAAAAAGTCAACCATCGTGATACGTAATTTTGCATAAACATGGTTTCATGTGCACTTTAGAAATATTAGTTAAAAATTTATGCACAGCATACAATCTCTAGGTGGTGATTGAATTCAGAATTTCTATATACCAAGACTAGAAGAGTAAAAATATAAAGAACTATTATTTGAAGAAACTAAAATTCATTAAAAGCTGAAAATTAAATCTGAAGTTTAAATTAACTTGTTTAAATGTATTTTTAAAAATTTTAACATCCGTGAAGACACAGGTGTTGGAATTACTACAAATTTCCCATTCCGTTCTACGCATGAAATTCAATTAATTTTCACAAGTATCAATAGTTAAGATACAAAAATAGACTCAATCTCTGAATGAAATCACCAAACAACACATAGTAAAATAAGAGAACATTTCAAAATCAATTAGCAAGCATATCATATCACTTTATCGAGAATCATTCTCAACTGTCATAAAGTGCTGGTAAACATAAACAAAGACTTGATCCTAAAACCCAAATTACCAAGCGGATACCGGCCACATATTAACACACAATGATAGGTACCATAAATTCATATGACTAAACACATTAAGTAGCAACAAATCTGCCATAACTGTTGCCACCAAAATATACTATACCACGGATATTATTTGCTACGAAAGTAACACAACCACCATAGCTAGCTAGTTATAGATTTACCATGCAATTTGCCACCAGAAAATACAATACAAAGTTTTTTTATACAAGCTGGAAAAACATATATTCTCATACAGGAATGGATACAAAATATTGGGATGTAGGTTCCTGAGATCTTAATTCTCACCTAGTTAGATTGGCTTCAAAGACAAAAAGAAGTTAGAATAAATCAAAATGAAGCAGGAGCAAGTTATATACAGTAGTATTTCACAATTTTATGAATAAATTTACTAAAAAATTATTATTATTATTATCTGAAATTTTTTGGAAACATACATAGCCAGTAAATGTTCGTTAAATGTGTTTTAACATACAGTTAGTATACAAGAATATATATATATGTTTTTAAAAATAAATTACCTCCTACTGTCCTAGTTAATTACATTCAAGAAAAATGACAAAAAATTAATTAACAAGATATGTAAAATACATTAATTTTTTTTTTAACCTAACACACACGCATATATGAATATACTCTTTGCACATAGGTGGAACCAAAATCTTAGTACTAATAAAAGTGGTTAAACGATTCTCTAATCTGGCTTCAACTTGATCAATGTGGATTCTTCTATCAGAAGCTCTTCCTTTTCCTTTTTTGATTTATTTATTGGTTTTTTTTAAATATAAGTATTGTATGAAGTGAGAGTAAATTAAAGACCATTCTCCTCTTAACAAGCCTAATGCTAAACTAATTAATTGAGTCAAGCATAATAGGCTTATTTCTTATCGAGTCCTCTAATAATTATATAGCCTCGGGCTGAAATCATTTACTTAATATATTAAGCTAAGCTTACAAGCCTTTTTGTTTGGATAAGAACTCTGATCAAGACCATCATTTTCTAAAAGTCATGAGATTTACCATTCAGCATGAACATATTTCTAAATAATTCCAAACTAAATTAATTTTTATTGTTAACAAAATCCTAGAGGGTAATAACTAGAATGCAATCAACACCAAATTAAAGTATCAAAATCTTGTGAATACTCCAGTTTCTTGTCTTGTTCTAAATAGTAGATAATTACCTTTTCTTTTTTCAACATTTCCCCACATCAAACTAATAAAGAACCCCACTTGCTCTCGCCCCCACCTCATAAACAAGTCGCTCTTAAATTTGTATTGTGACCTACTTATCATCTTGGGATTAAGCATAATATAGAAACATAATATAATTGAACTATCTTATTTTTGCAAGAGTGGGAGAGCTAGTAAATCGTTTTCCTGATGTATATTGATATGTATAAGTCCATTTTCGAAGGTAATTGTGAATGCCACATCAAACTGCCATCATAATCTTTTTGTCACAGGTGTAAAATTTATCCTTTCATACACCTTCAGGATTCACTTAAATATTAAATACCTCACCTTCATTTCCAATTATTAGGTTTAACCGGGAATGAGATCTTGGCATAGTGGTCATGTCCCTAACTTCCAACCTTATAGTTGGGGGTTCGATTCCGACCCGTCCCCCTATCTCTCCCCTTTATTCCCCATTTGTAATTTGTATGGTTTGGGTTCCCACACCTTATAGTTGAGGGTTCGATTCCAATCAGGCCCCCTATCCCTCCCCCCCTATCCCTCCCTTGAGTGTCAACGTTTACAAAAAATGCACACTGCTAATGAGGTGAAGGTCGAGCATTGGTATAATCTTCAGTTGATTACTAATGAGAGTTCGAATGCACACTGGTCTTACCTAATAATTGATGTTGCAAAGCTCTCTTATTTTGATCCTAGATATCAGGATTAAGCATTACCGTGTTCTTTTTTTTTTTTAGGTTTGCAATTGCCCAAATTTTGGTGTGTACCATTTCACTTTTCAAAAGCATGGAATTCATTATTATCATCCATTTATACCCAAGCAACACAAAACCTAGATAGAGAGAACAATACAGATTAGAGACACATTCCTGATCCAGAGACCTACCTTTTTTAGGATAGGATACCATAATCTAAAACACTGAAAAGATGTTTGGAAACCATAGTGAAAGGATAGAGATGTAGCCACAATAAATACATTGAACTAAAAAGACAATTCATTTCAATAATCAACATTTGTTTGGGGGTGGGGGGTGGAGAGAGACTTGACATTCAAAAGATGATTCATCCCTTGTTGCTAGAAAATATGGAAAAAATGCCAAATATATCCTTTTTGTTTCAAAAAAAGCCAAATCTATCCTTTTTCTATTTTATTACCGAATTTATCCTCTACATATGCTAATTATATCCGAAAATATCCTAAATTCACTAATCGTGGAATGCCTGCTGACGTGGCAATAAATTAACTTAAACCCTACACGCTGGATGGGATTTGAAGTGTCTCTCAATTAAGGCTGGGGAAAAATACCGAGTATACCGCATACCACACATACCGTATCGAAAAAAGAAATATCGAAATTTTCGATATACCGTAATTTTCGGTACGGTATCATACCGAAAAAAATTCTCCGTACCGTATACCTTACCGAACTTTACGGTATGAAAAATTTCATACTGTTGCCGTACCGAACATTTCGGTATACCGATCTTCAGTTTTGGTATACCGAAAGTTTCGATATGAAATATTTTCATACCGTTTCCATACCGACATTCCGGTAAGTTCGGTATATTCCGCTATACCGAACATTCAGTACATACCGACATACCGTATCGCAGTATATACCGACATACCGAACATTCACTACATACCGACATACCGGTATTGCGGTATATACCGGCATACCGAACTTTCTCTATATACCAACATACCGATAATGCGGTATATAACGGTATCGCGGTATATACCGATACCGTGGTATATACCAAAGTTCGGTACGGTAGCGATATATCACGGTATCAAAAAATTTATACCGTTACCGTACCGAAATCTTACGGTACGGTATGATACCATACCGAAAATTACGGTATACCGAAAATTTCGATATTTTCGATATTTTTTCGATATGGTATGTGCGGTATGTAGTATATTCGGTATTTTTCCCCAGCCCTAATTGAGACACACTTCAAATTCGATCCAGCGTGTATGGTTTAAGTTAATTTATTGCCACGTCAGCAGACATTTCACGATTAGTGAATTTAGGATATTTTCGAAAATAATTAGCATATGTAGAGGATAAATTCGGTAATAAAATAGAAAAATGATAGATTTGGCTTTTTTTTAAACAAAAAGTATATATTTGGCCTTTTTTCCCTAGAAAATATATTGAAAGATTCTCACAAGAAAAATATTTAAACTACATTTTTTTGGTGTTTTATTCCCTCGAGCTATATACTTCACACCATTCAATATACTCATGTAAAAATAATTCTTTTTTTTTTTTTGTAAAATACTTTTGCTACCACCTCACTCTCCCAAATATTCTCACAAATTTCTAATCTTTCGTAAAATCCAATTGGCAAGCGAGGCGAACAAAGTATATTCAGATTGCAATTATGCAGTAATCAAGAAAAGAAAATGAGGGAAAACAAAAGATATGAAGTTGAATCGAAAGACTCATGACCCATGTGTTATCATCAACAGAAGGAAGGAATCCCAAATACACATAAATGAAAGGAGAAAAATATGTTTAAATTCAGCAAACGGATCAATTATATTATATGAAAATACATTTGGCAAATCACACAATCAAATATAAATAATGCCAATACAATTTGACAATTTTAGTTCAAAGAGTTGGATGCAAATATGCAAGTGAATATTACACCCCACAGGTACCCAAATTCTAATGCCAACATCTCTTCCAAGAAAGCATATGCAAAAGAAGGAATATTCAATCCAACCACGAAGTGAACAAAGAAAATCAAACTTAAATCCAAAATCCTTTTGATAAAAATAATAAAATACCTCAGATATCAAGATTCCAAAGGAAGTTGCATCTTATGCTTCGGCAAATTCCAAGTAGTGGGCTTCTGTCCAAGAAATAATTTCAGTCGAGTGTCTACACAGCTGAATAAATGAAATGAAAGAAAAAGAAAATCAAATCAAATCTATATAATAAATCCTGAATACTTTTTGGCATGTGCAGACTATATTGTCCTTTTCCAAAATAACTCAATCATTTTAATTTTAAGGGTTAATCAGTAATTATACCATCATTTTATAGATCAACGGACCTAAAAAAAGACACATCAGCGCTGATTAATCATCAAGATACACGTCAGCGCTGATTAATTCTACCTACGCCATGTCATCAACTTTTAATACTATATTTAGATCATAAATCTATGGATCTATATATTATAAACAAATCTTTAAAAAATCTTTCTATATTTTCAAAAGATATAAATCTATATAATAAATCCTGAATACTTTTTGGCATGTGTAGACTATATTGTCCTTTTCCAAAATAACTCAATCATTTTAATTTTAAGGGTTAATCAGTAATTATACCATCATTTTATAGATCAACGGACCTAAAAAAGACACATCAGCGCTGATTAATCATCAAGATACACGTCATCGCTGATTAATTCTACCTACGCCATGTCATCAACTTTTAATACTATATTTAGATCATAAATCTATGGATCTATATATTATAAATAAATCTTTAAAAAATCTTTCTATATTTTCAAAAGACATAAATGATAAATAAATTATAATATATTTGATGGTTAATAAATATTTAATTAAACATATACTTCTCTATTATAAATTTTTAAAATTTAATTAAACATATACTTAAATTTAATTAAACATATACTTAAATTTAATAGTTGTACTTTTAGTTCTTTATTTTTTTTTCGATAGGCACAATCTATATATTCTTCAATTTAATTAAACATATATATATATATATTTTTTTGCCTAAAGTATTATAATAAGTATAAATCTAAATCAATATAATAAATTAAAAAATTAATTATTACTAACCATATTTTTGTTAATTTATCAAAATATATATTTAAAAGAAATTATTCTGCTATAGAAGATTTTATTTAAATTTTAATCCTAATTTGTGGCATCTGGTATAATTGGGAATTTAATCTTCTATACCATAATAAATCATGGAACTATTTTTTTTGGGAAAAAGGCCAAATATGTCCTTTTTCTTTTCCAAAAATCCAAATCAGTCATTTTTCTATTTTATTACCAAAACAGTCCTCTACAAATGCTAATTATATCCAAATCAGTCTATTGTTCACTAATTATACTCTAATTGCTGACGTGGCAAGGGTTTTAATTTAAATCTGACGCGTGTGCATAATATTAGTCATTTTTCTTTTATATTTTGTCAATTCAGTCCTAAACTTTAGTTTTGTTCTATTTAGCCTTCTACTCCAATCACTCATTTTTATATTAATTGACATCCAACCTTTCAAATTATTTCATTTTAGGCCCAGAACCTTAATTTTTTTTATTATTACTAATCCATTTATCAAATAAATGCCCAACATACTTCCATAAATAAAATTAAACAATAAACCTAATACATTGGGTTTGACTGTTTTGTTATCGGGTCTTCCAAGTACCGGAATTTTACGGACTCTCTCTAACCACCCGACCGCAACCGATGGTTCATTGGTTTTGGTTTCCTTCCGCAACAATCAACACAATCATACTTTGCGTCCTACCTTAAGATATAGCAATGTTTGAGTAAATGATTTAACTTGAATTTTTGGAAGGTTATGGATACATGAAGCCTTGGTTTTATGAAAAAAAAATTAAAAAATATTATTAAAAATATTAAAAAATAGCCTGAATTTTATTGTCCACAAAGTATGATTGTGTTGATAGTTGCTGAAGGAAACCAGAACCAATGAACCATTGGTTATGGTCGGATGGTTAGAGAGAGCCCGTAAAATCCGGAACATCCAAGACCCGATAACAAGGCGGTCAAACCCAATGTATGAGGTTTGGTATTTAATTTTATTTACGAAAGTATGTTGGGCATTTATTTGATAAATGGATTAGTAATAATAAAAAAAATTAAGGTTCTGAGCCTAAAATGAAATAATTTGAAAGGGTGGAGGTCAATTAATATAAAAATGAGTGATTGGGGTAAAAGGTTAAATAGAACAAAACTAAAGTTTAGGACTGAATTGGCAAAATATAAAAGAAAAATGACTAATATTATGCACACGTGTCAGATTTAAATTAAAACACTTGCCACGTCAGCAATTAGAGTATAATTAGTGAACAGGGGACTAATTTGGATATAATTAGCATTTGTAGAGGACTGTTTTGGTAATAAAATAGAAAAAAGACTGATTTGGATTTTTGGAAAAGAAAAAGGACATATTTGGCCTTTTTTTCATTTTTTTGTGCTGCTTATATTATCCCTTTAAGTTATAATTAATTTGTTTATAAGAATTATATATTATGGTTTCAAAAAGTAATTTAACCTCAAAGGTATGCATATCTATCATAAAGATACATATCAGTTTAGAAGGTAAAATCACTTCATTTTAAAATTCAATTACAGTAGGATTGCAATATATTTTTTTGGATGAGGGATTGCAATATATTGATCTCCTCCTAAATCATGTAATCATATTTTTATTGTGCTCCATATATTAACCTTTTAAGTTATAATTAATCTCTTTATAAAAATTATATATTATGGGTTCAAACAGTAATTTTATCTCGAAGATATGCATATATATTACTCCCTTCGTCCCATAAATTCCGTCTCATTTTTCTTTTTGGTCCGTCCCGTTACAATTGTCACATTTTCCTTTTTAAAAATAATTAAATATATTAATTACCAACCCCACTACCATCATATCACATTAATAAATAAATATATTAAAATTTCAAACACACAACTATCACATTACACATAAATAAATCAACTAAAAATTCAAATACATATCACATAAATACCTAATTTACCCCCACTATAAACACTAATTTGCCCCTACATTAAATACTAAATGTCCCCACGTAAAATACCATGTCAAAAAGAAGTGGGACACTATTAGTGGGATGGATGGAGTATAAAATACTTATCAAAGATGTAGAAAGTAAAATCACTTCATCCTAAAATTTATTAAAAAAATTCATGACGGTATGATTGCAAATCTATCCATCCCCACCATTTACTCCTAATATTAGAAGATAATATAATAAATTTTGGAACTATAATTATATGGTGATACCTATATTGTTCTTTTAAATTATAACTAATTCTCTTTATATAAAATATATATTACGGGTTTAAACAATAAAAATACATAAAGAGATCTTTAAATAAATATATATACTATTTTCACTAAAAATATTTAGGAGTACTAAAATTTAACTTTTTATTGAGAAAACTTTTGAAAAACTACATAATAATATAGATAAAAAAAAGGTACTCCATCACAAAGAAAATTTCAATATATTATTTTGTTACATAAAAATCACCATCATAATAATGTATAAATTGTATTATTAATATGGATATCATACCATATATATTCAATATTTGTATTATTGTATACAATCAACATGTTTTTTTTTTGCTGGTTATTAAGAGTGGGTTATAAAGTCGAATGTTTAATATATTTAAACATTTTAATTATACATATAATATTTATAATTCGAGGCGGTAATCTTAGTGAATTAATTTTTTTATTAATATTATATTTTCTTTGTATACAAATTTGAATTTATCTTTGGTATGTATTAAGAAAAAAAAATTAAACTTTTTCTTTAATTTTTTTTCTTTTTTCATTTAAAAAAAAAAACGATAATAGAAACTATATCTTATAAATTTTTTTCATAAATATAATAAAATAACAAATTAATTGAGTTAATATTTGTTTGTATTAAAAATAAATTAATACCCGTACACAGATCCCCGTACGCGGAGCGCGGGAGAAAAATCTAGTAACTTTAAAAATTAATCAGCAGAAACCCAGAAACGTTGAGGGCAAAAGAATTCCAATTCAAGATCTAGCATTTAGCTATTGAAAAAAAAAAAATCATACCAAGAAATCACATGGGTCTCTCTAGCTAGCTAGAATCCCGAATTCGTATTGTGAAGCAAACCAATCTACCCGACCCATCTTCTGCTGCAGTCTCAGCAACCTTCAGTCTTCTGGGTTCTGATACAATGGGCACTCAAAGCATACAACATTTGCTATAATGAACCCCAAAATGGATCAATATTTGAAAAGCACACATAAAATAACACAGCAGAATCAGATTTGCTGCGAAAAATCAAACCATACTTGATTTAGAAATAAAAGAAGAGAGACGGAAACAAATGAGATCTGGGAAGAAAGTGAAGCAGTACTCCCTTCTGTTGTGTACTACTCCTTATTAAAGAGCAGAAAGAATGCCTTCAAAACAATAGGGAGTATTTCCGTTAAATTACAACAGTGGGCACTAATTAGGTGTCCCTTCGGGTCCTTCACAAGTGTCATCTCCGACAGAAACATCAAAAGCAACGCTTCACAGTTCATACCCCCTTTCCAATGTAAACCCTATCACTGCATTCTTTTCTTTCTAGATAAGGCAAAAAATAAGACCCATTTAAAAATGTTTAAAAAAAAGGGAAACGTATTAGGGCCCGTTTGGATTGACTTTTGAAAAAAGTAGAAGCCAAAAACAGAAGCAGAAGTGAAAGCCAAAAGCAAAAGCAGCTAACTTTTGTGTTTGGATGGAATGTTTGAAAAGCAGCTTTTTTTCAAAAGTGTGTTTGGATGTGTAAAAGTGAAAAGTGCTTTTGAAACGTGTAAATTACCAAAAAGGATATGCTATTTATATATGATAGACTATAGTGTAGTTTAAATAAATTAATAGGGGCATTTATGACTCTACACACATTACTAGGTGCTTTTGGCTTCTGCTTTTCGGAGAAGCACCATCTGGGCTGCTTTTCCCAGAAGCACTTTTGCAGCTTTTCGAGGTGCTTTTGCTTTTTCTAAAAAGCCAAAGCAAACACTCATTTTCCTTCAAAAGTGCTTTTGGCAAAAGCAAAAGCCAAAAACACTTGGAAAAAAGCCATTCCAAACAGGCTCTTAGTAGAAGTAGAAGATCAAATCAAGAGACCAACTCAGGCTTCATTTATTCTCACAACTTGAACCCCTTAATTGCTTGATTTGACGCGGATAATGTCACCCGTGTTGGATGACTAAACAAACATTTGACAGACCATTGATCGATAATTATTGTCTTATTTTCCTGTAACTACAAACCCATTTCACCATTTTCCTGTAACTACAAACCCACCAAATTCAAGTCGAGAAAAAAGAAAAAGGAAATTCTAATGGAGCTGTGGAGGAGAGAAATGGACAGTGGATGAATTGTAGAGCAAATCCGACAGAAGAGGAATGAGCACATGTACGAAACAAAATGTAAACTCTTTATACAGTTGCCCTACGTGTGCTCACTCTCTTCTGTCAGTCTGTTTCTCTCTATACCTCCTCCCATTCCCATCTCTCTCTCTTTTCCCGATTTGTACTTCCCAATTATTAAAAGCAATTGAAACTTACTCCCTCCGTCCCGCGAAGATTGAAGCCTTTCTTTTGGGCACGGTAATTTAGGTGGTGGAGTTTAGTAGTTAAAGTGGTGTGAGTATTTGTGTTTAAGATTATAATGAATTTTGATACTGTTTATTGTTTAACTTTGACTTAATATTATCGTAGTGATGTAATTTGAGAAAAATATTCAAGTGTGGTCTTGTTAGAATCGTCTAATCGTGTAGTTTTAGAATATATATTTTATACAATTTTTATTTGTATCAATTTTGTAATATTAAGAGTTAAAGAAATATAAGGGACTTTGTATAGGAAAGTAATAATGCATTGAAATTTGTGCAGAATAGTAAAAGTAAGTATTTTTAATGGGATTGACAATAATTAAGATTCTAATCAAACTTATATTAATTTAATTTTTCTAAAAACGGAAAGGGTTCAAACTTTGTGGGACACCCCAGAAAGGAATAGGGTTCAAACTTCGTGGGACGGAGGGAGTACAATTTTATTTTCCAGAAAAAGGGGTTTCAAAAGTACCGATTGCTGCAGCAGTGAGTCAGATCTGTGCGACCAAAGAGAAATCACAAACCTTTTCTGGTACGAAACCCAGAAACCTAAAACAAAATTAGGGTTTGATGGGGGTAGCGACGATCAGCAGCATCTCACGAAAAGGCGACGATGGAAATAAAGTTATGGAGCAATGGAAGACCAAAGGATGTGGTAGTGATTGAGGGTGTGCATACACAATAATGGAGAACACTACGGAATGAGGACAAGAATTGGCAATTGGGAATGGTGAACAGAAAGAGAAAGGCAATGACGATATATAATGGGCAAGGCATGGCGCCCACAAGGCGAGTACTTTAATTGCGCAGAATTTGTGGATGATTTGCGGGTTAACAGATTGAACGGATCAAGTGTGAATTGTGTGTGAGGGTAATTAGCAGTAATTAGGATTAGAAGTGATGCAGATATTCCCGGCGGAAGAGACGAGTCAAGAGTTGAGCGAGTTGTTGTGAATTGCCAAATGCCATGGCCCGTCCCTGGTGGTGATGGTGGTGGTGCGAACTGTGAATGAATGAATGATGGATACTTTGAAGGATCGGTCGGTCAGAAATTAATTGGGGCAGCTACGTGGCGCTACAGGAGGCGTTGGATGGATTATAGTGGCAGATCTGATGTGACCCCTGACTACTTTTTCACATTTATTTTTTAGTCCAGGCCATGTATATTAATATACGGAGTACTTCTTTGTTTTTTGGTTTTTATTTTTGGAACAACGATAGTTAAAAACTAACCATACGAATTTATTAACATCTCACTTGGTTATATTTTAATTTATATAATTATGATAAAAGTTTAAGTAAAAGTCTGTATGTGAATAGTACCATATTACTAAACGTAATAAACATTCAAGAACGGAGGTAGTACAAATTACCAATAGGATAAAAAGAAGGGATAGAGACTGAGTGTGAATTGAACACTCAAACCTATGTTTAAAAGATACTACCTCCGTTCTCATTTAAGTGAGACATTTGCATAGTAATTACTATTCATTGAGTAACTTTGATCAATTTTTTTAACATAGTTGTATAAGAAAAAACATAGTCAAGTGAGATCTTGTTAGATTCGTCAAATCACGTAGTTTTATAATATCAAATTTTTATAATTTTTACTTATATACAACTTGAGTTATTAACCTTTAAAAATGTGTCTTGGACGGCGTGAAATGCAGGAATGGTGCATTTAAAAGAGAACAGAGGTAGTAGAAAATATGACCGTTTGGGTCAAGTCTCATTCTCACTTCCTTTTGTTTAATTGCACACATTGGCATAATTTTTGTTATTTATTAGATAATTTTGATTTAATTTTAATATAATTATACTCCATTGCAAAAGAAGTTAACATTTTTTGTCTTCATACAATTCAATATATAAAAATAAAAATAAAAATTTATTATTTAAAAACTATGTGATTAGACAAATCTAATAATATCTCACTTGACTATGTTTTATCTTTTTTCTGTTCACGCAATTCAATACACATTTTAAAGAGTTTTATCTCACATTTTATAAAAGAAAAAACTATAAAAATCTAATATTATAAAACTTTGTGATTAGACGAATCTAACAACATCTGACTATGTTTTATCTTCTGTAAAATTGTAAATGTGCTAAAATGTCGAATCGAACTTATACAGTGAATAGTGTTTACTATGCAAATTTTAGATTCTTTAAATTACGGAGGGAGTATAAGATAAAATAGATGTTTTGTTGAATTCGTCTAATAATCTAATTTTAGAATTTTAAATTATTATAATTTTTGTTTTTATATAATTTTAATTATTATGGTTTAAAAAGTGTGCCTTGAATCACACATTTTCCGATACATGAGTGTCAATATTTAAAAAATACTAATAATTTGTGTCTTGCATTATATAAAACGTAGAAATGGAATAAATATTTCAAAAAGGATGAAGTATATAATAAATTAATTTCACCATCATTCATATTAAAATTTAATTTTTATAGTAAAAAAAATAATTTTGATGACTTATACATAATATAAATAGAAAGGAAAAAGTTATGTATTCATACATGAAAAACTATTTTTATAGAAAAAATTAATATATTACTATTAATTTATATTTGTATATATTTATTAATTATAATATCCACATATTATTTTATTAATATTATATATTGCATCATACAGTATGTAAATATGTCTACAATGGAGTAAATTTTGGAGAGAGACTAAAATGAGTGAAACAAACAACTCATATCAACAAAGTACTTCTTCCGTTCATTTTTAAATGCTACGAACTCATATTTCTCGCAATTCAATATATATTTTTAATTCTTAATAACTTAAATTGCATACAAGTAAAAATTATGAAAATTTGATATTCTAAATCTATGTGATTAGACGAATCTAATAAGATCTCACTTGACTATATTTTATCTTATACAATTGTATTAAAAAGTCTAATCAAAGTTACTTAATTAACAGTGCCAAATTCCAAAATATGCATGCACTTATATAGGAAACGGAGGTAGTATATTTCTTTCTGGATAATCACTCAATAAGAACTTCGAAGTTAAGAACGCAAAAATCACATAATTAAAATTTTTTTTGCTGAACGGCTTATACAGGCTAGAAAATGGAAGGTAGGAGCTCGTACCACACAAGCTATAAAGGGACAAAGGGGAGGGATATAGGACCGAATGGGGAACCGAACCCCCAATCTCTTAGTTGAGAGTCGCGGGACTTGACCACTAGGTCAGTTACTCAACCCCACATATTTATTTATGTGACTCTGGTAACTTAAACAAAGGTCTTGGGTTCGAGCTTTTATGTATGCAGAATTCTGTTTTGGAAAATGCAACCCTTCAATGCACACCCGATGTTCGAGGGATTACTCTTGTGTCCAATGAGGCCTGGTAATACCCTGGTATTCACCTAAAAAACATATTTTTTTTGCAGATACTTTGGAATAAGAAAAAAATTATACTCCCTCCCTCCCAGGTAAGACGTCTTGTTTGAATTTTTGACACTGTTCATTGTTCATCTTTGACTCAATATTAGTGCAAAATATATATTTGAAGAAAATAGTCGAGTTTGGTCTTGTTAGATTCGTCTAATCGTATAGTTTTAGAATATATATTTTACATAATGTTTACATGTATATATTTTGAGCTATGGACGATTAAAAAAATGTATTGGATTGTGTGCAGAAGTCAAACAGGACATCTTAGTTGGGACAGAGGGAATAATAATTCTCATTTTTGGTAATGAGTTGAATATTAAAACTTATATTAATCAAAGACATAATTTTGATAACCTACGTAATACTTCTTTTTTATGAGGCTGCATTGACTTAGCGCATGCAATTCAATGTACATTTTTTATAATTAGTAACTCACATTATATGTAAATAATAATTATAAAAGTTTTGATATTTTATAACCACAAGATGATACGATTCTAATAAGATCTTACGTGACTATATTTTTATTCTATAACTATTATATAAATATAAAATATGAATCAAAATTAATCGAGTAGTGTATATATCTAGGAACTGTTCTGCACGCAGCTTCTGGTAGCTTTAGCTTTTATTTCAAAACAAAAGCTCCGTTCTGTACACTATCTTTTTTGGTAAACGTTGACACCTATGTGTCGGCAAAGGTGTGTGGAAGCCCAAGCCACACAAACTACAAAGGGGGATAAAGGGTAGGATAAGGGACTGGGTGGAATCGAACCCCCAACCTATGGTTGGAAGGCAGGGAACATGACCACTTGGGTCAAGTCTCATTCCCTTGCACACTGTCTTTCGTAAGCTTCTTTTTAGAAGCTACTTCTTGGAGCGTTAAAAATAAGCTACCTCCTACAGTTCCAGCTCCTAACATATGCTGGATTTTTCTAGGGATGTCAATTTTACCCGTAGGGTCGGGTACCCGCCGGGTAATCGGGTATCGGGTGCGGGTAGGGTAGATATAATCGGGTAACATGTAGGATATTACCCGAAATCGAAATAAATAATATTGGACGCGGGTAGGGTATGGATTTTATATATTACCCGATTACCCGAATAAATATATATTTATTTATATATCTATATATTTATATTTATATTTATACTAGTCAACGTTAGGAGCGGGCTGCGCCCCTCGGTCGTTATGATATTATTGCTTCAATTGTCTTATATAGAATTAACTACATCAGATAGTCCTGACGATACTAAAATCTAAGAGAAAAAAATGCATTTATATTTTCAAATATTAGTTTAATGTACGGACAAAACTTGAAGTAAAAAAAAATACTAACTTTTATGGCTCTTTTATGCAAATATTATCATTGTAAAATGCAAAACTAAAGATATTAGGAATTATAAAAAAAAAAGCAGGACCTATCAATAACATTTGAAGTAAATAGGAAAACAACTTAACATAAAACACATATATAAGATGACAAAATAGGTGGTATTTCGAGTAAATACTACACAAATTTAAGGGTAAAATGATCATTTTACGTAGTAAATAAAAAACCATTCATACTTTATTAAGAGTAAAGTTTACGTAGCAAATTAAATACGCAAGAAGTGACGGGATATGATAAAAGAAGCTTAGAGCTCAAAGGACAAAATAGCTTGTTTTGGGTAAAAATAATACAAATACAAAGGCAAAAACGTCATTTTAAGTGGCAGAAGGACATGGATTCATACTTATATTTAATGATTTATATATATTTAGATTATTTATGTATATTTACTTATAATCGAATCTATTAGCACTTAAGATTTGACAGTAAAAAATTGTATAATGGATTTTCTACTAATTTTTTTTGGTGAAACTGGACGCCGGAGCGTCAGCAAAGGGAGTTTTATACTGATTTAAGAATACTCTGTTGTTTTAGCGGGTTTCTTTTAAATATTTTTTTAAATTTTTAAGTTAAATTTATAATGTGCATTTTGTTTTCGTGCATTATAATAAGGTTATATTTATTTTTATGGTAAAAAATAAGTTTTTTCTTTATTAAAGTTGGATCGGTTAAAGTTGGTTAATCATTTAATATTTAAGATTTTGGGTATCCGTTTACCCGCGGATTATTTGTATACCCAATGGGTATTATTCAAACCCTACCCGATGCTTGATTTTCGGATACTAGAGTAGAATAATTATATTTCGGGTAGTGAGTGGAGGTGGCTTACCCGTACCCTATCATAACCGTTTAAATCCCTAGATTTTTCTCTGAGTCCCGCATAGGAACCTATCCAAGATATAGTTATTGAAATAAAATTATTTAATTTAATGCTATTTGATGACGGAATTTAATGAGCCAAGCTTTCGGTTACTATTTGGGACTAAAATAGTATTTTGGACATTGCGGTTAAATTCACAAGGAAAATGGTTTGGCCGCAGCTTAGTTAATGACCAAATTATTTCAGTCTCTAATTTAGCTATCTTTTTAAGAAATGGAAGGAAAAAGAAAATATATTGTTTCTCTATACAAGAAACGTAAAATCAACCCGATGGATGACAAAAATGCCCGATATATTTAATATATTATTTATTTATATATTGTATATATTATGGTTAATATTTTATATTCCGTCTATCTCATTTCAGATGTCTTATTTGAATTTTTGACATTGTTTATTATTTAATTTTGACTCAATATTATTGTATATATTTGAAAAAAATTGTCGAGTTCGGTCTTGTTAAATTCTTTAATTGTGTAGTTTTCGAATATATATATATATTTTTGACATAATTTTTACTTATATATTTTTTAGTTATTAACGATTAAGAAAGTGCATTGGATTGCGTGCAGAAGTTTAATATCACATCTTAGTTGTGACGGATGGAGTATATTATACTTCCTTTGTTCTTTAATATCTGTTCCATTTGCATAGTGATTACTATTCATTAAGTAACTTTAATCAAAATTTTTAATATAGTTACATATGAAAAACATAGTGAAGTGAGATGTTGTTAGATTTGTTTAATCACGTAATTTTTTAATATTAAATTTTTATAATTTTTTTTATATAAAATTTAAGTTATTAATGATTTAAAATGCGCATCAATTGCGTGAAATACAGAAGTTGTGCAGATATTAAAGAACGGAGGAAGTATTTTATAAATTTTACTCAGCCAATCCAAAATAATTATAAAATGGATGAGAACGTGGTGTAGATTTTAAGTCATTAGCTCCCAATATTATGAATGAGGATTGGATTCCCCACTCCGAGTCCCGCCCCCTATCACTGTCTTTTACCCCTCTGTAATTTGTGTAACATACACTCTCACCACCCATTTCTTTGGCCTTTAGTTTCGCAAAATAAAAAATAATTACTAAAGCCATTAGGTTGATGTGTTGATTATATATATAAGAAACAATTATGAACTTTTGATGTGGATTATGGTTTATTGTTAAAAAATTTATGTGTGTGTTTGTTACTCCCGTTTTGGGGTAACGCTTAATCCTCTAGATGGAGCTTCAAGACGGAATGCGGGACGAGGACAGTCCCAAGGGATGCTAAGAACTAGAGCATCGCGAAAAAAATTAAGAAAAATAAAGAAAGCAGTAAAGGAAAGCAGTAAAGAAAGCAAAAAGGAAAGCGATAAATAAAAGTAAACTACTAGAAAAATAAAGACATTGTATTGAAATGTTTGGTGGTTGAGGAATCTAAATTACATCTTGAGTTGTAATATTTATACGTCTGGTGCCTGTTCGTTGAGAGGCACCGGTTGGGGGAAAGTGATAAGGATAAAATTTAAAAGAGATCTTCCCGCCTTTATTCTGGTACTGGCGCGGATAAGGCTTCTACGTGGGTGAGGAGTCTTCGCTCGGGGTGACGTCACCTTGTAACGTATTGGAACCGCTTCCTCTAACTTGTGGTACTCAGACAGTTATCGTGCTCAGGTATGGCTTTCTCCGGATTGCGCCGTAATTTAGGTAGATTGGCTTGCTCGGACGATGTCTCTCGGAGTCCATGGGCTGGTCTTGGGCTATCTTTTCCGCACCAAGCCTAGA
The DNA here is from genome assembly GCA_030278955.1 of Hygrophila difformis. Lineage (NCBI taxonomy): Eukaryota > Viridiplantae > Streptophyta > Magnoliopsida > Lamiales > Acanthaceae > Hygrophila > Hygrophila difformis. The sequence goes on from JAOANR010000011.1 coordinate 10,965,494, forward strand.
AATTGGAAACTTATGCGAATTAGGCCTGGATATGTATGTGGGCTGGATTAACACAATTTTTATGTGTTAACAAATTGCCCCCGTTTTTCAGTGGAATAATTGGCCACGTTTTTGGCCTTATCCACTGAAAAAGTCTAAGACCTCCTTAGCTCGTGTTGTCAGTTAATGATAACGCCCGCCATTCTAGGAGATTTTGAATGGATGTTTGTTGGGATATGCAGATTCGTATCCATCCATTCTTGATAACCGCTGCAATTGTGCCTTTTCGAGGCAGTTTTGAACAGAGAATGACATGACCATTCGCTGTTTGCGGAGATTACGTGCCATTAATGGCTGTAACATTTAATCTATTTTAGTGGTATCAACCATTTGTTTGGCTATAAATACCACTAAGGGTAATTTTTTTTTTATCCACTCAAACGAGGCCTTTTCTGCTTGTTATCCTCGTCTTCTTCCGAAATATTCATTCATCCCCATACCTGGCTCCTGTTTGTTCTTAAAAAATCTATCCTCTGTAACCTTAGGTTACTTTGTTATTATGGATTATGGGCTTTACAGCCCTTCTTCAACCTCAGTTTCGATGATATTACCTCCCTTGCATGGGCTTCTTCATCTCAAAACCGGGGGAACTCGGAAATATACCTTTTGCAACTACCGGAGCGCTGGCAGTCTGGTGTCGGCGTTCTTCCCAAGGGCGGATCCACTATCTTACTGAACAAAGGGCTCGCCCTCTCGTGACCGAGCCACTTCATTGTAATCAGAAGAGCCATCCCTAGGCGGCGGAGACCAGAGAAGAGTTTCTCTGGCACACCCATGTGGTGATGGCTTCTACTCGAGAGCAGTGACTTTCATGTCCAGGAAGATGACCCTGTGGTGAGTAGGGCTCATGCTGTTCTTACAGGGAATCCTTCCTGGAGGCGGCGGACAGGACACAAAGCTCAATCCTCAAGATCAAGACTTGTTCTTAGCCCTGATGCTTCTGAAAGAGCTCCGATCGTGGATACTGACAAAGGAGTTGTCTTCCGCATGAAGATCTTTCAAAATAAGCCATGTGTAACAAAACATGTAGTTTTGATAGGCCCATTATATAAATCTCTCCTTCCTGTATTGTTTACTCGGATTGTAAAGCATTATCCCAACCAGAAAGATAATACTTCTTTAGATATTTAACATTGATGCTTTGATGTAATAAATTTTCATCATTGTCTATTAGTTGGTACGCACCATTGCTAAACACTGTTGATAATAAACAATCCTTCCCAATTGGGGGACCATTTTCCAAACTCGTGATTCTTAACTACGGCAATATTGTTTTCCAAAGACGATCACATTCCTTGAAAGTTAATTCCTTCAAGAATTTATTATAATATCGAGCCCTTCTTTGGGCTTCTCAAGTAAGGTTATTAATCGTCGTTAGTCGGATCGTGTCCGCTTGCTTCAACTGCTGCATCATCTCTTCCTGATATTGATCATCAAGAACTGATGCTTGGAGAATAATCCGCGGACTTGGGACTGATATTTCCAAAAGCAGAACTGCCTCTTGACCATAAGTTAATTGATAAGGGGTGAAACCCGTGGCAGTACTCTTAGAATTCCTAATAGCCCATAAGGCTTCGGACAAGAGATCATGCCATTTTCTAGGGTTATCCTTTTTCATTTTCTTTATGATCTGGATAATGTTCTTGTTTGTTGCTTCCTCTTGGCCATTAGCTTGTGGATAGTATAGCGAGGAATGCAACAATCGGAACCCGAGTTCTTCTGTGTATTCGGCTATTCAATTTCCAACGAACACTGTCCCTTGATCCGTTAGGATAGAATGCGGTATCCCAAATCAGTGTACGATGTGTTTGTCAATGAAGTCGACTATCACATCCTGGTTGACCGTCTTGAGCGGGATAGCTTCTACCCATTTGGGGAAGTAATCAGTTGCCATTAGGATATATTCGTGACGTTTACTGGAATGAGGAGTAATCCGACCAATCACGTCCATACCCCAATCCTTGAAACGCTAGGGTTTAACCGAGTAATTTTGACTTGTTACTGGCAAATGATTCAAGTCACCGTGCCTCTGACATGTCGAACAACCCTTTGCGAAGCGGATGCAATCGTCATTGGCCAGTAATAGCCATATCGATGAAGTGTCCATCGCATGTTCAAACCAGCATGATGAGCTCCGCATATTCCCTCATAGACTTCATCCATTGCAGGTTTGGCTTCGTTGGGGCCTAGGCATTTAAGCAGAACACCTTCCAAGGTTCTTTTATAGAGAATTCCTTCCTCATATAAGAACCGGAGGGCTTTGGCTTTGATGCTCGGGTTATCCCCGCTTGAAGGATTCAGGAAATAATCAATAATTTCCTTATGCCAGTCATTCGGGACAACCAGGCTGTTCATGTTATCGTTAACAGGGCACATCAAGACGCGGTTGGTTGAGGCTTGTCCTTTTGTCCTTCTCATGTCCGGAAGTAAGGATGGATCGACCATATTGATGCTCGGAATTAATTCGTAAAACCTTGATGGGTCTTACATCCTGAAGCATGTTGCGCCAAGTCGTTGGCCTCGTTATTGTCTTCCCGAGATACGTACCCTACGGATACATCGGGAATTTGACCAAGTAATTCCAGGACTCTTTCTTGATATCTTGACAAATCTGGATGTTTGAATTGGTATGTTCCTACTACTTGGTTGAGAACCAATCCTGACCGCTTTTGCCTTCCGTAGGACTATGTTTCAAGTCCGAGGATCAGAGCCTCGTATTCGGCGGCATTATTGGTCATCGGGCTTAACTCCAGAAATAATATTATTTCTTCCTGATTTGGGCCAAAGAGATAGACTCCGGCCCTAACTTGGTGCTTGTACTTGAACCGTTGAAGTACATGACCCATGGACGTATAGCAACAAACATCTCGTCATTGGACTCCTCTAGTTCGAGCATGTTCGGATGTTCGGCCAAGAAATCTGCAATTATTTGCCCCTTAACGACCTTAATAGGCACATGTATCAAGGCAAGTGGTGCGAGTTTCAAGGCCCATTTCAATAATCAACCCTTATGGGTGGGTCTTTGATGCACCCTGTGAAACCACATTTAAATAAGCTTAAATTATGTTAAAATGAACCTAAATTGCATGCATGAGACCCTATTTTACTGCTTTTTAGTGTTATATTTCATGTGATGTGTAAATATTAATAAGACCGGTTAAATTGAGCTTATCCGAGCCCATTTTACCTTGTTTTATGCTTTTTAATAAGACTTTGGCAATTCTAATACATTGCAATGATGTTTCAGGCATTAAAATGAAGAAGAAAGATGTTCGGAGGTCAAAGGATGCAAAATTCGGAATTTTCAACACTGGAAGGCTTCAGAATGCGCCACATAGGCATGGCGGCGCATAAAAATGCTCTCCAGCGCCATTTTATGCGCCACTTCAACACTTGGGAAAATTTCGGATTGAAAAAGCTTCAGGATGCGCCACAATAGCTTGGTGGCGCCTAAAACTGCTCCGAAGCGCCATTTTATGCGCCACAGGGTAAAATTTGGGAAATTGTCAGAATGCACCGCACCTTCTTGGCGGCGCATAAAAGTGCCCTTCTGCGCCACTTTTTGCGCCATTTCCAAAAATTCGGAAAATCTCCGTATGCGCCGCAGCTCCTTGGTGGCGCCGAAAACCTCTTCCGAGCGCCACTTTTTGCGCCACAGTCGCGGTTGAGCAGTTTCTTAACCTCCCGAACTCGGTTTTAAACACCGTTTTCTCTTCATTCTTCACAACCAGACACACAATTATCGAGAGAAACATCATGGAAACATCTGCAAATGGGAAAAGAAGGCCAGAAACACAAATCCATGCCGGAGGAATGCATCAAGAACGCTGTTCTGGGCGTGTTCTTCTTATTCTAGGTATTGCCTTTCTTTTTCTTGCTTTGTAATGAATTGAATTTGCCTCTAAATGTAATCTGCTATCATGTTCTTAATTTGTAGACGGATTTCTGTAATGTTCGTGTTAGAAAGGTTCTAGAACGGGAGTTCAGAATCACTTTGAAGTACGAATTCATCTTTTATGGAAGTAATATAATATGTCGATGTTTGATTCTGTAATCTGGATTAATCTGTTTGAATTATGATTAAAATATCAGATTATGTTTTACTCTAGTTTGAACGCCATTCTGCCTGAATGATAGAAATAAAATTTCATAATTTGGTGAAATCTGTTTTGATTGATCAAATTGGAGTAATCTGCAATGATATGAAAATCTGTATTAGAATTATATGTTAGATGCTATTAAATTGATCGATGTTTTGAGTTATTATAATTCTGCTATTCAAATCATCAAATCTGTTAAAAACTTGACTGATCGATCATATTTAATTCCTATTTTTAGTAATTTGGCATTAATTCTAATCTATCTGCAATTTAATATTATTAATTAAATCCAGTTTACCATGTTTTGCTATTATTTTACCATAATTGTTAAATTATTTACACTGTTCTGCATAATTAAATGTTAGAATTCAATTCTGTGATTTCTGCTTTGCTAAATCGGGAGATAAAAAGTAGAATTAATATTTTAGTACCGGAATTGGGAATAAATTACATTATAAATGGATTCTGGCATGTGCACAATGATTTGGGAAATGAAAAGTGCCTTTTAATTGCTATAGGAAAATTTGTAAGCTTGGGAAAGACTCAAATTTAAGCCTAGAATAATGATTGCAGAATGTTAGATAATTTAACCAACTTCTATGAAGTCTGTTTAAGCATAATTTGATTATTAGCAGATTATAATATTTTTAATCTTTATAAAATAATTAATTTTAAGAAATTGATCTTTTTAGACATTGGAAAATGCTAAATCAATATACAATTTCTATTTTATATAAAGATGGCAATATTTAAAATATTACAAGCATCTCCCATTTATATCCTTATTAAATATAATTTTAATTTGTTTTATTTTAAATTTAATGTCACTATTTTTTAATTAAATCACCATTAGAATTAATCAAATTCTTTTTAAATAAATTAAATATAATTAATGAACTTAAGAACAATTAAAATTTCTCCGGAATGAAATAATATTCTGAAATTCCCTGTGGATTCGACCCGGTATTCACCGGTTTTTATTACTTGATGACAACCATCCGCTTGTGGTAAAATATGAGTAGTGAAAAACTCCCATCAAGTTTTTGGCGCCGTTGCCGGGGAATTTGTTGTGAATTTTTAATTGTTTTTAGTTTATTAATTTAAATCTATTAAGTTAAATATTAATTTAACTGTTACTTATTTTATTTTATTTTATTTAATATTTGCAGTGCGAAGCAAACAAGCAGAAATAGCTTATGATCCTGAAATTGAGCGTACTCTTAGAGCTATTAGATTAGGGAAACGTAGGAGACCAGCTCAGTTGGAAATTTTAATTAATTCATTCTCTGATGAAGAAGACTATTCTCCAACGACTGGAGTTTCAACAATTCAAACTAATCAATTAGTTGCTCAGTTCAATAGGTTAAACATGGCAGCGAATAATAATGATAATCAGGGTAATAATGGAGGTAACGGTGGTGATTTGGAGCACGATGATCAAGCTGAAATGACCATTGAAGAACACTTACAAGGAACTAGTGGAAATCTGCTTAATAGAACTCCTAGGCCAGATGTAGATGCTTTAAGCTTTACCCTTCAGCCTGCACTAATCACAATGGTTCAAGCTAATCAATATAATGGAGCACCTACTAATGATGCTGTAGAACATATAAGGAACTTTCTGGACTATTGTGACACAGTGAAGATAAATGGTGTTACTAGTGATGAAATTAAGTTGAGATTGTTCTCGTTTTCACTCAGAGATAAAGCTAAAACTTGGTACAACTCACTTCAATTAAGGGATGTCACTACTTGGGATAAAATGTTAGAAGCTTTCTTAGAACAATTCTTCCCACCATCCAAGGTTATTGAATTGCAAGAAAAAATCAAAGAATTTGTGCAAGATGAGGGTGAAACTTTACTTGAAGCATGGGATAGATATAACACTTTATTGGCGAGATGCCCAAATCATGGCTTTGAAGATTGGCAGCAGATGCACTTCTTCTACAATGGGTTGATTGATCATTGGAGGAACTTGTTGGATGCAGCAGCTGGAGATTCGTTTCTGTCTATAGGACCCTCTAGAGCTAAGGAAATCATAGAGAAAAAGATTTCTAATATGAAAAAATTTCCTGGTAAGAAGAATGCTAGAAATAAAACAAAAGGGGGAATCTATAAGGTAGGAAAGGCAGTTGCTATAGACTCTAAGTTAGATGCTTTAATGAGGGAGGTTTCTACGCTTAAGAAAGGTCAAGCTAAAGTTGTGAGATGCGGTATTTGTCATGGACCTCACGAGTCATCAGCCTGTCACTTGCTTGATCAAGGACTTCAAGAGACTATGCAGTGTGAGGGGACTGAGGAGCAAGTTGAAGATGTGAACTACATGGGAAATAGGCAGCAAAACTACAACCAAAACCGTCCTCAAAATCAAAACTTCTATCCAAATCAGAATTCTCAATTTCAACAAAACACCTATCCACAAAACAACCGTCAACCTTATCCACAGAACCAAAATCAAAATTACCCAAATCAAAATCCAAATCAAAACCAAAACTATAATCAAAACAGAAATCAGAATCAACCTTTTTACCCTAACCAACAGCCTAGGAACTTTCAATCTCAACAACAGCTGCAACAAAATCAAGTAAGTGATGAGGTTAATTTAAAAGAGTTAATGAGCACAATCGTGTCTCAACAACAAACAATTCAGCAAATGCAAGCCTCAATGAGAAATTTAGAAGTACAAGTTGGTCAAATTGCTAGGGACACTTCCAATAGACAGCAAGGAACACTACCAAGCATGCCTGATCCTAATCCAAAAGAGCAATGTAAAGCAATCACTTTAAGGAACAAAAAGGAATTACCTAATCCTTACCCTTCCTTAGATGATCCAGAGGTTTTAGCTGATGCTATAGATGACCAAAATGAGGATACAGAGAAAGAAAGTCAGCATAAAAACACTGATGGGCCTAAGGAGAGTGAGAAACTTCGAGTTGAACAAGATAAGGGTAAAGGAAAGTCTGCTGACTCAGTCAAGCCATATCAGCCACCTATTCCATATCCACAGCGTCTTAAGAGGGCTAAGGAAGATAAAGACTATGCCAAATTTTTAGAAGTCTTTAAAAATTTAAGAATTGATATTCCTTTTTCTGATGCCATTGCACAAATGCCTGTGTATGCTAAGTTTTTAAAAGAAATTCTATCAAAAAAGAGGAGTGTTGATGATGAAGAGAAAGTGACACTTACGGGGGAATGCAGTGCAATCTTACAAAGAAGGCAACCTATTAAACAAAAAGATCCTGGGAGTTATACTATTCCGTGCATTATTGGCACTAAAGAATTCAACAAAGCTCTGTGTGATCTCGGGTCTAGTATTAATCTGATGCCTCTACATGTCTTTAGAGAACTAGGAGTAGGAGTTGTGAAGCCTACTAGGATGCAGCTACAGCTTGCTGATAGATCTATTAGGACTCCTTTAGGCATTGTAGAAGATGTTCCTGTTCAAGTAGAGAGTTTCATTTTCCCTGTTGACTTTGTTGTTCTTGATATGGAAAAAGACATTGATATTCCTCTGATTTTAGGTAGACCATTTTTGCAAACTGGTAGAGCTATGGTTGATATGGATGATGGTAAAATTACACTTAAAGTAGGTAATGAACAAGTGTCGTTTGACATTTCTAAGACAACTAAAACACAACACGCTAGTTCTGACACCTACCCGTGTAATAGAGTCACAGCTATCTATCAGGAGGATGAGGTGATTGAGAGAGAGTTCTTTGCTAGGCATGATCCCTATAGGAAATTTGAGCAGTTAGTGGAGAGTTGTGAGGACTTAGCTGAAAGTAAGTGTGAGGGAGAATTATCTGTGCAAGCAACATGTGTGATAGAAGAATCCAAGTTAGTCCCGTCTGTTGAAAAGCCACCTACATTGACATTGAAAGAGCTGCCATCACATTTGAGGTATGTTTTTCTTGGTGAGAATGATACTTTACCTGTTATTGCAAGTAATAAATTGAATGATGATCAATTAAATGCATTAACCCAAGTGTTGAGTAAGCATGTTAGAGCAATAGGTTGGACGATAGCTGACATCAAGGGACTGAGTCCAGCATTGTGTACACATCGGATTTATATGGAGGAGGATGACAAGCCAGTGAGACAGCCCCAGAGGAGATTGAATCCACATCTATAAGAAGCTGTAAGATCAGAGGTTATTAAACTACTCGATGCAGGTATTATCTATCCTATTTCTGATAGTCAGTGGGTGAGTCCAGTTCAAGTAGTGCCTAAAAAGGGAGGTATGACTGTGATTAGAAATGAAAATGGTGAATTAGTACCTACTAGACCTACTATTGGATGGCGTGTATGCATTGATTATAGGAGATTGGATGATAAGACTAGGAAAGATCATTTTCCACTGCCTTTTATTGATCAAATGTTAGAGCGTTTAGCTGGTCATGAGTTTTATTGCTTTTTAGATGGCTATTCTGGTTATAATCAAGTTCCAATTGCACCTGAGGATCAAGATAAAACTACATTTACATGTCCTTACGGTACATTTGCATATAGGAGAATGCCATTTGGTTTGTGTAATGCTCCAGCTACATTTCAGAGATGTATGATGTCTATATTTTCTGATTTAATTGAGATATGCATTGAGGTATTTATGGATGATTTTTCTGTATTCGGGTCTGATTTTGAAAAATGCTTGATTAACTTAGAAAAAGTTCTGATTAGATGTGAAGAGTCAAATTTAGTTCTTAATTGGGAAAAATGTCATTTTATGGTTAATGAAGGTATTGTCCTAGGACATAGGATTTCTAAAAATGGCATTGAAGTTGATAGGGCTAAAGTAGAAGTGATTGCAAAAATTCCACCTCCTAATAATTTAAAAACTTTGAGAAGTTTTCTGGGACATGCTGGATTTTATCGAAGGTTTATAAAAGATTTTTCAAAAATTGCATTACCTCTGTTTAAGCTGCTATGTAAAGATGTTGAGTTTGATTTTACTGACGAGTGTATTGAGGCGTTCAATAGGATCAAGGAAGCATTAGTGACAGCACCAATTATTCAGCCACCTGACTGGAGTTTGCCATTCGAGATCATGAGCGATGCTAGTGACTTTGCTGTTGGAGCAGTATTGGGTCAACATCAAATCGTAAGGAGATGCATCCCTGATGAAGATTTTGAAAAAGTATTAAAGGCTTGCCACGAAGGACTTGGAGGAGGACATGTTGGACCGAATAGGACAGCTCATAAGGTACTCGAAGGTGGTTTATATTGGCCTAATATTTATCGTGATGCTAGATCATTTGTGCTAAAATGTGATGTATGTCAAAGGGCTGGTAATATCACTAAAAGAGATGAAATGCCATTAAAGGGAATTATGCCTGTTGAGTTGTTTGATTTGTGGGGAATTGATTTTATGGGTCCATTTCCACCATCTAATGGGAAATTGTATATTCTTGTTGGTGTAGAGTATGTGTCAAAATGGGTAGAAGCTGAATCATGTGCTTTAAATGATGCTAAACAAGTGATTAAATTTTTGAAAAAGTAAATCTTTACTCGTTTTGGTGTGCCTAAAGCAATCATTAGTGATGGTGGATCTCATTTTGTCAATAGGGCTGTTAATCAATTGTTATCTAGATTCCATGTTCATCATAGGATAACAACACCCTATCATCCTCAAGCTAATGGTCAGGTAGAAGTCACTAATCGTGAGATTAAAAAGATTTTGGAAGCCACGGTAGGAAAATCTAGAAAAGATTGGGCTTTTAAGTTAGATGAAGCATTATGGGCTTATAGGACAGCTTTTAAAACACATATAGGTATGACTTCTTTTAAATTAGTTTATGGTAAAGCTTGTCATTTACCTTTTGAACTTGAGTTTAAATCACTTTGGGCTATGAAGAAATTGAATTTTGAATTTAGAGAGGCTCAAGAAAAAAGGAAAATAGATCTTACTGAATTAGAAGAAATTAGACGTCAAGCTTATGATAATGCTCTAATTTATAAGGAGAGAACAAAGCTTTATCATGATAAGATGCTTAGGCCTAAGGTATTTGAAGCTGGACAATTAGTGCTTTTATTTAATTCTAGATTTAAACTCTTTCCTGGTAAATTGAAGACGAAATGGTCAGGACCTTTTAGGATTGTTAAGGTGTTGGATAATGGTGCAGTCGTTTTAAAAGCTGAAGATGAAAGGGAATTTACTGTAAATGGTCAAAGACTTAAACATTATTTTGGAGATGAAGTTAAATTCATCGAACAAATTAATGTTAAGCATTTGGTTATTTAAATCCGCTTATTGAAATAATTGCATTGCATTTTAATTATGTTGAGTTTTTATTTATTAAAATCTATAAAAACCAATAAAAATTATAAAATGACATAAAAAGACAAAAATCTTTTGCACTTGATTGTTTAGGTGTTTTTATCTGCTTTATTGCTCTTGTTTAATTTGAGTTGTGTTTTTATTTTAATTATGCTGTTTAAATTTCATGCTATGTTAGTTGTATGTATTCAAAAAATTGAGTAGGACATTGCCTTTGAATTGGAATAAGTAGCAAAATGTTGAGAAATGATAGACTTGTGTGTGCTTGGAGAATTGATCTTGAATTGTACATTTTTGACTCGGTGATGAGTTAAAGAGGAGGACCTATATGGACTAGTTGATTTAATTGAGGAGAATTATGATCCGGAAGGATTTGAGGAGCCTATATATGCTAAATCTGACTTGCTGACTTTAGGAATTGAATGAACTATCATTTTGGTTGAGTTTGAGCTGAAATTCGAGTGCCATATACTCAGTTTAGGCGCCACATCTTCTTGGTGGCGCCTAAAATCATGCTCAGGCGCCATAATATGCGCCATTTTTAATCCTGGAAAAATGTTAAGTCAGTTTTTGCGCCACAAACACTGTGTGGCGCATAAAACTGCTCTGGAGCGCCAAAGGATGCGCCATTTTCGGACTTAGGAATTTTCTCACTCATTCCAGGCGCCACTTCTTCTTTGTGGCGCATAAAATCATGTTTCAGCGCCATTTCTGGCGCCACTCCCAGATTTAGATAATTTTGTGTTCAGTATAGGCGCCACACGCATAGAGTGGCGCCGAAAAGGTGGCTCGAGCGCCACTTTGGCGCGTCGACCCGCGGGTCAGGCCCCTGACCCGAGTCCAAAATCGGGATTTTTACCCCAAAAATTCCTTTCCTCTCCTCATTTTCCATTTGAATTCGACCGAGCTCTTCCCCCTTGTTCTTCCACCGTGCGCCATTCCTCTCTTCCAAGCGACACATTTGCGCCACTTTGGTAAAAATTCTTCCAATTCTTGTTTCTTCCTATCAATTCTCATCTACATTGTCAATTCTCATTCCAAAAACCCCAATTTTTGCTTGTTTACTCAAATTAGGGCTCAAGAACCCTAGTTTTCCAATTTTGGGGATTCCTCTTCAAAGTGTTCCAATCCTTCAATCTAGGTAAGAATGGCTATCCTAATTCAATTATTATCATATTCTAGTGCTTTGGAATGCATTAATTTTGGTATTGGTATTGTTACTTGAATTTTGGATTTTTGTAGAATGTGGGATAAAATTTGATTTTGATTGTCTAAATTCTAGTTTTAGCATGAACAAATGTTGTTGAACATGGTTTGAATGCATAATGTGAAATTTTTGGATTAACATTAAAAAGTTGGAATTTTTGAGAATTTTTAAATCTGAAAATTAGTTAAAATTAATTAAAATGACATTTTTGATTAATTAAATGGATGAAACATTACTAGAATATGTCATTTTAGTTATATTAAAAATATAAAGTTATTTTCTTGTCAAAAATTCCATGTTCTTCATAATATGAGATAATTGAACCATGTTTTAATAAAAACTCTCTCATTTGTAATTTAGTTAATTTAAATAGGTTGATTTATCATATGAATAAATTGGAATGGATTTAAATATTAATTTAAACCATTTGTGATGCAATAGTTTAATAATTGAGGTTATTATAGTTGTTAAATCTGGAAATTTAATAAAATAGGGAGTTTTTATTAAAAAGACATGTTGAACATGAATTTTAAACTTTGAAAGAAAATGGGTGTTATGTTTAAACAAAGTTTAAGATTCATAATTTTTAAACTGCAACATCTTGGTCATTGAGTTATTTAAATCCCACATTCTAGGTTGATGTATATGTTTGCTTTATACTTAACACTTAAGTTAAACATTTGGTTTAAACTTAAGTGTGAGGATGGGAGGCAATGCATATATATGATACTAACCCAGAGTTTTGATACAACCAGGTACTGAAATAATGTATAATCCTCCAAACCTCCCTAAGAAATCGGGTTATAGGTATATACCCATGCCCGAGGGGAGAATGGGGATTTATGATCCACAGTCACCGGATAGCGTTCCTACTCCTATTCCTGATGAGCATATTTTTGAAAATCGCAGACTCCGCACTAAAAATTTGGTACAGATGGATCATCCACAGGGATCAGGTGGTGCCTCCAAGTCTAAGGGACTTCTCTCCTATTTTAGGAGGAGCAAGTCCAAGAGTGGTGCATCTTCTAGACATACTACCGTACTAGCTGATGACCATCAGGAGGTCAATCAGCCTGACCAGTCGGATCAACCCATTAAGCCTGAGACGTCCGATCATTCACAGGCCCCCCTCTAGAGCCTCTCGGGGGAAGGCACCTGTCACGAGTTCCACTTCCTCTCGACCTAGGAGGGGAAGATCTGCAGCACTAGTCATACAGGAGCCTGTCCCTGAGGCTGTAGGAGGAGAGGAAGATGAGGAGGAGGTTGATTAGGAGGAGCAGCAGGATAGGGGAGGACCGAAAAAGCAAGATCCGAGAGCCTATGTACCCGAGTTGTTTTATGTCAGCCCGGGCATATTTGATGCCACTGTGTTTAGGAGTGCCAGAGCCTACGAGCTATACAAGAGGTTTCACAAGAAGAGGATTATTGCTGATAGGGGATTTTCAGACAGAGATTTGCAGCACCCTCTACTCCGTGATGCTATTAGATCCAGAGGTTGGGAGAGATTCGTTAGACATCCAGCGGGATCATATTCGTGGGAGTTGACTAGGCTGTTTCTAGCCAACGCTGAGGAGGAGGATTCTTGGATTTTCGGGGTTAGAGTACCCATCACTCCTCAGCACATCAACCAATTTTTTGGAGTAGTGGATGTGCCTTACGGCAGAGACTTTTGGGAGCCAGCTATGAGAGCTGATGATAGGGAGGAGTTCAAGAAGCTTGTATTGATGTCGATGTTTGAGGGTCAGGAGGATGTCCTCACATATGATGACGATGACATGAGTAGGCTACATGGGCCTGATATGGATGCACCCATGTATCAGCTGCTCATGTTTTACAGATCTAGATTGAGTCCTTCGACTCACACCTCTGGACCTACTGCTTTGGATATGTATGTCCTATACTGCATCAAGGTGGGGAGCCCGGTTAACATGGGAGAGCTTATATCACTAGAGTTGAGACAGACACCGGGGGTGTCTAAGAGATCAGCTCTTATGTTTCCCAGCTTGATATGGCAGCTGTGTGCACAGGCAGGAGTGGATATGGGGCAGTTTGATAGAGACTGGAGGATGAGGCCCCCTATTCCATTTGGGAAGAGGAATTTCAAGCTGCCTGGCATAAGGTGCAAGCCTATGATACTTCCGAGAGAGTTACCCAGGCAGTCACCACCACCTGCACCTTCACATGCTAGCCAGGAGCATTCTGAGGCTCCTTCGCAGTCCACTCGGGGTACACGAGGTGGTAGAGGCAGAGGTAGAGGCAGAGGGAGAGTTCCACCACAGCAGCCACAGCACTCGCAGCAGTCACAGCAATATCAGGGAGAGCCTGACTGGGCTAGGACCTTATTGATGAACCAGCAAAACTTGCTGAACACAGTGAATGAGCATGCTCTACTTGCAGCTCAAAGACACCATTTCTTGGCTGACCAGATAGCCAAGAATGCTAGAGCCCAGGCTTACCATGCAGCCAGACTGGAGTATTTTATGTCCCAGAGCCTAGGACAGCGATATGTCGCTCCTCAGACACCTTCTGAGGACGATGATGATGAGGACTATGTCGGTTCTGGAGATGGTAGCGATGAGGGAGATGAGGATGCTGAGGATGCTGATGCTGGGGATGGATCTGAAGAAGTGGGAGACAATGATGATGATGATTCTGAGGACTCCGACTGAGTGAGAGAGATGGGCGACATATAGGCTTGTGATCGTTATAGATGATATGTATTGATAGGCCTATGTATTTGACTCTATTGCTATTTTGCTACATTTTAGTTAGTTTCATTTGGGTTGTAGTTGTCCTAACTCTATTTTCTTTTATTAGTACCTTGCTATCTTAGACATATTATTTCTATTATTCATGCCCTTTTTGATTTTATGGAGTATTAGATAGTGTTTATCTAGATTATAAGGTTTTTAGTTGCTTTTTAATTCAATAAAGTAGCTCTTACCAATAGCATGCTAAATTGAGTTGTTTTGAACTGGTAAAAAGATCAATGAAGTTTATTTGGACTAGATTGAGGTGTAGATGGAGTGAAATTGGTATTGTTGAGTGATTTGGAGATTTTGGACATCATGGGGAAGAACTTAGGAAAAACACATTCTGCTCGAATTGGCACAGAATGCGCCATATAGGCTTGGTGGCGCCTAAAAATGCCCTGAAGCGCCATTTTATGCACCAGAAAACTTAGAAATTTTTCTAAGTTTTTCCAAAATACGCCGCACGTGCTTGGTGGCGCCTAAATCTGCCTTTCTGCGCCGCAGAATTAAATTTTTTCCAAGTTTGCTTCAGGATGCGCCACACCTTCTTTGTGGCGCATAAAACTCCCTTCCTGCGCCAATTTTTGCGCCATGGTAATTTTTAAAATTTATATTATTTTCAAAATGCGCCATATGTGCTGTGTGGCGCCTAAAAGTGATCTTCTGCGCCACTTTTTGCGCCATCGACGCAAATTTTTCAAAAATTCGCGAATTCAAAATATTCAAATCATATCTAATCGATTTTTGGGATCCTAAACAGCATTATACTAGCTCCAAATCATATGTTTAGTGTATATTTGGATCTAGATTAAATCAATCCCACCATATCTCAACAAAATCAAGATTTCACCACCTTTAAAAGAGACATGACCGATCGGTCATACTCTCACTCTCAAATCTGTCAATTTTTCTCTTCTTCCAGTTTAATTAGCTTTCCAATCTCAATCCTTTCTTCCTAAATTCTGCCACCATGAGATCAAAGAGAAAGAATAACCCAAGAAACAATGGTGGAAAGAAATTGAAAGCCATAGAGCCCGCCCCATCACAGACCCCAGAAATTAATGAACCCATTCCAGAGCCGGCTGCTGTGGGTGCTGAAGACATATTTGTGAACAATCTGGTGGTCCCCGATTCATATAATGGTTACGATACTTCTTTCAATTCTGCTCAACCTACGGAGGATGATCCACAGCAAGAAGAAGATGTCGCTGAATCCCCGGAGGAAATCTCACCAGAAGTTCCTCGTGAATCTAAAACCAAGAGAAAGAGTCACAATAGAAAGAATGATACTACCCCTTTGGAAGAATTAACAGGAGATACTTTTAATCCGGCTATTTTCATCAATCAAACTGCATATTCTTATTATCAGAAGATGGTGGAAAGATGGATTATTCCGGATAAAGGGTTCACTGAAGCTGACATGGAGCGATTTTCGGTTCATGATGCTCTCATGAGTCGAGGATGGATGAAATTTGCTGCGCATCCGGAAGGAGTTTATTCTTGGGAGCTTACCAGACAGTTCTTGTGCAATGCTCAGTATGATCATTATACTTCATGGATTAGGGTAGTGCCTGTGCCATATGGTCCCGCAGTAATCAATGAACTTTATGGTACTGTGGATGTCTCTTGCCCAGCTACGAAGAAGAAGCACTTTCATGACCCTATTCATGAAGAGGAAGGAGGACCAGAATTGGAGAAAAGAATCTTGAAAGAGATGTTTGAAACTCAAAAGAAGGTGGCCTACATAGGAGAGAAGAAGGAGAATGTTGTTGCCACTTTAATGGCTACACCGCTTTATCAGATCTACCTGCTTTACAAGCATAAGGTATTTCCTACTTCGCACACTTCACAACCGAATGCAGAGGAGCTTTATTTTGTGTATTGTGTGAAGAACGGGTTGCCTATTGATATTGGAGATATGATAGCATATGAGCTGGATAAAATGGCGTCTGACACTGCACGGACTGTGCTGGGATTTCCTGCGCTGATCTGGACACTTTGTGAGAGAGCTGGAGTGAATATGACGGCCTATGCTCATGATGTGAAGCCAAAGCCTCCTATCTCTTTCAAGAATTTCTATAATAAGCCTGGAGTAAAGTGTGCAGAGCTTGGTTACCCTACTACATCCCGTGGGGCACCCACTTGTCATCCTGATAGACCTAGTACATCTGGTACTAAGGTAGAGCCTGCAGAGATTGCAATCAATAGGATGACTTATGAGATTCATCAGCTTAGAGAGGAGATGAAGAGGAAGGAGGATAGTACACGAGCACAACTTGCACAACTTTCCAGTAGACTTGAATTTTTCATGTCTGAAAGTCTAGGTGATCGATATATTCCTCCTACTACTAGTTCGAGCTCTACAGGGAATGATGATGTTCCTAGGGAAGATGAAGTAGGTGATTCGGATGGATCTTTAGAAATCTAGATTTTGATTAGATAGGATTGCTCCCTTTTTGGTTTAATTTGTAATAGTTAGAATTAGTTTGGTACTATCTTGCTTATTTAATTAGCTTCTTTATGTAATAGTTGCTAGAATCTGTGGTATTTTGCTTTTGGTAAATTTATGAATTTAATATTTTAATTAAATCTGTCCTTGTTTATTTAATGGATGAAAATAATTATTAAAAATCAAAAATCTGAAATTTACAAATTAAAATAGTAAAAATCTGAATTAAATAAATAATGGATAGAAAGTTAATTGTTTGAATCTATAAATTACCATGTGTTCTAACAATTATCTTTTGTGTGAGGAAATACCATATAAATATAAAAAGAAGCAGGATATACCATGAGAAGCAAGCAAAAGGGGGACATTCAATACGGTGAAAGAATTTCTAGGATCTACATATTCCAGGTGTGATCTTTTCATGTTATATGTTATCAATTTGCATGGAGAATATGGTAAGAGCTTGAGTTGATTTAATTTCAGTTTATTTTACTGTTTACTATGCTTTGAATAAAATGGTACATGCATGACTAGTTATTTTGAATTTAAATTATGTTTTCCCAGTGGTGCTATTATTTAGAGATTATCACATCATTGCCAATCTGGAGAAAATCCAAATAAGTCTAAATGTTCTGCTCTAATCCGATTTTACAATTTAATGAGTGTTAGGTTTCTTAGTTTAAAGTCCTAGACTTTGTCAAATTGTTATGCAAGTTGTTTGAGCTATTGATGACAATTCTATTTGCCTTGCAGAAAACTATTTGATTAATTAGACTAGTTATTTAAAATGTGGAGAGTTATCATTATTTATAAATAAATATGCTCGTTCTAAGTCTTTTTAAATGCTTAATTAAAATAAAGTCAGAGTGAGAACCCTGTAAAAAAAAAAGAAGAAAAATAGGGTGATCAAATAAAAATTCATAAACTCTTGACTGGATGACTGGCACATATTCGGTGACACGAGTAGCTTTTGGAATTCAACCGTCTACAACTCAGCCAAAGTGTCGAGAATATAGTGAAACCTAGCCATAGATTGAGCATATTTAAAGACTGGAATAGAAAAACATATTTACATTATTCACTTTCCCATATTAAGTGCTATGTATGATTAATCTGTTTTCTGTATTGTAAGTGCTTTGGTTATCTGGTTCTAATAGCTGATGCATATCAATTTGCCTAGTTCTAGCACATTAAACTTTGAACCCTCCAATCTCATTTTGTTGTTGAAATCTATGATTTGGCAGAACTATAAAGACTTTATCTTTATTATCTTGATTGGCAAGTTGATGTGCTAACTGATCTCATTGCTCAAGGGACGAGCAATATTTAAGTGTGAGGATGTTGATGCACCCTGTGAAACCACATTTAAATAAGCTTAAATTATGTTAAAATGAACCTAAATTGCATGCATTAGACCATATTTTACTGCTTTTTAGTGTATATTTCACGTGATGTGTAAATATTAATAAGACCGGTTAAATTGAGCTTATCCGAGCCCATTTTACCTTGTTTTATGTTTTTTAATAAGACTTTGGCAATTCTAATACATTGCAATGATGTTTCAGGCATTAAAATGAAGAAGAAAGATGTTCGGAGGTCAAAGGATGCAAAATTCGGAATTTTCAACACTGGAAGGCTTCAGAATGCGCCACATAGGCATGGCGGCGCATAAAAATGCTCTCCAGCGCCATTTTATGCGCCACTTCAACACTTGGGAAAATTTCGGATTGAAAAAGCTTCAGGATGCGCCACAATAGCTTGGTGGCGCCTAAAACTGCTCCGAAGCGCCATTTTATGCGCCACAGGGTAAAATTTGGGAAATTGTCAGAATGCACCGCACCTTCTTGGCGGCGCATAAAAGTGCCCTTCTGCGCCACTTTTTGCGCCATTTCCAAAAATTCGGAAAATCTCCGTATGCGCCGCAGCTCCTTGGTGGCGCCGAAAACCTCTTCCGAGCGCCACTTTTTGCGCCACAGTCGCGGTTGAGCAGTTTCTTAACCTCCCGAACTCGGTTTTAAACACCGTTTTCTCTTCATTCTTCACAACCAGACACACAATTATCGAGAGAAACATCCTGGAAACATCTGCAAATGGGAAAAGAAGGCCAGAAACACAAATCCATGCCGGAGGAATGCATCAAGAACGCTGTTCTGGGCGTGTTCTTATTATTCTAGGTGTTGCCTTTCTTTTTCTTGCTTTGTAATAAATTGAATTTGCCTCTAAATGTAATCTGCTATCATGTTCTTAATTTGTAGACGGATTTCTGTAATGTTCGTGTTAGAAAGGTTCTAGAACGGGAGTTCAGAATCACTTTGAAGTACGAATTCATCTTTTATGGAAGTAATATAATATGTCGATGTTTGATTCTGTAATCTGGATTAATCTGTTTGAATTATGATTAAAATATCAGATTATGTTTTACTCTAGTTTGAACGCCATTCTGCCTGAATAATAGAAATGAAATTTCATAATTTGGTGAAATCTGTTTTGATTGATCAAATTGGAGTAATCTGCAATGATATGAAAATCTGTATTAGAATTATATGTTAGATGCTATTAAATTGATCGATGTTTTGAGTTATTATAATTCTGCTATTCAAATCATCAAATCTGTTAAAAACTTGACTGATCGATCATATTTAATTCATATTTTTAGTAATCTGGCATTAATTCTAATCTATCTGCAATTTAATATTATTAATTAAATCCAGTTTACCATGTTTTGCTATTATTTTACCATAATTGTTAAATTATTTACACTGTTCTGCATAATTAAATGTTAGAATTCAATTCTGTGATTTCTGCTTTGCTAAATCGGGAGATAAAAAGTAGAATTAATATTTTAGTACCGGAATTGGGAATAAATTACATTATAAATGGATTCTGGCATGTGCACAATGATTTGGGAAATGAAAAGTGTCTTTTAATTGCTATAGGAAAATTTGTAAGCTTGGGAAAGACTCAAATTTAAGCCTAGAATAATGATTGCAGAATGTTAGATAATTTAACCAACTTCTATGAAGTCTGTTTAAGCATAATTTGATTATTAGCAGATTATAATATTTTTAATCTTTATAAAATAATTAATTTTAAGAAATTGATCTTTTTAGACATTGGAAAATGCTAAATCAATATACAATTTCTATTTTATATAAAGATGGCAATATTTAAAATATTACAAGCATCTCCCATTTATATCCTTATTAAATATAATTTTAATTTGTTTTATTTTAAATTTAATGTCACTATTTTTTAATTAAATCACCATTAGAATTAATCAAAATCTTTTTAAATAAATTAAATATAATTAATGAACTTAAGAACAATTAAAATTTTTCCGGAATGAAATAATATTCTGAAATTCCCTGTGGATTCGACCCGGTATTCACCGGTTTTTATTACTTGATGACAACCATCCGCTTGTGGTAAAATATGAGTAGTGAAAAACTCCCATCAGTCTTCTTAGGATAAGCTTCACAAGGTCGAATTTGGGAACGACCTTGGTTTCCCTTGGCAGCATATAATGCTCCAGTTTCTTACATGCATACACTAAGGGGTAACATATCTTCTCTGTGATGGAGTAATTAAGTTCGGGGCCTGCCAACATCTTACTTAAATTGTAGACAACCCTTCCCTTTCCATCGTCCCAATCCTGGGCGAGAAGACAACTGGTGGCATGAAATTCTTATCCCTCCTGGGGGGAACCAATACTGGTGGGTTGACTAATGCCTTTTTAATTTCATCAAGTGCTTTTTATTGGGATTTGCCCCATTCTACTTATGAACTCGTCACACCCCGAAGAAGCTTCATGATAGATTGTACTTTGCCTTCGGTGTTTGCTATGAAGCCCCTCAGAAAGTTTACCTTTCCAAGTAAACTTTGTACTTCCTTCACGGTCCGAGGAGGATGTATCTTCATTATGGCCTTAGCCTTATTAGCGTCAACCTCTATTCTCCGCTGATGTATGAGGTACCCGAGGAAGTTTCCGACAGAAACTCCGAAAGCACACTTGCTTGGGTTCATCTTCAAATTGTAGGACTGCATATGAATAAAAGCCCTTTCCAGGTCCCTCAGATGTTCATCCACTTGCTTGGGTTCATCATGTCATGGAATACCATGTTCATTGCCTTTTGATAAGTGACCCCCGCGTTTCCAAGTCCGAAGAGCATCACTACCCATTCGTACACGCCTATTGGGCTTGGGCATCTGAAGGCCGTCTTGGGCGCATCTTCTTTGGCCAAGAAGATCTTGTTGTACCCAGCGTATCCGTTTATTAAAGACAGCATCTTATGGCTAGTCGGGGCATGATGTATTCGTCTTTAGTTGTGGATAGATTCAAGTCGCAAAAATCTATGTAGACTCTTATCTTGCCATTCTTCTTTGTCACGGGGACAATGTTAGAAAGCCATTTCGCATATCTGCATGGGCGAATGAACTTGGCCTCCAACAATTTCTTAATTTTCTCCGTGATCTTCGGTAATAGCTCTGGGTCGAACCTTGTGGGAGGTTGTTTGAAGGGCCTAAATCCCTTCTTGATAAGAAGTCTGTGCTCCACCATATTCCTATCTAACCCGGGCATCTCCGTATAATCCCACGCTAGACAAGTTTGATATTACCTCAGAAGGTCCGTCAGATTCATTTGTTGGTCTTTTGTTAACAGACCACTTAACTGAACTATCTTTGGTTGATCCTTTGAGCTGATGTCAAATTCCACCAAAGGGTCCTCTGAGTACGCTGTGGGTTGATGCTTTTCCAGCAGTTATGGCCATTGATAAGGCCTCAACTTATTGTCATTCTTTGATAAGTCGCTATTCGGGCCATTAGTTGGCAGAGAACCCGACTCTACTAAATAATACTCCCTCCGTCCCAGGTAAGACGTCTCGTTTGATTTTTTGACACTGTTCATTGTTCAACCGTGACTTAATATTATTTTAAGTATATATTTGAAAAAAATAGTCGAGTTGGTCTTGTTAGATTAATCTTATCGTATAGTTTTTATATTTTGAGATATTAATGATTAAAAAAGGGCATTGAATTATGTGCAGAAGTCCAACAGAACATCTTAGTTGGGACAGAGGGAGTAGTAAACATGCATATCCATTTTATTTGGCATATCTACAAATATTTATACAATGATTGTTGGCTGAATGACAAGCCATTACACCTCCTGGCCTCTTCGTATCTAGGAACCGAGAGCATAGCTTCCGAAGTCGTAAATCGGGTCATTCGAAATTGGTCTATCATAGGGGATAGTTAAGGATAAAGGCGGAAACAACTTTATGTAATGTACCAATTCATCCTGTATTCCTGCAATCCCCTGGAATGGACTCGCAGATGCATCGACAGTGACCACTCGGTCTCCATCCTAGAACATCAACTGCTGATGTAAGGTCGATAGTATGCCCCTCACCACATAAATCCAGACTCTTATGAATAATGCACCATATGAATATATGCATCTAACACGAAAAAGACGGTTGGCATAGTTATTTGCCCGACTTCAAGTTGGTTCTCCCAAGCGGTGATGTAGATTTGCCTGAGAATCCTGCCATTTTTATACTGGTTTTCTCCAGATCGGAGACTTTCTTCCGTATCTTCTTCAAAGTGGACAATGGAATGCAATTGAATACTGCTCCGTTGTCTACGAAGACCCTCATAATCTTCTTACCCTCCATATACACATTTACATAGAGTGGCTTCATATGAGAAGGTATTCCCTTTATTGGTGGGAACACGATCGGAGGTGTGATTCGGTATTCTCCGGAATCAACGTACAGGGGAAGTGCATCCTCATACTCGACGAGAAATGCCCATGCCGGGTCCTCCTCTTAATCGGTATCATAGATGAGTTCTACCCAACTGCTTGCTATTTTATCCTCAGAAGTTTGAGGAGTCACAGATTTCACGCGTGCCATGATCTCCTTTAACTGCCTGAATTCATTTGCGTATGGCCCTGTTGATCCAGCGGTGTTGCTTCCTTCATGCCCCCCCGGGTTCGTTGTCGGACTTTTGATGGGCAATTTGAAGGACTTTGGGAATCTGACAGATGATACCGCCATAGTTGCTTTGGGGAAAGGTAGTGCGTCAATCCCCATGGTTCCCGCTTTCAACCTTTTAGATTGGATTGCCTCCTGGATAGTCCTTCAGAACTGTATGCAATCCTTCGTACTGTGTGAAAAAGTGTTGTGCCACTTACAATACGTCCGTCCGTTGATTTCTTCTTCCGTGGGCAATTTCTGGCTTGAAGGAAGTCGGATCTGATACTTCTCATATATGGCATCAAAGATTTTTTTCAGTCTTTGATACGTAGAAGCAAAGTCCTCTTCTGCCATAGGTTTGACATACTCATTCTTCATAGGTTTTGCGGCCTTTGGTTTTAACTCGGTGCAATAAAGGGTTTGCCTAAGTTCGGCGGTCATTTGATATGCAAATTCAGCCTCTTGATTACAGGCTCCTCTAGATCACTATCACTGTCCACATGTATGGTAGCGACTTGGTACGGTCTTTTCTTTCTCTCATCTCTACCTTTTGATTTCTTGGTCTCTTTAAATAGAGACTCGACCCTCATCGCTTTAGTGGATAAGCTTGCCAGGTCATCAATGTCCAAGGGGGTTAACTTTTTCTGACATGAAGTTTCATGTTCCTATCTGCTTGTCGGTTATTTCCTTTTCGGAAATAGCGGTTGTACATTTTCCTTTCTGTTGTCATAACTGCTCAATGAACTTAACCGTCGATTCATTGTCCCTTTGCTTGGTCTCTAAAATCTCAACCAACAAGATCGTCGGTTGTGGATTATAGAATCGGGTCTGAAATGCCTCCTCTAACTGCTGTCATGTGGCAAATTCTCCTGCGGGTAGACCAATAAAAATGAAAAGACAGTTTTCGTCAGTGAGGAAAGGAACAACTACATTTGGTGGAACTGATTCCGGCCCAACTCCCCTAATTGGGTAAGGAAGCTGTCGATGTGTTCCATAGTGGACGTCTTGTTCCATAGTCGCGCGCCATGTGGTAAGGGGTTATCCTCATACACGTGGGGCGGAAATGACCTTTGATACATAGGCCTATAGGTCTTTGGGACGTTCAACCCTAGCCTTCGCAACATGGTTGCTAAATGCTCTTCTCTCATGTGCACCCATTGTGGCTCCGGTTAGCCGGGTATCAACGGTGGTGGAAGAGGAAAGTTCCTTGGTGGAACTAGGTTTAGTCCCCAGACTTGCTGGTTTTGCTGGCGATAGGGTGTATGTAATACCCATGAAATTAGTCGTGGCTTATTCACATTAAAAAATAAAATAAAAAGAAATGGAGTTTAATTCAAAGACCAAAAGGAATTTAATTTCCAAGAACCCGTGAAGTCGAAAATAATTTAATTAAATAAATTATTGCACGGGAACCAATAGTCGTCGAACTCAAGATTTCGAATACGAAATTAATTCAAGTTCGAAATGAATTTTAAAAATAAGAATTTATAGCCCGAGAGTAACCCGAATATTTAAGCCCAAGAACATAAAAGGATAGAAGCCCAAAAAAGAGGAGAAAATGCCCAACGGGATAGCACGGCCCTGCCTAAGCCGAGCTTGCATGGTGGTGGTGAGGGATTCCCCCAAAAACGTCCTATGGGCGTGCCGAACCAGGCAGGCGCGGCCAAGGTGGGATTCGGCCACCCGACTCCGGATTTTTCACCGTCTGCTCACCAAGACTTGCCTAACCAACCTTGGACGTGTGAGACTGCATAAGAGCTATAAATACCACATATCTTGCTCCTAGATATCCTTTAACCACCCCACATCTTCTCCCACCTTCAAACTCTTGGATCGATTTCAGCAAGGGGGCCGAATTCTTGGATAAGATTTGACACTTCTCAGGCATAGGTTGGTGGTAAGGGAAGGTTTTAGTGTTTGATTCATGTCTTTTGGTCAAGTGTATCATCTAACATTAAGTTTTTTTTTTTTAAAAATTACTTTGGAAACATGAATTGGGGCCGGACGGAAGAGGCGAGAAGATTTAGACTTGTTCACGGATTCCGGAGGCCATTCTAACGAATCCTAAGACTTTAGACCTCATCCTCAGTAAGTTAGCTTCCTTCCATATCAATTTTGGTGCCCTAGGTCGAATTGATTGTAGGAATTAATGAATGAATGTAAATATGTCCCTAGAGAACTCACCTTGCACAGTTTCTGTAACCCGCTTATTAGAGCCTGATCGAGTGTTCAAAATGAAAAGGTCAAAACTCGAAATTTGTTCCTAAGTCCTCAGAGTATATTTGTTAAAGTTTCATGAATTTTCATCGACATTTGAACCTCCAATATTTAACTGGTTGCTTCTGCATTTTCTGTAAAATTCGAAAAATCTGACAGCTTTTCAAATCGAACTAAATCAACAAGTTTCTATTAGATTCGGTCAGAACTAGCCTTTTCAATGCAAATAAAAGTCGTAGATAATCATGTCTAGCAAACCTCACCTAGCAAAAGGATGCCCTCTACATGGCGCATGCTTTCGATGTGGTCGACAAGGTCATCGGCTGAGTAAGTGCCGACTCGGGTAGATAAAGTTACCAAGAAGGAGGATTTGGGTACTGGACCTACCCAACCACATAACCAGGGTGGCCGAGATGGTGACAATCAAGGACAACGACCTCCACAGAACCAATACCAGCGCCCCCAACAAAACCAGAATCAAAATCGATATCCGAATCATAATCAAACAAGGTAATCAAGAAAAACCCATGGGACGGTTGAATGTTATCAACCAGACGTGCCAGTGCAAGGAGATGTATGGCAGGTACATTTCAGGTTTTAAGTACACCCCTTAAAATTTTGTTTGATTCTGGAGCTAGTTGTTCGATCAGATCATCAAGTGTTCTGCCTGAACTGGATCTACCTAAGTGCGAGATGATTAGCTTAGGAATTTAACTACCTTCAGGAGAAGTAGTATCATACTCTAAACGTTATAACGGAATTCCCGTAGTGATTAAGAACGTAGAATTCTTTGCGAACTTCGTAGAGTTTGACCCTAGAAACTTTGATTCGGAACCGATATGAGGCAACGATATATGAACCTTTTTAAGATCGATTCATAGGCAGTTATGGGGACATACCTGAAGCCATAAGTGGGAGAGGATGTGATACCCCGTAAAAGGTCGTCACGCATCGTGGTTAAAATTTTACTTTTAGGACCTCAATATTTTTATGCGTGCAACTGCTTGTCAACGTTGGATTAGCGCAATGAGAATAATCTTATTCTTAGCATTACCATTTCGAATATGCCACAACTTCAAGGATGAAGTTGATTTCTAAGGAGGTTAGACTGTAATACCCACGAAATTAGTCTCGGCTTAGTCACGTTTAAAAAAAAAGAAATGGAATTTAATTCGAAGACCAAAAGGAATTTAATTTCCAAGAACCCGTGAAGTTGAAAATAATTTAATTAAATAAATAACTGCATGAGAACCAATAGTCAATAAATTCAAGATTTCAAATACGAAATTAACTCGAGTTCGAAATGAATTTAAAAATAGGAATTTATAGCCCCAGAGTAACCCAAATATTTAAGCCCAAGAACGTAGAAGGATAGAAGCCCAAAAGAGAGGAGAAAAGGCCCAACGGGATAGCACTGCCCGGCCCAGGCCGAGCTCGCGCGATGGTGGTTAGGGATTCCCCCAAAAACGCCCCATGGGCGCACCGAACCAGGCAGGCGCGCCCAAGGCGGGATTCGACCACCCAACTCCGGATTTTTCGCCGTCTGCTCCACTTCTTGCGCCCAAGACTTGCCATACCGACCTTGGACGTGTGAGACTGCTTGGGAGCTATAATACCCCCTATCTAGCTCCTAGATATCCTTTAACCACCCCACATCTTCTCCCACCTTCAAACTCTAAAATTTCAAACTCTTGGATCGATTTCAGCAATGGGGCCGACTTCTTGGACGAGATTTAGCACTTCTCAGGCATAGGTTGGTGGTAAGGGAAGGTTTTTGTCTTTGATTCATGTCTTTTGGTCGAGTGTAGCATCTAACATTAAGTTTTTATTTTTATTTTTTATTTATTTTATTTTTTTTATTTTTACTTTGAAACAATGAATCGGGGCCGAAAGGAAGAGGGCGAGAAGATTTGGACTTGTTCACGGATTCCGGAGGCCATTCCAAAGAATCCTAAGACCTTAGACCTCATGCTCAGTAAGTTAGCTTCCTTCAATATCAATTTTGGCGCCCTAGGTCGAATAGATTGTAGGAATTAATGAATGAACGTAAATCTGTCTCTACAGAACTCACCTTGCGCAGTTTCTGTAATCCGCTTATTAGAGCCTCCTCGACTTTTCAAAACGTAAAGGTCAAAACTACAAATTTGTTCCTAAGACCTCAGAGTATATTTTGTTAAAATTTTATGAATTTTTATTGACATATGGACCTCCAAAATTAATCTGGTTGGTTCTGCGTTTTCTGTGAAATCCGAAAAATCTGACAGCTTTTCAAATCGAACTAAATCAGCGATTTTCTATTAGATCCTGTCAAAACTAGCCTTTGCAATGCAAATAAAGGTTGTAGATAATCATGTATAGTATGTGCCCGTAAATTTTCAGAATTTTTGAAACTCATTTAATATGTCGAAAAATCGTTTTAAAACAGTTCGCCGAATCTGAAATTCTGACAGCAGGAAGATTCTGTAGAAATCTCGATTTTTTGACTTGACTCCTCATCTTATTTCGGAAAACATAATGAATGAAAGTTGTTCGTTAGGGTTTCATTGTTTTACTTTGTAAATTTAATGACGTTCTCCTAAGAAACGGATTTTTAAAATCAATAGGCGCGAACTGTGACGAACATTTACTATACTTGTTGAATTTGAGTTTTTCTAAACTTAATGGTTGAAATCCTTATTAAAATGATAAAAATGATTTTGAAAATCCGTTATACTAGGTTGAGCTAGATCTCCACTTGCGGTGTAGGGGGTGAGTGCTCTGCAGGTGCCCCTTTAGTTCTTCACTTCGTGCCCAAGCAGACGAGAGTGATCTTTTATGATTGTGCCAAAAAGGCCCTTGATACTTGAGTCTACACTCTCGGGTGTACCCGTATGTGTTACTCGAGGCTCCGGATGATACTGTGAATGGCGTGATATCCGGATTGCTTCGAAAATTCTGAAACTTGATACTTGAGAAACTCGAAACTATGGTTGTGGCGTCCTCCTCTTAGTTAACGGGAGTTAAAAGACTTGATTGTGAATTTTATTTATTTAAATTGACCACATGCTTTTAAATTTATGTCCACACTTTTATTTTAATGCATTTAGTATCTTGTCGCTTTTCTTTCAAAATTAAATCCGCTCTTAAATTCTGCAATCTGAATTCTTATGAACTATTCAGTCAAATCCTATTTTTATATTATGTAAAAGTGAGCACGATCAAAAAGGGTAATTTTTTTAATTAAATTTTTAAACCCATTATTGCTATGTTAGGAGTTAGCTTACTCAGTATTTTATATAATGATAAAAACGTTGCTACCTTCTTTTTCAGAGTATGGAGATTTGGCATGAGCATCTGCATGCGTCGGGCCTGGGAAAATAAAAGTTTTTCTTTTTCTTTTTTTATTATGATGCATCTTTTATTGGACACTGCGTTTTGGCCATGTCGGCCCAATGTTACTTTCCGCTGGTATTTACTTTGAATAATGCATGTGATAGACTATATTATTTTAAATTATTATATACTAGGCTTGTTTTTAAATTATATTCTGAAATACCTTAGCCTTGTATCTCTTAAGTGAGCTCGAACGAAGTCGTGTTTTGCTTGGGAGGTGTGCCGGTAGCATCCCGGCCTGAGTTATCAAAACCGGGGTGTTACAGTGGATTTTGAAATCCTTCATGTCCGCCATTATTTCCCAGAGGAACATTTCCGCCATAAATTGGCGGTGGTGGTGGCATTGACCCCCGAGTTATAATGACTCGGTTAGCATCATGAAAGCCCCCTGGAGCCCTAAATTTGGGCAGCCTAACCTGGACATTATTTTGTCCGTGGTTCTGGGGTGCATTCAATCTGATTCCACCCGCTTGGTAATTTCTCGTTACGAGAATCTTACGAATTTCCTGCGCAGGGTTGTGGACTTCTGCTATGGTTTCTATCCCTGCTGGCTGTATGGCTGGGCAGCCGTAAAAGCCATCGGTAGTCCAAAGGTTAATGGTGGTGCGGTCAGGCAAAAGGGCTGATTCTGAGGAGAACATTGGCCTGCCATGTGCATACCCCACGTCCCCATTGGCGGATACCATGGTGGTGCCTTCAACAGAGCCTCCATCCTCTTTGCGACAATATTTTCTAATGTCGAGATTAGCCTTTCGAACATTCCCTCATCTAAGGAGAATGTTGGGACGTTCGATGACCCAAGGGTCGTCGTTACTTGTCCTCCAGGAGAACTAAGGGACGAATTCCCTGCTTCCATCGTGTTTGCACGAGGGGAATGATCTCCTAATCAAGCCATATCGTTTGGTATCTCCTAGAGTCGTCTCAAACGTTTGTACTAGCTTCTTGTAGGCTTTTTACAAACTTCGCAGTTGCGTGGAGTGTACAATGGAGATCCCTGATTTCTGGGAGGAGTTTGGTCTCCCACTGTGGTCGCCAACCTATTACTCCCGTTTTGGGATAATCCTTAATGCTTTAGATGGAGCATTCAAGACGGAAGGCGGGATGAGGACAGTCCCAAGGGATGCTAGGAACTAGAACATCGCAAAAAAATTTAAGGAAATGAAAGCAAGCAGTAAAGGAAAACAGTAAAGAAAGCATTAATGAAAGTGATAAATAAAAGTAAAGTACTGGAAAAATAAAGATATTGTATTGAAATGTTTGGTGGTTGAGGAACCCAGATGATATCTTGAGTTCTAATATTTATACAACGTTTGGTGCATGTTCGTTGAGAGACACCGATTGGGGGAAAGGGATAAGGATGAAATTCAAAAAAGATCTTCCCCGCCTTTATTCTGGTACTTGCGCGGATAAGGCTTCCGCGAGGGTGAGGAGAGTCTTCGCTCAGGGTGACATCACCTTGTAACGTACTTGAACCGCTTCCTCTAACGCATGGTACTCGGGCAGTTATCGTGCTCGGGTATGGCTTTCTCCGGATTGCACCATTATTTAGGCAGTTTGGCATGCTCGGACGATGTCCCTCGAGGTCCATGGGCTGGTCTTGGGCTATCTTTTCTGCATTAAGTCTAGAAATTGGGCCCTTATGTGAATTGAGTCTGGATATGTATGTGGGCTAGATTAACACAATTTTTATGTATTAGCATTGTTTTAATTTTTTAATTTATGAAATTGCAAATTGACTTGAATAATATGGCTCGCGGTCCTCCCAATTACTGGAAAAAAAATGACAATTGGCTAGGGAATTCCCGATAAGGTCCCCAATGGGGATCGGGGAAATTATGATATCCGATGGGGATCTCCGATAAGGTCCCCAACGGGAAATGGATTGGTTTTAGAGAATAAAAACGCTAACGATTACTCACCGTCCCAAAACCGATACATTGCCAATCCGAGTCTAGACTTAAAAAGTTACACTTATTTAAAGTAATAAACAAAAGAAGTTATATTTATATTATACTTCATTTTGTTTCATTTTAGGAATGAAAAATTGGTAATTAAACTCCAAAATTCAATTGCTAAAAAGGTTAGCTACGAAACTCATTTCACTGTTTGGTAGCTAAATAAAAAAAAATAAAAAAAAATCTTGTAATATTATAAGAGAAATATAAGATTGGGGCTCATCTTAGTAGGCTTATG
The DNA here is from genome assembly GCA_030278955.1 of Hygrophila difformis. Classification (NCBI taxonomy): domain Eukaryota; kingdom Viridiplantae; phylum Streptophyta; class Magnoliopsida; order Lamiales; family Acanthaceae; genus Hygrophila; species Hygrophila difformis. The sequence goes on from JAOANR010000011.1 coordinate 10,996,076, forward strand.
GTGTTAGGCATCATAGTGATGAATGGGGGTGGAGCTCTTTGGTTAGTTTGTGATTGGGGCTTAAAGTGTCGTCTTTCGGAGCTTCTTGTTCTCATGCCTGTGAATGCGGTCTGATTTGGTTTTCTGTGTGTTCAGTTTTATATCTAGCTTTACCTGAAATCTTGGTTTGTCCATTCGTAGTAGGCTCATCTTTTCCATCTAGCCATTTCTCCCTTGCCCTTTTTTCCGGCCGGTCCCCATTTTCTTTCTCCAAGCCATTCGTTTCGATGCATTGGACTAAAAAAAAATCTAAAGCCGGGGAGATATGAATATGAAGCAAGTTTTTGAGTTGTCATTTGGATTCGTCTTTTGAATGCTCGACTGAATAAATTCGTTCGGCCTACTCTGGAGAGAAAGGAAGAACTTGTTAGGTCCACTATCTAAGCAAGTGAGGAACTTTATGCAGTAGTTCACTGTATGGTTTGAACACCAACAATGAACACACAGATTACAGTATCAAGTGTAATATAAGCACAGCGGAATAAAATGAAGCATAAAGTAAATAAACAACACAAAGAGTTGTTGACCCAGTTCGGCCTTCGGCCTACGTCTGGGGGATACCAATCCAGGAGGTTATTTCACTATGTGTATCAACAATGGCTTACAACCACACACAGAGATGAAATAACTTGAGTGCCTTCACTCCAAACTCCAGGCAGATAGTTGTGATGACCAGCTGCTCTCTCCAGCCCTGGTATAGGTCTCCCACCTATTTCAACTCCCCAAAGCAAACCCACTTTGAGTTTCCCCTGAAGTAACCTGCGAAGCACCTCTCCTTGTTGAGTGAATAAATGAGTTGAAGTCTTCTTCCTGGTTTCACCTTAAGCACTCTCCTTGAAATGTGTCTCAGCTTCACCAAAGGGAACTGATGAACAATCAGCGAACATGAGTGCTCAAGGCTCTGCTCAATCTTTCAGCAAAGGGTGGATTCTGTGAACACAAGGCTGAAGATTGAAGTGGCTTCTCTCTAAGTTGTTCTGAAAGCTTGGATGAGTTTCAGAGTGTTTCAAGAGTGATAATTGTGAGAAGTAATTTCCAAAGCCTCTGAAAAATCCATTTAACCAAGCAGCTCTGCACACTTGAACGGTCATATTGCTAATTTGGGAAAGAGCCGTTGAGGTTAAGTGTTGGCTTGTTCAAATCTTCTTTCCTTAATCTGGGAAGGAGTCCTGCAAGTAAATATTAGTATTTCTTCTCCCAGATTAGGAAATATCCGTTGGGCTGAAGTCAGTCTTCCAAGAATTCTTCAATATGCACCAGTAGACTGCATACACTAATGTTCACCTAATGTGTTCTATCATCGGTTATGAACTCCTATCAAAACCTAGACTCAACAATCCCCTCCTTTTTGACAAGAGGTGAGCCAGTACAATAAATCCAACCGATGATGAACTATTACAATGAAATCAATGAACAAGAGGTAAAACATCCCCAACTAAGCCCTCAAGCTCTTTCAGATAAAACATGATACACAGAGAGCATTAATCAGCATAAGCATTACTGAACATAAGCAATCCATAGTTCAGTTCACAATGTCCAGCCACAACCATCATAGACATAAACAGTTCAAACACAGATATCATGCAAACAAACCAAAAACCAAAAGCAGTCCATAAAACAGTTCAAAATAGAAATGGAAGAGTTAAGGATTAGAAAGATATTACCAAATTTCTCAGAGAATGACTTCAGCAGCGATTGGAATTTCTACTCCCCCTCTGGATCATCCTTGCTGTCAAATTAGTCAGACTCCTCGGTATCATCTTCAGAATCTTTGGCCAAATCAGGATCAACATGAGAAATTGCATTCTCTTCATCAGACCAAGTATCAGGCAGCAGTGCAAGGCCTAGTTCAAGTTTCTTTTCAAGCACACCAAGGGCCTCTTTCATCGTTCTGATCTCATCAATACTGTCAGCAAAGATGTCATTAGCTCGACGAAGTGCACTCTGACTGTTCAAGGATCCATCAGGGCCTGGAAGATCTGGATGTTTCTTTTGCAACTTCTGAGTAATGACAAATTCATTAACTGCTTCAGTTGGCTCTCTCTTTTCACCAAATATTCCTTCGGATTCCAGATATGCAGTGATCAGGGCAGGATAGAGAAGCAGTGTTTTCCCATCATTCTTCATGCTCTGAGCAAGTTTGCTCAACTGAGTCAGCACAAGATAACCATAGTTGATCTGCTCCATATGTTCAATAGCATATATGAGATGGCACATCTCACGAGACACCAAGGAATGATTTGATGTAGGCAGTATATTGGAGGCACAGAATTTGTAGAGCAAATGGAACTTCTGAGAAAGATCCTTAGGACTGATTCCTCTGCCAGGCATCTTCTGAACAACATTCTTTGTTAACCCACGAGCTACCTTATCACTGTCAAAAATAGTTCCTGGTTCATAGATGCTATCAAATGAGACATCAGGAACTTGAAGAAGACTGTTGATCTTCTCTGCAGTTAAATCATAGATAATTCCTCGGGTGTAGTTCTTTTGGAACCAAGGCTTGTTTTTCTTCAGAATATCTTTCTGTAGGTTGGCATAGAATTCCTTAACAAGCTCTGGTCGAGAACTGGTCCATTTAGATGCCCATTCAAGAAGGGACCTTTCCTCAAGATAGGTTGTCCATCCAAGCTCCTGGAGCTTCCTTCCACAAAACCTATACTCCGATCTTAACTTCTTGTCTTTCAGCACAAGGTCATAGTAAGAGCGATTTCCAGAGTAATAGAACTTGAAGCTAGAAGCTATTGCAGGTCTGAGATCTGGCTTCCTGGCTTTCTCAACTGACTTGCCCTTAGAATCTTCTTTGCTCTTTTTCCTTGCTTCAGGTTCCTCTTCGGCATCACGAACCCGCTTAGAAGATTTAGCAGCTTTGGAAGATTGCACAGGTGCATCTTCAGTGTTCAACTGAGTGGACTGAACATCCTCATCTTTCGAACTTTCTCCTTCAGTGACATGATCTCCAGACACTTCATATTCACTCTCTGATTCAATTCTCTTCTGAACCTTCTCATAAGGAACCTTTGCAACTTTGGATCCAACTGCAACGGGCTGAGGGTTCTCTGGTTCTTCTGATTCTGATTGAGAGCCTTCTTCATCTGATCCGTCTTCTTCCTCTGAATCTTCATTGATGTCCTCACCATTCTCCCCCTGAGTTTCTGCAATGGGATCAGTTTCAACCATATTTTCCTTCTGAACTGACATCTCCTGATCCTGGTCTTGAGCATCACCAGAAACAGCATCCTTGTCTGGTTCCCTTTCATCAGTTTCCTCGACATAGTCATCAATGATCTGATCTTCCTCATGTTCAGTAGAGACAGCAGCATCTTCAGCCTTCTTGGTGGTGTCCTGAACATTTTTTCCAGGTGAGACTGCCTCAGTATCCTCTGCAGCCTTTCCTGATCCATCTCCTTGAGTGGGCTCTAAAACCTTCTTGAATTTAGGAGCACTTTTCTTTGACTTCTTAGTCTGGCTTGGTCGGACAGCAGGAGCAGATGCAACCATCTTCTCAGAGGTTTGGACAGGAGTACTAGCCGGAGGAGCATACGCCAGTGGAACAGCAGCAATGGCCGTCTCTCTAGACGTAGATTTCGAGGCGGTCTTGACACTTCCGGTTTTGCTCGAGGCCATGGTACCAGAAGCCCCATCCTTAGTGGTCTTCTTAGAGTCTTTAGGGATGGAGGTTTTGGGAACAGGATCCGAGTTCCTCTTAGTGACACCTGCTTGCTCTGAGGAGGATTTAGCAGAACTATCAGTAGGTTTAGACACAGATATTGTACCTTTCTTTGCAGTTCCCTTCCTTTTTGTCGACGAGGCGGCTTTAGCAAGAGTCCGCAGGTTGGTAGGAGAATCCATGGCTTCTGTCTGCTTTGGTGAGGGATTGGCAGTAGAAATAGGAGCTTGAGAGTCCCCAACTGCTCGAGAGGTAACCTCCGGAGTTACAGAGGTAGTGGCCACAACTGCTGGGTTGGTTACTATCTCCCCCTCAACTGCTACTCCAGCATTTCGGAGTTTATTCCGAATATCCAATGCGTCCTCAGAAGGGTTGGACTGAACCTCCGATTGGAGCTTCTCCAGAAGGTTGTTAGGCTTCTTGGGAACCATGTCTCGCAAACCTTTCCCAAAATCGATTTTCGGTCTAGGGTGCTTCTTGGGAGCAGGGGATCCACCTTTAGACGGATTCGTTGAACTGCGAGTGTTCACCATTTTGTACTGCAAACACAAACTCAAACACAAGACTAGGGTTTTTCGTAAGAACAGGAAACGAGCGAAATCAATACCCAAGAGTAACAGATATAGAAAATAAATGAAAGGAGTTGGGAAAACTGATCAAATTCCCAGGCCAAGATAGCCTTCCCGCCATAGCATAGGGTAATGATGCTTTCTGCAGAAGTCCTGGACCAGAGTAGTGACAAGATTCTTTCTTGATATGACATCATTGGGCCTGACTGATGGGCCTCTTAATATCTCCCCCTTAATCATATAATTCCTGCAGCCCACACATAAGATAAAATCATTGATTAATTAGTGGGCTTAGAAATTCACCATTTATTCCATGGGGGAGAGTCCAGTAGGCCATTTAGGCAAAGTAGCAAAGCCCAAGGTCTCGCCTGAGGGCTTCAAAACGATCAGTGCTCAATGCCTTAGTAAAAATGTCTGCATGTTGTTGTTCAGTCCCAACATGTGAAATGGACACGATGCCATCCTCCACAAGTTCACGAATGAAGTGATGTCTGATGTCTATGTGTTTTGACCGGCTATGCTGACCAGCATTCTTGGCAAGGTTGATTGCACTTGTGTTGTCACACAGCAATATCAATTCTTTGTGCTCAATCCCATAGTCCCTCAGCATCTGCTTCATCCAAAGAAGCTGGGCACAGCAACTACCTGCAGCAATGTACTCTGCCTCTGCAGTGTATAAAGAAATGGAGCTCTGCTTTTTGCTATACCAGCTTACAAGATTAGCACCAATGTAGAAACATCCTCCAGTGGTACTCTTTCTATCATCTGAGCATCCAGCCCAGTCAGCATCACTGTAACCAGTTAGCTGCAAGCTTGAGTCCTTGGAGTACCATATGCCTAGCTCAGTTGTACCAGCCACATAGCGTATGATTCTCTTAGCAGCATGGAGATGAGACTCTTTAGGATCTGCCTGGTATCTAGCACATGCTCCTACAGCAAAGCTAATATCTGGCCTGCTAGCTGCAAGATAAAGCAAACTGCCAATAATGCTTCTATATAATTTACAGTCAACAGATTTACCAAGAGGGTCTTTGTTCATCTTGTCACTTGTCCCAATAGGGGTTCGAACTGGCTTGCTGGACTCCAGCCCAAATTTCTTGACAAGATTCTTTGCATATTTTGCTTGATTCAGAAATATACCCTCCTTTCTTTGAGATACCTGCAGACCTAAGAAATAGGTTAGTTCACCAACAAGACTCATTTCAAATTCTTTACTCATGATGTGGACGAATTCATCTTTCAGACTTTGAGAGGTTGAGCCAAATACTATGTCATCAACATAGATCTGGGCAATCAGGAATCCTTTTCCTTCTCCTTTGATGAAGAGTGTCTTATCAGCATTCCCTCGCACATAACCTTTCTCCAAAAGGTAAGAGGATAGTCTTTCATACCAAGCTCTTGGAGCTTGCTTTAACCCATAAAGGGCCTTATTCAGCTTGTAGACATGGTTAGGACAATGAGGGTCTTCAAATCCCTTAGGCTGCTTCACATAGACCTCTTCCTTCAACCATCCATTGAGAAATGCACTCTTCACATCCATTTGGTATAGTTTGAATTCAAAGGAACACGCAATGGCAATCAACAACCTCACAGCTTCAAGTCTTGCAACAGGGGCAAACGTTTCACTGAAATCAACACCTTCAACTTGAGTATATCCCTGTGCAACAAGTCTCGCTTTGTTCCTTGTAATGTTACCATTCTCATCTGACTTGTTCTTGAAGATCCACTTGGTTCCTATCACATTGACATGGTCTGGTCTCTCTACCAATGTCCACACCTCATTTCTAGCAAATTGTTGTAGCTCTTCTTGCATGGCTGAGATCCATTGTTCATCACCAAGAGCCTCTTCAACCTTGCTTGGCTCTATCCTGGAAGTGAAACAGTGTAACCCTGCAAGTTCCTTGTAATCAATTTTCTTCTTCATCCTGGTTCTCCTTCCTTCGTATAGGTCTCCTATCAGATCATCTTCATCATGGTTCCTGTGCACCTTTCTGATGGGAGTAGAGGGAACTGGATTGATCTCAGCATCTTTGGTATGATCAGGAGCCTTCTCAGTGCTGTCAGTAGGTGACTGTTCTGAGTCGATCATATTGACATCATTACCCTTCTCAACATCTATAGGACGATGAATTCTGCTAGGTTTGTCATCAATGGTGACATTAGCTGATTCCACCACCTTTCTGGATTTTGGAAGATATACTCTGTAAGCCTTGCTTGAGGATGAGTATCCCACAAAGATTCCTTCATCACTCTTCTCTTGAAACTTTCCAAGGTGCTCCCTGTCATTGAGAACAAAACAAGTGCTACCAAAGATATGGAAATAAGAGATAGTAGTCTTTTTACCCTTCCACAGTTCATAGGGAGTCTTGAGAGACTTTGATCTCATATGAACACGGTTTCGAACGTAGCATGCTGTATGAACAGCTTCAGCCCACAGAAATTGAGGTGCACCCTTTGAATTCAGCATCACTCTAGCCATTTCTTGAATAGTACGATTCTTCCTTTCAACCACTCCATTTTGTTGTGGTGTTCTAGGGGCTGAGAATTCATGCTTGATCCCAAATTCACTGCAAAACTCCTCAAAAGCATGGTTTTCAAATTCACCTCCATGATCACTTCTGATTCTCTTGATTTTGCATTCTTTTTCTGTGATCAATTGATGGCTTAACTTGATGAAGGCCTTAAGTGCCTCACTCTTTTCCCTGAGAAAAGAAACCCAAGTATATCGAGAATAATCATCAACACATACCAAAACATATTGCTTACCACCAAGACTTTTGACATCAGTAGGACCAAAGAGATCCATGTGAATGAGTTCAAGACATTAGACTGAACCAGATTGCTCAATGGACTTGTGTGGTGCTCTGTGCTGCTTATTCTTCATGCAGTCATTGCATATGCCAACATCATCTCTCCTCAAGGTTGGCAAGCCTTTGACTGAACCTGTTCTACTCAATTTGATTAAGTCTTTGAAGTTCAAATGACCCAACCGTTCATGCCACAGATGAGTTTGAGCAGAACCTGCACCTTCAACAAACAAGCATGACTGTGAAAGCATATAGCAATCATTTTTAGATCTATAACCTTTGAAAATGCATTCACGTTTGGAGTTGAGTACTTCACAGCATTCATCATCAAAGAGCACTTTGAGTTTGTTGTCACAAAGGTGACTGATGCTTATCAGATTGGCACAGAGACCATCAACATGGTATACTGTCTTGAGAGCAGGAAACCCTTCTTCAGCTATAGAGCCTAGGCCAATGACTTTTCCCTTCTTGCCATCACCAAAAACAACATGACCACCATCAATCTCTTGGTAGTTGGATAAGAGTTCTTTACTCCCAGTCATGTGTCTTGAGCATCCACTGTCAAAATACCAACACGACTTTTTCCCTGACATTGAAGTGGTGTGAAAAGCCACATTGCAAATCATTTTCAATTTGACCCTCCACTCTCTTCTGGAAATGGATTTCTTTAAATCTTCATTTGGCCAGATCATTGGTTTACCAGACATAGCATCTCGAGCAAGTAATCGACATGATTTGGTCCTGTGACCATAGGTCCTGCAGTAGTCACACTCCAAGGGTTCAGCTCTAGAAATTTGCTTCTTGCTGTTTTTCCTCTTAGGGACCTTGCTTGTACTAGCTCCTTCAGATGAGGTGCCTGAACAGCTACTCCCTTCCTTAGACATATAAGAAGAGTTGCTTCCTTCTTTGACAAAAACTCTTTGAGTGGAGGTGCTGCAACCTTTGGTATAACCAATTCCTCTTCTGTCCCCGTGAGCCTTAGATGAGGCAAGGATTTCTTCAAGAACATCCTTTCCTTTATTGAATCTGCAGGTCAGGTCCTCAGACTTGGACACCTTGGCAGAGAGTTCTTGAACTTGGTTGATTAACTCAGTCACTTGTTGTTGGAGATCATCCTTTAGACTGGTGAGATCTGTGACTTGATCAGCAAGAGCTCCATTGACAGTGGTGAGGTTGTGAACCTGCTCAGACAGCCCAATCACCTCTTGTTGGAAGTTGTCGCTTTCACCACTAAGATGCTCCACTTGCTCAGTGAGCTCCCTTTTGGCAGTCATGAGTTCATCAGTCTGGACCGAAAGTTCATCAACTCTCATAGATAGATCTCTGTTCATGGGTTGAAGTAGAGCAGTCAGGTACTCCAGTTCCTCTCGCCTAACTTCAGTTCTGTGAAGTTCCTCTCTTTGTGAGTAGTACTCACATCTGAGCTGCTCATGCTTGTCATATAAATCCTTGTGTTCCTTCCTCAGTTCTGCAAGATCAACACTCACAGCTAACTGGTCTGATTCGGCCAGGTCCAGCTTTAGAGAGGTTTCATCATATAGTCTGCTAAGTGCTTCAACACTTTCACTCTCATTCCTGTTATAAGAAGTAGACCCCTCATCAGTAATAAACGTATTGACTTGAGTAGGAGTATTACCTTCATCGTGTTCAGTCTCAGAGTCTGAATCCCATGATCCAACAAAGGCAACCCCATCTTCTTCTTCATCATTGCTTGATTCAGGGGTATCATCATCATCACTGAAGGTGGCACAATATGTCTTCTTGACATCAGAGGACTTGTTTCTGAGATTGGCACAATCAGCTCGAACATGTCCAAATCCTTTGCATTCAAAACACTGAGGACCCTTGGAATATGAGGATTCCTTGGACAATTTCTTAACAGGCCTATCAGATGTCCTCTTCTCAGGTCTCCTGCTAGAGGAGCCCTCTCCCTTCCTGTTACCAAATTGTTTGGCTTTCTTATCTCTGAGAAAGCGTGCTAGCCTCTTGGTCAATAACACCATATCCTCCTCATCAAGGTCATCATCTTCATCATCATGAACAGAACTAGTCTCTTTGGGGGCAACCGATTGGGACTTGGTCTCCACCTTGAAGGCAGTTGATTTCCCTTTGAAGTTCTTGCAGTGAGTCATCTCCCATGATTGTAAGATTCCCATAAGTTCATCAACACTCATGGTTTCAAAGTTGGCCTGAAGCTCAAGGGCAGCAATTTTGGGGTAGAACCTCTCAGGGAGTGTACCTACAATCTTAGATACTATCTCCTCAGTGGAGTAGGTTTTGCCAAGTTGTTGAGCTTGGTTGGTTAGAGTACGAATTCTACCAAAAAAGCTATTAACAGACTCATGTTCATCCATACTAATTTTATGAAATTCAGCATCAAGAGATATGAGTTTAGATTTCCTTACTGAGGTGGTTCCCTCGTATGAGTTTACCAGTATGTTCCATGCTTCAAATGCTGTGGTACAGTTTGAGATGAGGAAATATTGGTCGTCTGCTACAGCACTGAAGAGAGCATGTAAAGCTTTGGAATTCATGTTGGACAAGGTCTTTTCCTCTTTGCTCCAGTCATTCATGTCTTTGGGAGTGGTTACACCATCCTTAGTAACACTGGGCACAGCATACTTGCTAAGAACAGCATTCCATGCCAGGTCATCTATAGACATCAAGAATGACCGCATCTTGTTTTTCCAGAAGGCAAAGTTAGTCCCATCTAGAAGAGGAGGCTGATTGTAATTCTACCTTTGACTCATCTTGCTTCAAAAGATCTCTCTCGTAAGAGTGTGGCTCTGATACCACTTGTTAGGTCCACTATCTAAGCAAGTGAGGAACTTTATGCAGTAGTTCACTGTATGTGTTTGAACACCAACAATGAACACACAGATTACGGTATCAAGTGTAATATAAGCACAGCGGAATAAAATGAAGCATAATGTAAATAAACAACACAAAGAGTTGTTGACCCAGTTCGGCCTTCGGCCTACGTCTGGGGATACCAATCCAGGAGGTTATTTCACTATGTGTATCAACAATGGCTTACAACCACACACAGAGATGAAATAACTTGAGTGCCTTCACTCCAAACTCCAGGCGGATAGTTGTGATGACCAGCTGCTCTCTCCAGCCCTGGTATAGGTCTCCCACCTATTTCAACTCCCCAAAGCAAACCCACTTTGAGTTTCCCCTGAAGTAACCTGTGAAGCACCTCTCCTTGTTGAGTGAATAAATGAGTTGAAGTCTTCTTCCTGGTTTCACCTTAAGCACTCTCCTTAAATGTGTCTCAGCTTCACCAAAGGGAACTGATGAACAATCAGCGAACAGGAGTGCTCAAGGCTCTGATCAATCTTTCAGCAAAGGGTGGATTCTGTGAACACAAGGCTGAAGATTGAAGTGGCTTCTCTCTAAGTTGTTCTGAAAGCTTGGATGAGTTTCAGAGTGTTTCAAGAGTGATAATTGTGAGAAGTAATTTGCAAAGCCTCTGAAAAATCCATTTAACCAAGCAGCTCTGCACACTTGAATGGTCATATTGCTAATTTGGGAAAGAGCCGTTGAGGTTAAGTGTTGGCTTGTTCAAATCTTCTTTCCTTAATCTGGGAAGGAGTCCTGCAAGTAAATATTAGTATTTCTCCTCCCAGATTAGGAAATATCCGTTGGGCTGAAGTCAGTCTTCCAAGAATTCTTCAATATGCACCAGTAGACTGCATACACTAATGTTCACCTAATGTGTTCTATCATCGGTTATGAACTCCTATCAAAATCTAGACTCAACTGAACTAACGAAATGGGGCGTCCTTGGAGTCATTTGGTGTTCTGCTGTGGCTGTTTTCTACCAGTGAAATGCCTATTGTAGGTGGCTGCTGATATGGGTTATGAATGGCGTTTCTGTGTGCTGCTGTCTTGAGGCTGTTGTTGAGTCTCTAAGTGTCATCTTGCTGTTATGGTCCTATACTGTTTTGTAGCGTCAACACGTGGTGTTTCTTCTTATGGCTGCTTGGCTACGCTGTGTCCGACAGAGGAGTAAGTAATGTTGGCCAAAGCACAAACGTAATTGTAACATTGTATTTTGCCAATTTTGCAATGAAAATCCTTTGCCTCAAAAAAAAAGAGAGAAATATAAGATTGTTTGGAAATCGATAGACCTACTAGTGGATAACAGACTGTAAACGAGTCCGTTAACTCATCCGATCCGTTGAATCTAAGACAACTTCTATATATATTTTAATAATGCACATGACCTACATGAAATGGGCCACCGTTGATATTCACAACGAGGATTATGATTTATGACAAAGGCTTCATTTGGAAAAAAAAAAGCACCAATATTTACTATTTAACTTATAAAATACTCCATCCGTCCCAGTTCAAATGTTCTATTTGACTTTTTGACACTGTTCATTATTTAACTTTAACTCGATATTATTATAAATATATATTTGAAAAAAATAGTCGAGTTTGGTCTTGTTAGATTCGTCTAATCGTATAGTTTTATAATATATATTTTACATAATTTTTACTTTTATATATTTTGAGATATTCACAATTTAAAAAGTGCATTGGATTGTGTGCAGAAATGAAATGAGACATTTCAAATGGGACAGAGGGAGTATATATTAAAAATAGCTTAAAAACCTATATATACTAAATAGTGAACGCTCATCTCTTCAACGTTTAATTTTTCAAACTCCAAACTCTAAATGTATAACGCCATCATTAAACACCACTATTTAAAAATATCTCAACTTAAAATTATTTTTCACCACTAATTCCAAACTCAACTCTAAACTCAAAGATGTAGACGACACATATGGAACAATTGGATTATTCGATTGATGAGGAAGAAACTTACCTTTGATTTGAACGATGAACAACACTATATAGAATGACTCATGAACATTACATTTGTTCGTAGTAATTTTTTTTTTTTTTTTTTAGGAGCCATTGAAGGCCTGGAAAGGGTGGTGGGAGCCCATGCCACACAATTATAAAGGGGAATTAAAGGGAGGGATAAGGGGGCCGGTGGGGAATCGAACCTCCAACCTTCCGTTGGAAGTCAAGGGACTTAACCACTTGGGCTAAGTCCCCATCCCCTTGATCGTAGTAATTAAATCCAATATGGAAAAAAAAGAAGAAAATAAAGGATTATTTAACTGTGATAATATATTTCCTCTTTCCCACGGAATTTTTTTCATTTTTGTAATGGCAGTTCAATATATCTTTTGTATAACTGTATATATTTTAAATTTATTCAAAGTATAAAGGCTCTATTACCAATTACTCCCTCACAACTCAAATGTCTTACTTATTATTTTTGGATATCCCATCACAAATATCTTATATCTATAAATAGAAATTATTTCCCCCTCCAATAACTCTGTGGACCCCATCATATACTCACAAATCAACTCTACATTAATTCTCGTGCCCAACAGTAACCAGACATATTTAATGGGATGGAGGTAGTATCTATTAACTGTTAGCTGATTACATTAACAGTTAGATGTTAGCTGTTACTTGATTAAGTATGTTGATTTGACCAACTATTTTGATGATATATTTATTAAAAAAGTATTTGATAAAAATTAATCCCTCTGTCCCACTCAAAGTGTCTCACTTTGACTTTTGACACTGTTTATTGATCAACTTTGACCTAATGTTATCGTAATTATATACGAAAAAAATAGTGAAATTCGGTCTTGTTTGATTCGTCTAATCATGTAGTTTTCAAATATATGTTTTACATAATTTTTACATATGTAGATTTAAAGATATTAAGTGTTAAACAAGTGCATTGGACGACGTGTCCAAAAGTTTTGAGACAAAAAGAATGGGACAGAGGTAGTAGTTGATAAATGTGTAACGGATAACAGCGAAAGCAAAATGCTGGAAGTATTTTAAAAACTAGCTGTTTAGAACCAATTCTCTGTAACGCCCCGAAAATTCAAACCAAATTTTCGCAAACATTACCGTCGTACTAACTATCCTAAACTAGTGACCAGCTAATTTGAAACAGCTAGTACAACGCTGAGTAAAATCCTACAGTGTTTATCTGGTTAATCAAGTTTAATACGGAAGCTAAAAATAAACTAAAAACACATAGACATATATATATATCCTCACATAATCCCAAATAATAATTTCAACAATCATCCAGGCTACAAGCCTCTCAAAACAACATCAGACAACTTGCGAAAATATCAAACAGAGCTACCAGTCCAAAGCAGTAAAGCACATATGGCCTTCGGCCTACAGAATATAAATCCTAGGCTCACAGGCCTCAACTAATCAAAACCAAGTATCCAGAAATAATAAAGCAACAAAGTATCACATAAATATAATAAAATAAGCAGATAGATCCTATCTATGTGATCTCTCAACCCAACCCAATCATGCTCCAGTGCCTCCAGCAGGATCTATAAAACAGATAAAAGCAAAGGGAGTCAGTACAACATACTGAGCAAGGCTACGTGCAGGGGAGTAAGGGAAACTGAAGACAACAACAAATATTAACAATAATAATATGAATAAAGAATAGAATAATCACACCGTCCCATACCGGTGCTTCAACCACAATCATACTATTTATGCAAGTGATGCATGACCTAACATACACCTATCTACCCTATATTCAAATGCAAATGAGTATGCCTAGCCTATACCTAAATATCCGGGTGGTACAACTAAATTGAATCAACTTGTTTGTAAGACATTGTGAGACAATTTTTTTAAAGAGACAAAATAACTTAAAATAGTGTCTAATCAGCTTTTTTTGAATTCACTACAATGAGTATCATTTTGAATTTCAGTGTATTGTATGTAAAAAATTAGTCTCGGAATTACCAAACAACTAATTTATTACCCACGGAATTAGATAACAACTAACAACTAATTACCAAACATGACCCAACTAAAAGTTATTGGTCTATAAGCTATTTACCGAACATGGCCAAAACATATCTTATAAAGCTATACGATTAAACAATTATAGCAAGACACATTTGACTATATATATAGTAATTATTATATTTGCCATAAAATTGAGTCACAATTTGACTAGATAGTACTACTTTCGTGGCTAGAACCAAAATACTTTAGTTCTCTGTGGTCTGTGGAGAACATGCATGTTAGCATTTGTTATTCAACCCTAATCATGCACAACTCATCCGTTGCTTCTTCAACATTAGATCACCTAGGTTTTGGTTCATAAGCAGTGGCAATTTTCTACCTACTAGGACCTTCTTTTTTTTCTTTTTTTTTCCTTCTTTATTTTTTATTTTTTTAAAATTACAATGGCTCGGGTTGATAACCTTAACCAAGCCAATGCTTTTAAGTTTGCAGGTCATTCTTGAATAGATGGTTAGAGAGTAGAGACCTCGATCCTCCCAATATCGAAAGCTTATGTTATCGTGTTCTTTTTACCTTTCCTAACGTCCAATGCTACTCGGATCAGGGCCCTAGTGATGCTTTTGAACTATGAAACTCGGACATCCACTCTTGGGTCGAGAATCGTTGCCGGACACGATTCTTTGCTGACATGACACGGGACACGTGTCCGGCAATGACTTCGGAAATCGGACACGAAGTCGACACTATTTGGAGGAAGGAGTCGGCTTGGATGAGAGAGGAAAGTTGTTAAGATGTGAAGGCCGAGAAGCGGAACAACGGGGCGACGACGGGCAGCACAACGAGAAAGCTGTTGAGGTGGCGACAGCACAAGGGCGGGTGCAAGTGAAGGAGGGGGGCGGCAGAGCAGTGTTGGCGGCATGTCGAGGAATTGAAAACATAGGAGGAAATGAGATGTGAGAATGGGAATGGAAACATCACAAGTGAATGGGATGGTGAGAATTAGGATAGGCATGTTTGACTCAATTGGGGCTTGGGCTATTATGAAAAACTAAAAAATATAAGCAGCCGAACATGGAGCAAGAAGAATAATTGAGCCCACTAAAGTGGCTTGGAATTATGTTTACCGGACAGAAGGCAATATTTTTTGTAATTTTCTAACATCTCAACCGTCAACATGCCAGAAAATAGAATTTAAAAAATAAATAACTATAGTATTAATATAATATAATTATAAATAAATTGAGTGTCCAATATTATTTTTCGGATACTCCGAATATGTGCGTACGTGTCTTGAAAATGGTCAAGACACTTGTTTACCGTGTCCCCGTATCCCCAAATTTTAAACCAAGTATTTCATCTCTTATTCCAGCTTCATTTCAAAGACTTGTTTACCACTTGATGATCCTTTATGCATTCATGTTCTAGTCGCATACCTTTTATTATGTTGTGTCGTTAAATTCAATTACCATTTTTCGTTGTTTGCGTTCCTCAATTCAAGTGAATAAATTTCTAAATCATCATCACAGTGAGCACATGTAGTTTTTCATTTTTGAGGCAAGGAAGTGCCAGAAAAAAGAAGTGAACCTAGAACAGTCGAGGTACTGTATAAACTCATCGAGAGTCTGCTTATAGAGATGTGATGAGAGATTAGGTAAATGTGATGTGAAAGTAAAATTTTGTGATGGGTTAAAAATGTTATCACATAATTATATTCCGATATCACATTCATTAACATTCTGCACTACAAGGAAAAAGGCTTACAATCACCGCTTAGGGTATCACATTACCACCTTACCATCACAAGATAGACTTCAACCATCACCGTAAAGGGCTATTCTGCACATTATCAGGTCCCAAACAAAAGGGAAAAGAATCCAGAATAAAATTAGACACGGGTGGTGTTGTTGACAATAACATCAACATTGGACTACACTCGATGGCAGTGGGTCACTGGTTTGTGCCAAACTTCCATTTTTTATGCCAAAATGATCTTCAAAGTCGTCTATTTTACTCCAATTCGGAAACGCCTTAAAATATATTTGAATAACAATTATACATATATTTACTCATTCTTCTTTTTTAAAAATTAAGCTTGATTTAGGATAGAATCCAAATTTACCAATTCTATTCCTAAGATATTTGGCATACTTGTCTAAATCCGTACATAGGTAGGGTATATCCTCTACCCTACTTCCACCAAAACTCCCAAAGTACCCAACTTTAACTAATTCACATTCATTAAATTCTGACCAAGTTGGAACCGTTGGATCCGCCACCAGAAGCGACCCGCCCGTCAACCCTGTATTATTCTTTTCAAAATTCTTTAAGGTTAGTGTTTGAATTGATGGATTTGGGAGATGTTGGGGCCACAGAGGATAGGGGGCCGCGAGGAGAAAGAATTGGGCCATAATAGATGGGCCGAAGAAGGATTTATAAGAAGAGTTGGGCTTGAGATATATTGGGCCGAGAAATTAAAAAGGGAGCAATCCAAAACAGAAGAAGAAACTCGAACGGAGGAAGATTTCGGAAGGAAAAGATTTCGGCCGAAATGAAGTCAAATCAGCCGATTGAGGAAGGTGGAAATCGGCTTAGGGGAATCGGCCGGAGAGTGGTTATTCCAGCTCCGGCTATAAATAGGGGATGCCATACACAGAATCAGAGAGATCAATCCAACCCCCAAATTCCTTTATCAAATTTACTTCTTTGTATCTTTACTGCTTTCCTTTACAGTTTTTCCTAGATTCTAGCTTACTTGTAGCGGTTACTTCCAAGTCCACTGTTGTTTCTTTACAACCAGTAGTTTGGTTCTAGTTTTTCCGGTGAATTCGCCGTTGTTTCTTAACAACAGGTGGATTCTCCATTGTATTTTGTTGCCATTCGAATACTAAGGAATATTCAGTCAAGTTTGGGCGTAATTTGTTAAGTTTGGGCGCATTATCATTAATCCGGACCCGTAACCGGTTTGATCCTTTCTCCGGTAGCCTTCCTTGAGGAGAAAAAGGTCCTTTGGCACAGCCAGACAGTGGCCAGCCAAAACAGTGGCACGCCCAGTGAGACAAGAAATGGCATTTGAACAAGCAACTCCAGCGGTTAACACGGCGGCGAGGACTGATTTGGCGCCGATCCAGGAAGAACGCGCAGTAGAAGCCGGAGAATTCCCCCCAGGGTTCCCCGGACCATCAAACTTCCACAATCAGGAGTTTTCAAACGATGATTTAACCCCGCGGTTCCGAGATCAGGTCCAATTTATGGTTGAAGCGGCGGTTACTAATTCGGTTCGCCAGATAGAAGGCAAAATCCTGGCAGCAATGACAGCTATGTTCAGAGCCGAAATAGCGAGGAATATGTATCCGACGGGAACGCAACAAGCACCAATCGTGCAAAATCCACCACCTGCAATGCAAAATCCTCATAATTTTCAACAGCAGGCCTATCGGCCGCCAGGAGGGCACGGACCACGGCCTTTCGTCCCTCCGCAGCAAAGGTACGATCAGCAACAGAATCAACCGCCTCAACCAGTCGTTCAACCGCCTGCTCCAGTGGTCCAACAGCAATACGTACCACAACAGCAGAATCCACCACAGCTGGTTGACAGGGAGTTAATTGCTGAGATAATTCGTACTCAGTTAGGAAATATCATCGGCCAGGAGAATAGGCCGATGTATCGGAAACCTTATCCAGACTACATTGAGGAGCAGTATCCACTGCCTAGAGGAGTAAAGGTCCCAGACTTTAATACTTTCTCTGGAGAAGTCGGCCGCTCTACGATTGAGCATATTGGCCGATTTACTGCTCAATGTACCAGAATCACGCAAAACGATTTTCATAAGCTGATATTGTTCAGCTTATCGTTAACTGGCCCTGCATTTGAGTGGTACATCAATTTACCAGCAGGATCAGTCAATACATGGGCCGAGATGGAGCGGTTATTCCATGACCGATTCTATAATACCAGTCCTGAAGTTTCGGTAGTTGATTTGACGTCAACCAAGCAGAAGGCGTCCGAATCAGTTACAGAATTCATTGAAAGATTTTATGCAGTGAAGGCTCAGATGAAAACAATGCTGCCTGAGCATGAATATATTCAAATCTTGAAGCAGAACTTGAAGTTTGCCATCAATGATAGATTGATGGTTACAAGGCCAAGGACTGTGGCCGAATTAACGGCCGAAGCCATAAGGATGGAGACTTATTTGGCAGAACAAGCTGCTTTAAAATCAAGTCGAAGTCAAAGTGGAAGATCGCAACCTATCCAGTCAGCTGCTTCATTTGCAGAATCTCTGGATAGATGTGAAGTCCAGGAAGAGTACAACACGGATGACGTTCCTGCATTAGCCGAAGTTGCAAGGGCAGAATTAATCATTAAGAAGCCTATGACTTGTCCAGCACTTCGGCCAGCCAGAGGCAAGGAGAAAGAAGGAGGGGATGAATCTCAAAGATTTTATTCTTTCGACTTGTCACAAATGGATGAAATATTTGATTATTGCCAGAAGAACGGATTGCTGGAATTTAAAGGAAACCACCCACAACCCACCAAGGATCAATTGGAAGCCGGATGGTGCAGATTCCATGGATCGGCTACTCATTCCACGGTGGTTTGTGGACATTTCAGGAAGCTAATTCAGAAGCATGTCGATGATAGGAAGCTGAAGTTCCCGGACAGGCTTATGGCGATCGATAAGAATCCGTTCCCTGTTGCCAATATGGTGATGGTGCATTCCGACCAGAATAGGTCTGTACATGAACGATTGGGGGATCAATCATCATCTAGCAAAAGTTCTGTGCACGATCGGCTTTGAGATCGGCCATCGGCTCAGAAGACAGGAGTGTGGAAACGATTAGGATCTCCGAAGGGGAAGGAGAAAGTTGCGGATGTTTTCGACCGATTGGGGAATTATGAAGTAAAAGAGTGGATCAAGCAATCAGAGAAACATCAGGAGATCGAGATCGGGAATAAGAATGAGAAGCCAACGCTGAAAATCATAACTAACGGATGGGATTCAGAGATGAAGTTGACAGCCGATAAGCAGAATGGAAAGACTGTGATTCAGATCACAGTTCCTGAAGAAGCTGTCAGTCCCGAAATGAAGAAGCTCAGAAGGCCACCAGCAAATACTCAGGTAGGCCGATGGGTTCAAAATTCCCCAGAAAAGAGGCATTTCGGCCAACGCCGATTTGACAATTCCGCCTGGAGGGCAGAAGAGGGAAAAGTTCCGAAAGGAAAGGGATCATATCGTACTTTCAAACGAAGAATGCAACGGCTTAAAGCAGCTGGTGCTCTTGAACAAGAGGAGTACGAAATGATGCATATGGAAGAGGACTTTCCAGACGATTGTTCGTTCTCGGAAGGAAGGATCCTCAATAGAGTGTTTTCGGCTCGTTTGAAGTCAGCCGAAGGGAAAGAAGAAAGGAAGCCGAAAGAAGGGCAGGATCGGTTGAAAAACAAAACTGAATTCCGGCCGAAAGTAATGCAGCCGAAAATCGAAGACGAACAGCCAAAAGTAAGAGAAGAGTGGAAACCTAGACCAGTCCGAACTAGGGAATGGAAGCCGAAAACAAATATTGTCCCGAATAGTGATACACTTTCGATCGGGCAGTTCAAGTTCGACTTTGGGTCTAGTACGAACATGGTAGGAGTGACCACAACAACTGAGGAGGAATACTGGTCTGATTCTGAACCAGCCGTGGTCTTCTGCCAGAAAGAGGGAGAATATTTCGGCGATGAAGAGCCCATTGTGGATTTCTGTTTCGCCAAACTTGAAGCATTTCGGCCTGAAGCCGAAACTGAGAAAGTAGTCGAAGAAGGCTATGAGGCATTTGTCCCAGAAGCTCAACCAAGCACGATTCTACCTCCGACTACAAAGATGTCACAACATGTGAGACCTTTGTATGTGAAAGGTTGGGTCAATGGGAGACCGCTCAGGAGAAGGTTTATTGACGGAGGAGCAACCGTCAATATCATGCCATTGGCTACACTAACGAAGATAGGCCGTTCAAAGGAAGATTTACTCCCTACAAGGATGAAAGTATTGAGTTTTGTGGGAGCCCAAACCACGGCCGAAGGGTGTATTTTAGTGGATGTAACGGTCGGAACGATATCGATTCCGACCATGTTCTTTGTTGTAGATGCAGAAGTTCCGTATGCGGCCCTTCTAGGCCGATGCTGGATTCATACATCTCGATGTTTGCCATCAACACTACACCAGAAAGTGTGGTTCTGGAAAAAGGATGGCACGGTTGAAGAAGTGGAAGGAGACCAACCACCGTTTCCAGTCAGCTCAGCCGGCTGAATTGATGCGGTATTATACGAAGAGCCCATACAACCATTCCTAGCAGTGGTAGGGGATCGGTACCCGTAGGTTGTTGAGTGTGATTGGACAGATTTGGGGTTCGAGGTCAGATATCAGGCCGACGAACGGCCAGTTGAGGAAGAAAGTAAATGATGGATGCACAACCGAATCAAGCAATCGAATTCGAATCGGCTGAACTCGGAGTTTCAGACGATAAAGCAGGATGGAGCGAATTAATGGATGCTATTCCAAAACGAACACCGGATTTCAAGGCTCAAGACCCCTTGAAAATGGTCAATGATGGTACAGATGAGCACCCGAGGGAGATCCCGTTAAGTGCAAATTTAGATCAGCAGATGACAAGCCGATTCAAGGAGGTGTTAATCGAGTTCAAGGATTGTTTCGCATGGGACTATACAGAGATGCCAGAATTGGAGCGATCGATTATGGAGCATAGATTGCCAATCAAAGAAGGGTTCAGGCCGCATAAACAGACGGCCAGGAGGGCAGCACCCGAAATAGTCCCAAGGATAAAAGAGGAAATAGAAAAATTATTAGCGGCCGGATTTGTGAGGCCAGCTAAATATGTAGAGTGGTTATCGAATATTGTTCCTATAATAAAAAAGAATGGGAAATTGAGAGTTTGTATCGATTTCAGAAATCTTAATATAGCCACTCCTAAAGATGAGTATATGATGCCTATTGTTGATTTGTTGATTGATTCGGCCGCAAAACAGGGGATGTTGTCATTTATGGATGGATATTCAGGATACAACCAAATCTTTAAGGCCGAAGAAGATGTTCATAAAACTGCATTTCGGTGCCCGGGAGCCATAGGAATATACGAATGGGTAGTAATGCCATTCGGCTTGAAGAATGCAGGAGCTACCTATCAAAGGGCCATGAATTATGTCTTTCATGATCTAATAGGAGAATGTGTTGAAGTCTACATCGACGATGTCATGGTCAGATCCAAAGATATGGAAAGCCACTTGGACGATTTGCGAAGGGTATTCATAAGAATGAGATTACATGGAGTGAAAATAAATCCAGCTAAGTGCGTTTTTGGAGTGCAAGCAGGGAATTTTCTTTGGTTCTTGGTACACAATAAAGGCATAGAAGTTGATGCGAATAAAACCAGAGCAATCCAAGAAGCCAGGCCTCCACATGATAAGAAGACTCTGCAAAAATTCCTTGGGAAGATCGGTTTCTTGAGACGATTTCTGGCAAATGCGGCCGGAAAGTCGAAACCATTAACCGATTTACTAAGGGTGAATAAAGAGGAGGAATTCATATGGGGAGATGATCAACAAAGAGCCTTCGAGCAATTGAAGCAAGCTTTGGTGAATCCGCCAGTGTTGGTCCCTCCAATTTTGGGCCGACCGTTGAAATTGTATATAGCAGCGGCCGAAGAGTCTATTGGAGCGTTGTTGGCTCAAGAAGATGATGAAGGAAGAGATCGGGCGATTTACTATCTAAGCCGAATCCTTAGGGATGCCGAATTAAGGTATTCGCCGATTCATAAATTGTGTTTAAGTCTTTATCATGCATGTCAGAAGTTGGAATATTATATTCAGCCACGGCAAGTGATAGTGGTAGCTTCGGTTGATATAGTAAAAATTATGATGAATGATCCAATCAGTAGCCGAAGAATGGCCAAGTGGGCCATGAAGTTAAATGCATATAACTTGAAATATCAGCCACTTAGGGCTATGAAAGGTCAAATTGTAGCAGATTTTTTGGCCAATCATGCGATGCTCCCAGTGTCCGATGATATCGGGGATCAAGTTCGGCCGAAAGAAATAAAAGAGGTAGGGATTGTATATCTACAACCATGGATAATGATGTTCGATGGTTCAAAAGCCGCTTCAGGAGTTGGAGTAGGGTTTACTCTACATACACCAGAGGGCAAGGTATACAAGTATTTCGTACAGTTACCAAATTCCTATACGAATAACCAAGCTGAATATAAGGCATTAATCTCGGGATTACGATGTCTAATAGAAGAAGGAGTAAGAGCTATTGTAATCAGAGGAGATTCGCAAATAGTTATTGAGCAGTTATTAGGAGATTTTTCGGTAAAAAGTTCTCAACTAATCAGATTGTACGAAGAAGCAATCGGTTTGTTAGAAGAGTTCGACGAGGTTTACATCGAATACATCCCAAGGGAGAAAAATGAATTAGCTAACGAATTGGCTCAACATGCAGCCAGGTATCGGCTGATGCCGATAGCGGGAAATTTGGAAATATATTTGGCCGAAACTGAAAAGGCCGAATGGATAAAGAAGATAGCACAAACGTTGGAAAATCCATCCGAAGCTAGTCCAGTCGAAAAGCAGAAGGTGATGGATTACATAGTAATAGGAGGGTTACTCTTTAAGCGAGCCATTGATGGAGTATTACTCAGATGCGTCAGAGATGAAGATGCCAAAAGGGTAATGGGAGAAGTTCATGAAGGAATATGCGGCGCACATCGTGCAGGAAAATCGATGAAATGGAGTATTATTCGGCTGGGATACTATTGGCCGAATATGGGAATTGATTGTGAGAAATATGCTAATGGATGCCGCGAATGTCAGAAGCATGGGCCGATTCAAAAGTTACCGGCCGAAGAACTGCATATAATGATTAAGCCATGGCCATTTCGAGGATGGGCTATGGATATAATTGGGAAGATTCATCATTCTTCATCGAAAAGGCATGAGTTTGTGCTAGTGGCAACAGACTATTTCACAAAGTGGGCCGAAGCTCAGGCATATGTCAGCATTTCACAAGAAGAAGTGATCGAATTTATTAAGAGACAGTTGATATATAGATTTGGAATTCCACAAACGATCTTAACAGATAGAGGAACTGTATTTGTGGGAGAGAAAGTCAAGGCCTTTGCAAAAGAGTATGGGATAAACATTGTGCACTCGTCGCCATATTATCCACAAGGGAATGGACAGGCAGAGGCCACGAATAAGCAGTTGATAGGAATTATAAAGAAAATGATCGAAGATCAACCAAGAAAGTGGCATGAGAAGTTATCCGAAGCATTGTGGGCCTATCGAAATGCCAAGACTTCAGCCACTGGATTTACACCATTTCGGCTGACTTATGGTATGGACGCAGTACTTCCAGCCGAAATAACAGTGCCGACTTTAAGGACAAGCCAAGCATATTTAATGTCGGCCGAACAATATGATTGTGCAATGAAAAATGAATTATTGGAAGTTAACTCCGATCGGGTGCAAGCTTTTGAGAATTTGCAGAAAAATAAAGACATTGTGGCCGATTGGTATAATAAGCGAATTCGTGTAAAGCGATTTGAAGTCGGTGATTTAGTTTGGAAATTTATATGGCCACCCAAACAGAAGGATGGCCGATTAGGTAAGTGGAGCCCCAATTGGGAGGGGCCTTTTATTGTTCAGACGAAATTACCGAATGGAGCGTACATGTTAGTGGATGAAAATGGTGAGCAGATGTCAAATCCAGTAAATGCAAGATATATAAAGAAATATTATCCATCCGCATGGGATTAAACATCAAGTAAGGCGAAAAAGTAAAGATTTTATTGCATGAGCGAGCATTACAAAAAGGTACTACTTCGGCCGAAAGCGGCGTCGATAGTCCGAAACTATAATATACAAGGAAAACGTCATGGGCTAAAAAGGCTGGGAAGAAACGAAGGCCAGTGGGATCTGAAGTGGTAGATGTCCAACATTCATTCCCAAGCCCAAATTCTTCCAGCCGGCGAGAAAAGAGATGGCTGTGCCAATAAAGCCAGCTCCCAGACCAGGAAGAAGAAAAATTTTATCTGCTCCAGCAAGGACACCCCCTTTTTAGCATGGAAGATAGGGATGAAATTCGAGGGGTATGGCCTTCGGAGCTAAGAAGATAGTTCGGTCCCATAGAAAGGCGCGATTATCATTCGACCGCCCAAGACTTTGGGACCGATATTAGTAGAATTACGATAGGTCACATTAGTATTAAGAAATAGAGCAGAGCTCGAATATGACCGTCGAAATACATGTTAAGAATAGTGTTGAGAGTTCCTCGCCCGCATGAGGGTGGTGATAAAAGGATTAGCTGAACTCGCGTTGCATAAAGGGAGGGTTTTCGGATCATAAGTGAAGGATCAACCAGAGAATCAGCATGCCAAGGAGGCCAGGGAGGAAAAGAGATTAAAAGTATCAAGATACTCATGAATAACATTGCGAGATTATGAAATGAAAAGAGAAGAAGTGTTGGTATTTATAGAGAAAAATGAAGGGGATGTCATTTATGGCAAAGAATAGAAACGTAAAGAGAGAAGCATTAATCACGGATGAGACGTTTCAGGAATCCCAATAAAGCTGCAGGAAATATTACTATATCAAGGGATATCCCCGAGATCACGGAAAGAAACATATGAAATAATCCACAAAAGACAAATATTTAATACTAGGCCGATCAAGCATACAAGAGGGATCGGCCGAAATAAGAGTCAGAAGTACATCAAGGGGGATGTAATTACATTCAAGAAATAATAACGACAAATGTCAATCTCCACTCAAATCATAAGCAATGTCTTCATCGAAATCACTGGGAAGGATAGCGGCCGAATTACGAGCAGTAGCCGAATTCAAGACTGATTGAAACTCTTGAAATGATCGAGCTTCAGCTTCGGCCGAAACCGGAGGGTCATCAGGTTGGGACAAGAAAAGCTGATCGGAAGTGTCTTGGAAAGGATCACACTGAGCATCTAAGAAGAGAAATCAAAAGAGAAGGAAGACATAATCATCGTATATCATCAAGGCCAAAAGAACAAATTAAATATTACCGGAATTCCTTGGATTATCCCCCATAGAAGGATTGACAACAGGGTTATCTGAGACCGTCGAAGCATTCGGTGCAGGAGGGAGTTGGGCCGCGACAGAACGAACTTGGTCAGTCACCGTTTGAGTATTCGACCACAAACCACGAAAAACACCAAGGATATCGTCACTAAAGGACAACCTCAAAGAAAGATAGTCCGTTTTCTCTTTGAGACTATCGAGCTTGTCTCTTGGAGCCTGAGCGGATATGTGGAGCTGCTTTACAAGTCCTTGCAGATGAGCCGATTCCTTGTCAACTTCGGCCAAGGCATTCTTCACGCCTTGCACCTCATGTTGAAGTCGGCTGATTTCCGAGTCAATGGCAGAGAGACGATTCAAATACTCGGATCTGAGGCCATCATTGGTCGATAACTTACCCATATAAGAGTAATAATCGGAAGCATGCTTGTGAAATTCCACCCTGTGAAGGGTAAGAGAGGCTTGCTCATCCTCAAGTGTTTTGCGAGTAGCCAAAATACTCGGAAGTTCCAGGTCTATCCGTAAGAGGCATGTGAACATTGCTTCGATAACATCTGACAGACCAGAAGCCAGAAGATCTTGGGAAAATGCTTGCCTGATATATGAAAGAAACAGAAGGATGGGCTTGGTTTGGACGGAGAAGGCATCGGACTGTTCAGAAATCAAGTGTTCTAACTTATCCAAGCAAGCCTTGAAAGAATGAGGAAACTCTGATGAAGAGGAAATAGACGAAAGGGAAAATAAATCATCCATAATACTCCTATCTGGAAAAGGAGAATGAGGATTAACATTACCAACGGCTAACTCTTCTAGCCGAGTATGGGCAGGAGAGGGGTTAGGAATAGAGACGATAGAAGAAGAGGGAAGGGCAATCGCTAGAGAAATAGCCGAAATGGGAACAGTCGAATCAGTATTGCCACCTTCAAGAGCATGAGAAATCGAGCCAGACCCCATGCCGGCCGATGAAACAGGAGTTATGCTAGAAGTAATGGCCAGATTCTCATCAATAGGGTCGAGGGCTGTAGGAGAAGGATCAGGCGATCCAGAAGGATCAGAACAGACTGCAACACGAGGAACCTAAAAGAGAAGGAAATAAATGTCAATAAGGCGACAGTGAACAAGGAGAAAAAGATAAGAGAGAAGAATAGCAGGAGATCTGATCAGCGGACATAGCCGAACTAGGAAGGGGCGAACGAGTCGAACGTCGCAGTGTCTTGGATGCAGGTTCTTTTTTCGACTTCCCCGAACCAGAAGCAGTACGCTTTCGTTTCGCAGAAGTAGTAGGAGCAGACGAAATGCGTGGACGGGATGGAAGAGACGAGACATCATCCAAAGCAGCCCCTGCAAAATGGGAATAAGAGGAAAATCTGAGAAAGATACACGGCACGCAATATAAGAAATCAAAAAGACTTACTAAGTAAGGAAAGTAGAGGGTCATCCTCTTGAGAAGAGCAGGAGTAACCGGGGGCTGAACCAACAACCGAAAACATCATAATACCTGGGAAACCGCGAGAAATAAGGAGGCTCTGCAAATTAGTGCCGAAATTAACATAAGAAAGAACTTTCTCCCACCAGTCATCAAAACGCTTGGTCGATAGGCCAGGACGGATGTCGAGAGAATGAACTTCAAAGTTGCAGATCCGGAGAGCCCATGTACGACAAAGATTTCGGCTATTCTCAGGGCCGAATCCTTTGAAATATTTGCTGTATCGATTTGGATCTCCATAAAGAGGAAGGGCCACATCTTGAGCAAAGCCGAATTGGCGGCTGACTAAGTGAGGGTTGTAAACCTCAGAAAGGATAGGATGTTCTGGGGGAACAAACAGCGAGCAATTAAAAACATGACGAGGAATGATGCAAGCATTCCAGACTTGAGCAAACGCCTTCAGAAGTGGCCTACCAAAAGGAGGAACGTTGATAGCCGAAACCCAGCTATCCGGAGTGCCAGAGTAAAGGTGGCAAGAAGAAGGACTAAGTGGGGATCGGTTCATGAAATAATAAATCCATTGTTCAGTGCGCATTTCGGGAAATCGGACTCCGAGGAGGTCATTGGCCGAAGGATGGGTAGTATCGAAAGGTTGGGGTTCAAAACCAAAACATATCCCTGAAATGCCAGACAAGCCAGAGGTGGAGGAACTAGAGGGGGCCATGAGATCTGTTGGAGTGACCGTCAGCCCATCCATGAACCAGGGACGAAATACCAGAATACAAATGCACCAAAAAGTAGTCAGTGAGAGGCAAATGAACATCATCCATAATGGCCTTGGCCAAAGGGTAGGTTTCAAGAATAACATTCTTGGCAGGTGCGCACCAGAAGAATCGGATAAGAAAATGCATCATAAAAGCCACAGATTCCACCTGGGGGAATTTGGGCTTAGTACCACGGTACTTATTAATCCACGAAGAAAAAGTGAGTCCTGAAGCATAGCCGGAGTTTTTCGTTGTGGGTTTGTCGGAGCCGGTAACACCTAGAACATGCTTTCCAAGAGAGGGTAAATCTAGAAGAAGCTTAACGTCCTCAATAGTCGGAGTCATCATACCCCAGGGGAAGCAGAAACAGTTAATGGATGAATTCCAAAAGCAAAGAAGGGCCTGAATGTAGTTATAAGTAGTGGGGAAAGACTGCGTGCTCAACTTAATCAAATGATTAACATCAGAGGTAATCCAAACCGATCCACAGTGAGGAAGAGCCATTTCGTACCAATCAATGTGTTCCGGAGTCACCAAAGGCCAAGTACTGAGAGGACTGATGAGCTTGACAGAAAAGTGATCCGAAAACAAAGGGATCGCCTTCGATTCCCCAAAAAGAGTAGAAGCGGAAGTTGCGGCCTCGACAGAAGTTGCAAGAGGCCCGAGAGCAGTAAGATCGCCGCCAATAGGACGAAGAGAAGAGATATCGGCGAGGGAATCTTCGGCATCTTTGATCCTTTGAGAAGAAGGCGAAAGAGTCGGTTGCGCCATTGAGAGAAAAACGAAATGAGGAAAGATACAGGAGAGAATATGAAAAGAAGAAGGGAGAGTAGTTTTAAAAGATAAGGGAAAACGAAAAGGCGTGACCGTATTTTAAGGCGTAGTTAGCACACGAGAAAGATAAAAATAGGAGATTACTTGAGCTCTTTTCTGGACGAAAAACCGCCCAAGTAAGGAGGGCATCTGTTGGGGCCACAGAGGATATTGGGCCGCGAGGAGAAAGAATTGGGCCATAATAGATGGGCCGAAGAAGGATTTATAAGAAGAGTTGGGCTTGAGATATATTGGGCCGAGAAATTAAAAAGGGAGCAATTTAAAATAGAAGAAGAAACTCGAACGGAGGAACATTTCGGAAGGAAAAGATTTCGACCGAAATGAAGTCAAATCAGCCTATTGAGGAAGGTGGAAATCGGCTTAGGGGAATCGGCCGGAGCGCGTTATTCCAGCTCCGGCTATAAATAGGGGATGCCATACACAGAATCAGAGAGATCAATCCAACCCCCAAATTCCTTTATCAAATTTACTTCTTTGTATCTTTACTGCTTTCCTTTACTGCTTTCCTTTACAGTTTTTCCTAGATTCTAGCTTAGCTTGTAGCGGTTACTTCCAAGTCCACCGTTGTTTCTTAACAACCGGTAGTTTGGTTCTAGTTTTTCCGGTGAATTCGCCGTTGTTTCTTAACAACATGTAGATTCTCCATTGTATTTTGTTGCCATTCGAATACTAAGGAATATTCAGTCAAGTTTGGGCGTAATTTGTTAAGTTTGGGCGCATTATCATTAATCCGGACCCGTAACCGGTTTGATCCTTTCTCCGGTAGCCTCCCTTGAGGAGAAAAAGGTCCTTTGGCACAGCCAGACAGTGGCCAGCCAAAACAGGAGAGCTGAATTAAGTAGTAAATCTCTCTATTTATTTGAAATAATGAAGAAATTCATAAATGAATTTTAAATTACACCCTCAAATCCTACTCCAATTCGAAATCCATTCTAAAGCATTATAATGTCTTGACAACTTCAGAGTTTCAGACGGACAAATGCCAGAACATCCCCTCCACTTTTGGTCAATTTCCAACAAAAATCAATTCCATTCCTCCGAGATCTTCCCGTATTTGGATTACGCTTTCGAGTTTTTATATTGAAGGTTAGTCAACGCCTCAATTTTGTTTGGTTTCTGCGTCTATCTGGTGTCTAGATTCTGGTCCACTTACCCTGTGTCCCTCCCCGTCTTCTTTCTTCTCTATTACTGATAGAGTATACAGTAAAGCAAACTTTTAGTGCGTTTTTGTATTTATTCGATTTCTATATTGACTGAAATAAATGGTTATTCACATTGTTGCTTTTGTTTGGATGCTTGTATGTTTTCTATATAATTGCAAGTATGTCCAATTATCTAATATTGTAGACAACATGGTGTGTTAGGAGTCACACAGAAGATCATGTTGTCGGTTCCTTATAAGATATAAACAGTATTCACAACTGAGATAGTTTGGACATAACTATTGGTTTATGTTGTACTCGAAACTTGTAATTAGTTTATCTTGACTATTAGTTTGCAGTAGTGTGCTGCGTCGCATTGAAAGGATCACAGTTAAGATGAATTCTTATATTCTGGCATAAGAAGAATCAAGATCTCGGCGACTCTGATTAATTCTTAACCCTAGTAGAGATAAATCTGACACATGGAATATTTGTTGGTCACTTTGATTTACCATGAGTGAGAATCCTAGTTGATTCAATATGCTTCGTATTTTGGGCGCCAATATTATTTGCATGGTGTCTATTTATTCTCACTAGGGCACTGTGTCCTGGTTATCCGTGTTGATGACGTCCCCTTAAGGAGCTCAATAAGGATCATTGCATGAACCCTGCAGGTGGATTTATTCCGTACAATGATGAAGTTTGAGTGGTACTACTTAAGGATTAAAAGAGATTAATTAATTAAATTGTCAGAAGTTTTAATTAATTAATGGACATGCGATGTCTTAAACATAGGGAATAAATTGAGTCTAATAGAGGCCCAGATTCAATCTGGATTAGGCCGGGAGTGCAACATTAATTATTTAGTGGAATTAATGAATGTTTTATAGGCCAAATTATGTTCTGGGCTGAGCATAAGAATTTGAGTCTGTAAAGGAGCCTGAGCCTGATACCTTCTAGTGGATCCCCAGTCTGGCCTAAGGACCAACTAGGAGAGTCTATAAATAAGGCTCCAGAAACCCTAGCCTCCATAATAACACAATCATAATTCTCTTCCAAGAGAGTGAGAGGGGGCGGCCATAGGGGAGTTTTGGAGATCCAATTTTCTCTCCATCCGGAGTTCGTACGGGGTCGGGAACAGTCAGGAAGAACCCTGGTGTTGAATTCGTTGGCGTCAAGGCGGTAGATCTGTTCGTTCGCCCGTTCGTGTGCTAGGAAGATTTGTTCGTGGTTGCATATTGCAGATCTACGGACATAGACGAAAAGAACCAAGTTTCCAATCAGACGTTGTTGCAGATATGCTTTGGAAAGGTAATTTTCGTAACCATTCTAGTAGATATATTATAATACCATGTATGTATGTGTTGGCATCCAATAACGATCCCTGGGCACGGACCACCCTCATAGGTGTGTTCCATCAATTGGTATCAGAGCCATGGATTCGTGATTATTGGCTCTGCAGGAAAACACATAGTTGGTATTTAGATTATGTATTTTCTAGCATGTTCTTGGATGAAAAATAAATATAAATATAAATTTAATTTATATTTATATTTATTCTATTGTTTTCATGTGTTGTATGTTTCCCGTTGAAGCCTTATTGTTTTGTTGTAAACGTTTTTCCTACCAGATAATAAGCGTGGGTAGATTAGGCGTTTTTCATAGATCAAATGTGTATAGGATTTCATGTAATTTTCATATTATGTAATGTAATGATGGAGATGGGCATGAAAAAGAGCAAATAGAGGCGATTTCACATGAAAGGCGGCGGCGGCGGCGAACCGGTGGCGGCGGCGGCGGCGGCGGAACTGGTGGCTGGGCAGACGGCGGGGCTGGCGGTGGCGGCTGCAGGGCTGATGGAAAAACTAGGGTTTTAGCCCAATGGGCCGAAATACTAGGGTTTCCGTCGGCAGAAACTGTTTGGGCCGTAACTTTTGCCTCAGATGTCCGTTTGGGGCCCATGATACCTTTTCGGAAACGTTGCGGCGAGATCTACAGGCATCATGGAGAACTATGACCGAAAATTACGGCGCCAAATTCGGACGTTTGGCAGACCTTTTTCCCCATTCTTTAAAGTTGGACGTCCGGTGAAATTTCATCACATTGCATGAGAGGCAGATCCAGGCATCGTTCGACGCCCATTTGAATTTTGTAATAGTTGTTTTAGGCTATTAGATAGGTTCTTGGGGCTGCACGGGATTGCTTTATTTTATTGCTTTCTTTATTTGCTTTGTTGATGTGATATTAAATTTAAATTTAAATTTATTTATAAATTTAAATTTAAATTTAAACATGCTAGAAATCACGTTTTAAGTAGCATTGAATTATGTTGTTTTAATTCTAGTGGCATGCTAGGGCTTATGTGATTTGCATGTTAGGAGCATGTTAGGAATTTAATTATTTCTTGATGCATGCTATGGAAAAACCTACAAGTTAAATGACTAAGTCTAAATTATTGAATTTTAATTAATTCATGGGCCTCCACAATTGATCTCTATGTAAAGTGATTGTCATACGCGTGGCCCATGGGGTCTCCTCCCTAACGGGTGTTGACTTTCACAAGATTACTAGATGAGATTTCTAATTTAATGATTTAATTTTAAGTAAAGTGTGTGACATACGCGTGGCCCATGGGGTCTCCTCCCTAACGGATGTGCCATGCATAAGTTTACTAGAAAAATTATTTCAAGATAACGAGAGGAGATTATTCACATGCGATATGACTACCCCATCGGTCGCGTATTAATTGTGCATAATTATCCTTAAGGTTAAATTGTGGTCAAGACTTTGATGTGAATTTTAACATAACCCCCCAACGGGGTCCCTGTTTTTATTTACATGGCCAGTTTTTTTTTTAAAAGATCGACAATTAGTTTCATTCGTCATAAGGATAAGTTGATGAGATAATGAAATTAGAGGCTGGGTGCCTGTTTGATGAATGCATGTGTAAACGTCCATCCTAACACGGCTTGCATATTCATTTATTGAGCTGTCGAGGAATGCATAATTTCAATGGTTTTGAGGTTTTTCATGTTATTATGCTTTCATGTGAATGTGAATAATTGCTTATACTTATGTGATTGCATGTTTTATTTATTTTCAGTCGTCAATATGTCGTTCAATCCACTTATGACTATTCTCAATCAAAACAAATTGACCGGTCCAAACTACTTGGACTGGAAACGAAATCTGGATATTGTCCTTGTCGCTGAAGAGTACAAATTTATGCTCACTACTCCTACTCCGGCGGCCCTGACTGATAGTTCCACCCAAGAGCAAAGGGAGGCTCATCGGAAGTGGCATAAGGCAAATGAGAGGGCTTGTTGCTATATATTGGCCTCTATGACCAATGTACTGCAACAGCAGCATCAAGGGATGTCTACTGCTGCTGAGATAATATTGAGTCTCAAGTGCTTTTTGGTGAGTCAGACAGGTCTGCGAGGTTTGAGGCAATGAGGAAGATTATGTCTTCTTCTATGCCAGAGGGAGGGTCAGTGCGTGAGCATGTTCTCAAGATAATGGAAAATTTGAATGAGATAGAGCTGCTCGGGGGTAGTATTGATGGTGACACCAAGATCGATGTTATCCTGCACTCACTCCCAAAGTCCTATGAGAACTTCCGCCTAAATACCATCCTCACTAAGAGGAACTATACACTAGCTGAGCTTCTAGTGGACTTGGTTGCGGCAGAAGGTCTTATGGGAAGTACTCCACAGGCTCTAGTTTCTGTGCACGCTGGACCTTCTTCGTCTAAGGGCGGGAAGAAGAAAAAGCCAATTAAGAAAAAGAGCAGTGGAAATGCTGGAAGCAGTGGGAGCAAGTCGGTTGCGCCTTCTGGTGGCGTGCAGAAACCGAAAGGAAAGTGCTTCAAGTGCGGCAAGACGGGACACTGGAAAGCTGATTGTCCTCTCCTAAAGAGCAAAAATGGTACGCCTCTAGTATTAGTTGTCGAAACATGCTTTGCGGCTAGTTCTACCAGTTCATGGGTAGTAGATACTGGAGCCACTGATCATGTTTGTTGTGCTTTGCAGGGTTTTCTGCAAACAAGGCAACTGAGTGAGGGCGAGGTTACCATTCGCTTGGGAAATGCATCGCGAGTGGCGGTGGTTGCAGTGGGAGATGTGCACTTATCTTTTTCTGATTCTGTTTTAGTTTTGAAGAACGTTTTATTTGTGCCTAGTTTTCGAAAGAATTTAATTTCAGTTTCAAAACTTTATAAGGACGGATATTCAGTTGGTTTAAATGAAGATTCTCTTATTATTATGAGAAACAACAGTGTTATCTGTTCTGGCACGATGGAAAACGATATTTATTCTATTACTTGTGCACAACAAACTGAAACTCAAGTTCATGCTTCTACATCATTAAAGAGAAAGGAACCTTCAAAAATGAATCAAACATATTTGTGGCACCTTAGACTTGGTCATGTCAATGTAAGGAGGATCCAAAGACTGGTAAGTAGTGGTTTTATGGGCTCTCTCCAAGTGGAACCATTCGCAGTCTGCGAATCCTGCCTGGAAGGCAAGATGACCTCGAGGCCCTACAAGGCCCAAGGTAATAGGGCCGATAATGTGTTAGAATTGATCCACTCTGACGTATGTGGGCCTATGTCAATTCAGGCTAGGGGTGGTTTCGAGTATTTTGTCACTTTTATTGATGATTACTCGAGATATGGATACATATACTTGATGCGCCGCAAGTCTGAATGCTTTGACAAGTTCAAAGAATTTAAAGCAGAGGTGGAGAACCGTCAAGGGAAGAGTATCAAGTCACTACGGTCTGATCGTGGTGGCGAATACCTTAGTGCTGAATTTAGGCAATACTTGTTAGAGAGTGGGATAAGATCCCAATTGACTACACCTGGTACTCCGCAACAGAATGGTGTAGCTCAAAGAAGGAATAGGACTCTGTTAGATATGG
This sequence comes from Hygrophila difformis, assembly GCA_030278955.1. Taxonomy (NCBI): domain Eukaryota; kingdom Viridiplantae; phylum Streptophyta; class Magnoliopsida; order Lamiales; family Acanthaceae; genus Hygrophila; species Hygrophila difformis. The sequence continues at coordinate 11,030,194 of JAOANR010000011.1, forward strand.
TGAGATCGATGATGAGTTATGCCTCCCTACCTATCTCATTTTGGGGATATGCCTTGGAAACAACGGCGTACATACTGAACTTTGTGCCTTCTAAATCAGTTCCAAAGACTCCAATGGAATTGTGGTCTGGGCGAAAGCCCAGTATGAACCACATTCGGATTTGGGGTTGCCCAGCACATGTGTTGGACAGGGAAGCTGATAAATTGGCACCTAGGACGGAAGTGCGGCTGTTTGTAGGATACCCCAAAGGAACGAGAGGGGGTTATTTCTATAGTCCTAGGGATCATAAGGTAGTGGTTAGCACCAACGCCCGGTTCCTAGAGGAAGACTATGTGAGTGAGCATAAATCCAAGAGTGAGATTATTCTCAATGAGCTAAGAGGAGACAATAGCATACCGAGTGTACAAGAAGATATACCACAAAATACTGTACAACGTGTTGACACTGATGTCACCACACATGAATCGCCTCGACGTAGTGGGAGGGTAACTTGATTACCCAGTCGTTTCTTGTTGGTGGGAGAGTCTTCAAACTCAGTTCCCAGTGATGAACAAGAACCGGATCCTTGGACCTACAAGGAGGCGATCCAGGATGTCGATGCAGAAGCTTGGCAAAATGCCATGGATTCTGAGATTGAATCCATGCATACTATGGATGTATATGACCTTAAAGACCTTCCAAATGACAAAAAGGCCATTGGGTGCAAATGGGTCTTTAGGAGAAAGAGGGGACCCGACGGGAAGGTTACTACCTTCAAAGCACGGTTGGTGGCAAATGGTTTCACTCAGAAAGAGGGCATCGATTATGATGAAACTTTCTCACCAGTAGCCATGCTAAAGTCAATCCGGATACTCTTATCCATAGGTAGTCACATGGACTATGAAGTTTGGCAAATGGATGTAAAGACAACTTTCCTTAACGGGAATCTGGATGAAGATATCTATATGCAGCAACCTGAAGGTTATGTGAAGAAAGGCCAAGAGCATCGTGTGTGGAAGCTAAAGAAGTCTTTATATGGACTTAAACAAGCTTCAAGGTCTTGGAACATTCGTTTTGACGAAATGATCAAGTCCTATGGATTTGAACAATGTCCAAATGAAATTTGTGTGTACAAGAGGTGCAACGGAAACATGGTGGTATTCTTAGTACTATACATAGATGATATACTTCTCATTGGAAACAATGTCAAGGTATTATCAGACGTAAAGGTATGGCTTTCTGAGCAATTTCAAATGAAGGACATGGGGGAAGCGTCGTACATTCTAGGAATGAAGGTCATTCGTGATCGGCAAAAGAGAATGTTGTGCCTTTCTCAAGCAGCCTACATTGACACTGTGATTGCTCGATTCAGCATGCATAACTCCAAGAAAGGATTCTTACCTTTCAGACATGGAGTTCCTCTATCTAAAGAAATGTGTCCCAAGACACAAAAGGAGACAGAGGAGATGGCTAAGGTTCCTTATGCCTCGGCAGTAGGAAGCCTTATGTATGCCATGCTGTGCACGAGGCATGATATATGCTATGCAGTAGGCATGGTGGCAAGATATCAGTCTAACCCTGGACAAGGACATTGGATTGCGGTGAAGCATATTCTCAAGTATTTGAGAAGAACTCGGGATTATATGCTAGTTTACCAGTCAAGCAATCTAAGTCCTTTGGGTTACACAGATTCAGATTTCCAAGCTGATCGAGATGAGAGGAAGTCAACCTCGGAATATGTGTTTACCTTAGGAGGTGGAGCAATCTCATGGAGGAGCGTAAAGCAGAAATGCATCGCAGATTCTACCATGGAAGCCGAATATGTTGCGGCCTCTGAGGCAGCAAAGGAGGTCGTGTGGCTCAAGAGCTTCTTGTATGACTTAGGGGTTTCTGCGAGCATGCCTGAGCGTATCATTATCTATTGTGATAACGCTGGTGCAGTGGCAAACTCAAAAGAACCTAGAGCTCATAAAGCTAGTAAACACATAGAAAGAAAGTACCACATCATACGAGACATCGTAAGGCGAGAAGACGTGGCTGTGACAAAGATTGCGTCGTTGGACAACTTGGCAGACCCTTTCACGAAGACTCTGGCAATAAAGATCTTCGAGAAACATGTAGAGGGTCTTGGTTTACGATATCTTTCAGCTAGCTAGACTTTAGGTATAAGTGGGAGACATATTTGTGTATACTAAAAGTTTAGCTTTAGTATAAGTGGGAGATTGATAGAGTATACATTAAAGCAAACTTTTAGTGCGCTTTTGTATTTATTCGATTTCTATATTGACTGAAATAAATGGTTATTCACATTGTTGCTTTTGTATGGATGCTTGTATGTTTTCTATATAATTGCAAGTATGTCCAATTATCTAATATTGTAGACAACATGGTGTGTTAGGAGTCACACAGAAGATCATGTTGTCGGTTCCTTATAAGATATAAACAGTATTCACAACTGAGATAGTTTGGACATAACTATTGGTTTATGTTGTACTGGAAACTTGTAATTAGTTTATCTTGACTATTAGTTTGCAGTAGTGCGCTGCGTCGCATTGAAAGGATCACAGTTGAGATGCATTCTTTTATTCTGGCATAAGAAGAATCAAGATCTCGGCGACTCTGATTAATTCTTAACCCTAGTAGAGATAAATCTGACACATGGAAAATTTGTTGGTCGCTTTGATTTACCATGAGTGAGAATCCTAGTTGATTCAATATGCTTCGTATTTTGGGCGCCAATATTATTTGCATGGTGTCTATTTATTCTCACTAGGGCACTGTGTCCTGGTTATCCGGGTTGATGACGTCCCCTTAAGGAGCTCAATAAGGATCATTGTATGAACCCTGCAGGTGGATTTATTCCGTACAATGATGAAGTTTGAGTGGTACGACTTAAGGATTAAAAGAGATTAATTAATTAAATTGTCAGAAGTTTTAATTAATTAATGGACGTGCGATGTCTTAAACATTGGGAATAAATTGAGTCTAATAGAAGCCCAGATTCAATCTGGATTAGGCCGGGAGTGCAACATTAATTATTTAGTGGAATTAATTAATGTTTTATAGGCCAAATTATGTTCTGGGCTGAGCATAAGAATTTGAGTCTGTAAAGGAGCCTGAGCCTGATACCTTCTAGTGGATGCCCAGTCTGGCCTAAGGACCAACTAGGAGAGTCTATAAATAAGGCTCCAGAAACCCTAGCCTCCATAATAACACAATCATAATTCTCTTCCAAGAGAGTGAGAGGGGGCGGCCATAGGGGAGTTTTGGAGATCCAATTTTCTCTCCATCCGTTCGATAGATCTCTATCCATCCGGAATTCGTACGGGGTCGGGAACAGTCTGCAAGATCCCCGGTGTTGAATTCGTTGGCGTCAAGGCGGTAGATCTGTTCGTTCGCCCGTTCGTGTGCTAGGAAGATTTGTTCGTGGTTGCATATTGCAGATCTACGGACATAGACGAAAAGAACCAAGTTTCCAATCAGACGTTGTTGCAGATCTGCTTTGGAAAGGTAATTTTCGTAACCATTCTAGTAGATATATTATAATACCATGTATGTATGTGTTGGCATCCAATAACGATCCCTGGGCACGGACCACCCTCATAGGTGTGTTCCATCAATTACAAGTTCATGTTTCATATGTTTCCTGACGCCCATTTTGGGCAATGTTTTATGTTTGTTCAACAATCGAATACATTCTCAAGTTCTTGATCATTTATCTCCCATGGAGGCACTCTGATTTTGCTTATTTTTCTTTGGATTGAAGGTTTTCTATAGCGAGGGTTTGGGCAAAAGATAGGGTGAGATTCAATGTTGGCGGCAGAATTTTCGAGACCACAGCCACAACTCTTGCAACTGCCGGCCGTGATTCCTATTTCGGAGCCATGTTTGATGAAAATTGGGATCTTCAATCCAATGCGGCCACAACAGAACACTTTATCGATCGAAACCCGGATTGTTTCGCAGTCCTTCTCGACCTTCTCCGAACAGGGGAGCTTTACATCCCTCTGAACATCCCCGAAAAATCCCTTTACAGAGAGGCCTTATTCTACGGCCTCCTGGACCACGTCAGGGTTGCCAAATGGGGCCCTTTTGATGGCAACAAGCTGCATTTGGGCCGGTCCGTGCTGGGCCGGGTTCCGGGGGACGGCACGGAGATCCGGGCCAGCCCGGACGGCGGCTGCTGCGTGGCGCATAGTAGTATGGTTCATGTGTATGATTGGATGCTGGAGGAGCATCTTCCTATTAACCTTGATTACCAAAGGGTGAATGATGTTATTTGGGTTGATTCTGACAGCATTGTCGTCAGTGCTTCCGAGAGGCCAGGCCGCGACGGAGGTGGAATGGGGTTGTTCAACGCGACGACCGGGGAATTAAGGTGTAGGTTCAATGTGAGACACGATAATCAGGCGAAAAGTTACACCGGTGGAGCGATGAGCTTCAATTCGGATTATAAGCTGTTTTCGAGCTACAAAGGCAGGAGCAACGAGTATGGGATAGGCGTATGGGACCGAGTAACCGGAACCCAGATAGATTTCTTCTACGAACCGGCTGGATGGTCGCTTGGCGATGCGGATAAGCTGCGGTGGCTGCACGGAGCCAACTGCTTGCTTGTCGCGACGTTCTTTCCTAGGAAGGACAATTGTTACATTACTTTATTAGATTTTAGGGATAAAAGCATGGTGTGGTCTTGGTGCGATGTTGGGGCTCCTGTTACGGACGATAGGCGTGTTAGGGATGCGATAGCAATAGAGGTGACGAGGTCAATATGCGTGGTGAATGAGTACGAGGATTTGGGGTTCATGGACATGAGGAACTCAGCCGGGGTGCTTAGATGGAGCTCGCGCAGTCGTTTGATGAGGGGTAAAATGCCGGACGAGCCATGCTACCCGAAGCTGGCCTTACACGAAGGGCAGCTGTTCTCGTCCATGAACGACATCGTATCGGTGTTTTGCGGCCCGGATTGGGTGCTGACATCTAGGCTAAGGAAGAGCTACGGTGGCTCCATATGTGATTTTTCGATAGGAGGAGACAGGCTTTTCGCGCTGCATAGCGAAGAAAATGTGTTCCATGTATGGGAGACTCGACCTCCACCGATCTTTTAATTTGAAAGTCGTATAATTTTTTCTTTTGAAGAGAAACAACAACATACTACTACTAGATTGCTGGATTCTTGTGTTAGCCTTATTAAGATTGTAGATTGTACCAGATGAAAATTTACTACATAGCAAAGTAATGTTTCGGTGTTGAACATACCTTGTAATGAAAATGGACCAAAGAAATATAGATCATTTTACTCATGGGCGTGTAAAAATATGAATATTAAACATATGCTAATGTAACGTATGTTAGAACAATTTTTTTTCTTTTTGAGTTTTTCTTATTATTTTTTATTTTTAGTAATGTTAGATATATAATACTCCTAATCCGAACTGGTAAGACTTTGATATACAATACATTTTGAGTATTACAGAACAAATTTTATACACTATTTCGCATCTACAAATTATACTCCTAATTCCTAAACCGAAGTGGTAAAACTTTGATATGATGTGGTAAGAGTATAGACAATGAGATGAATTGATTACTCAACTGCAACTTGTTAAGTTTATTGAGGGAATAATGAGGCCAATGCCCAATGATAAATGTGCTTTTACTCTAAGCATGTTGTAATAATCCTACCAAAACAAGAATGTTTTTTGGGCCCAACTTTTTAGGGTTTTAAAGTAAAAAAGCACAGAAAAATTGAAGTACACGCCTAAATAATTTATCATTATTTTTGTGTTCTAACAATTGGGTGAAGAATCGAACCTCTGAAGGTTGGAAGTCCGGACTTAACTATTTGTCCAAGTGCTAATCCTCTATTCTAACAATTAATAATAGCATCAAATGAGTTTTGATTACAAATTACCCACTTTTTTGATTTTTTTTTTTTTTTATAGAAAACATCACAATTATGTCAAGCACCAATTTAGATTGTTATTTTCTAACCGAAGTGATGAATGGTTGAAAGTATATTACTTAGATAATTGCTTGTAAATAGTGTACAAGTTAATTATGGTTGCTAAATTCAATAGAGATAGGATACAAACCACAACATACATGGCCAGGTGCAGATATGTTGAGAAGCACGGTTTATGTGATGTTAATGTATTTATGTCGCAATATAGAAAAATCTCAACCACCCGAAATATATGGCATAACATAATCAATACCAACCATTACATAATTAATCGCAACCATCACGTATGTGTCAAAGATTCAATAAATTATAGAAAAATCTCAACCACTCGAAATATATGCCATCATATAGTCAATCACAATCATCACATACTCCCTCCGTCCCAATAATTGTAGCTACATTTGACTTTTGACACTGTTAATTATTTAACTTTGACTCAATTTTATTGTATTGATGAAAGAAAAAAAATCAAGTGTGACATTGTTCGAATCGCCTAATAATATAGTTTTAAAATATATATTTTATATAATTTTTAATTATACCGATTTTGTGATACAAGGCTTTAAATAAGTGCATTAGATTTTGTACAGAAGATAAAATAAACAAAATTAATGGGAGAGACTGAGTAATAAATACCACTAATCACATAATTAATCGAAGCCATCATGTAGGTGTCACCGAACTCCTATTTTAAACCATCACAATGTATACATCACATAAAGCTTGACCATGAAAAAAACAAGCCTCTCATCTAGGGGTGAAAGCGGTACGGTATCCGATGCCGTATCCGATTATATTCGAATCCGAATCCGTATCCGACTATCCGGTCGCATACCGCATTCGTAATATTAAAATTTGAATCCGTATTTTAATATCCGCATTCATATCCGTATCCGAAAATATTTGACCGTACCAAAAATATCCGACCATATCTGAAAATTGATATGATATTATCCGGATTTTAGATATAGATATCCGAATATATTAATATATTATTATTTATTAATTACAATTATCAATAATTATAAAAAATATCAAATTATTCGATAATTTTTATAAACATTATCAAATTTTAAAAAAAAATTATAAAAAATTATCCGATAATATGTATCCTATTGAATCTATATCCGTCATATATCCGTCCGTTATCCGTACCGTATCTGTAATCCGAAATATCCGGAACCATATTCTTATGATCTTATCCGAATTCGGGAAAAAATATAGATACTATCCATATCTGACACTATAGACCGTATCCGTACCATTTTCATCCATGCTCCCATCATACCTAGGTGCCGGACACTAACCACTCTATGTTAAATTAACTCTGGCCTAAATAATTTTCATTCTAACAACGACTAAGTTAAACTGCAGTAAATGTTAGGTGAATGTCCGCTTCACATGCACTCTAACGACGCTACAATTGGCGAGGGTCAATCTTTATTACATATTGATTCACTCATGCATATTTTGATAATTTTGCATTCTATATTCATATGACTATTAGTGGCAGTTTGGTTTGAGGGAATGTTAGATTTCGAGGCAGAATTTTAGTAGGGAATGCTACATTCCTTTGTTTGGTTTGGGGAAATCTTTTATGTGGGAATCTTGGATTACCATCGAAGTGTGAATCTTGGAGTGTTTTGATGGGAATGTGATTCCTGTGTAGAGGCCAGATATTCTGAGATTACCGGATATCTTTTATCTTATCTTACATTAAATTGTCTTTTATAGCCTTTAAAATTTTAAAACCATACATCAACCCATTAAAATCATTTTTAACGCTAAACCCTTGTAGCCCTAGCTAGGAAGGCATCCCATATGTGTTGTGCACATGAATCATATGATATTATACTGTTTCTTTCCATCAATCATGTATGCAATTGGGATGGATGATATTCTTTCACATATTAATTTGTTGATTGAACCAAATAAAAGATTGTTTCTTTCTCTTCACCAGAGGAAGGAGGGAGGGATTGATACAATTATTTGGTTGCCTACGGGAGAATAATATTTTGCCCCAGAAATGTTGAAAAAGATCTGAACTGCTGTCTGTGTATAAATTTAATCTCTCTTCTCCATGACTAGAGAATGACTAGAGACAAAATGTTCGAAACGCAGCTGTTGATATTTCCAAGTATCTTCTGGTTCGTTACAGGGCTTCACTCAAGAGTTTCTTATTGCTAAACAAGATAAATTACTTTTGAAGGATGTTCTTCATGGTGGTTTTGATAAGCTTTTGATTGGAAATTATATCACTTTTTTGAATGGCTCATATTGCTGAGCCAATCATTAATAAAGTGTTTGACCAGTGTGTTGCCATTATGTGGGTGCAATACATAATAGAGTGTTTGAGACGTACAACTTCTGGCCAACAGTGGAGCACTCCACCTTCTCCGTCAACCCACGGGCAGAAAATGCGTGTTCTATTCCCATTTTTTGAGCACCCCTGTGGCCTCAAAGCAACGACATTTTAAACTTTGGGACAAGGGCATTATAATCTATTTATGTGATGTAGAAATTTGAGATTCCCAATCCTATCAAACGTAGTAATCTTAAAATAAAAAAAAAAAATAAGATTCCTAGCAATCTTATATTCCCAACAATCACATTCTCATTGGGAATCTCACATCTCCTCAAACCAAACTACCCCTTAGGTTTGTTATTGTAATTTAGCATTCTAAAAATTAGATATATTAATGTGCGCTAAGGTCGATGGGCGAAGGTGAAAAATACGAGATAGACTTAACTTTTTTTTAATTTTTTTTTTATTTTTTACTTTTAGATGCTTATTTAGATGCCGACCTAAATGGTCAAACCGCGATAGGGCGGGCTTTTGTAGGTTTAACCCGCACAGGCTTTGTCTGCTTTTTAAAATTTTTTTTTTATTTTTATGTATTCTTCTACTACGGATTGAATATTAGTTAATGTTCTTTGGTAAATGATGGCTAACATAGAGTCACTAAATAGATAAATTATTATTTTGGTTGCACACAGAATTACATATCTTATTATAAATAGTCGGTTTCTTCTAATATTTTGATGTTTCACTACAAGAAAAAACACGTTTTCAGACTGAAAAATGCGGTCGGCAACACCAAATGCGGTTTGTTTCGGAAATCAGCTGGTCCGAAACTTGCCGCCGACCAAAAAAATTTGCCGTCAGAGACCTGCCGACCGCACGTGCGGTCGGTAATATCTGGTCCCAAAAGATCCCGGGAGAAGCCCACCGAATTACCAACCGAAATTTGCGGTCGTTAATTTTTTTTATGCAAAAAAGTGTGGTTAGGAAGGCTCGAACCCAATCCCTCAACAACACTAACCTCCATCTTAACCAACTAGGCTGGCTATCTAACCCTCTATTATATCACTCCATGTGTCATACATTAAGGCCTTCCCTAATATATTTTGGAAGATGCTGAAGAGAGGGCTCGAACCCTGGTAGAGAAGCCTTTTCCTCGTGCGTGTGCCATTGAGACACCATACATTTCATTTCATTTCATGCCTAATAAATAAAATTAATGATTTATTGTCAGGCCTTACCTAATACAACTCTCCCAAAAAGGGAGAAGAGACTCCAACGGTCGGATCCAAAGTTTTATCACCGCAATCATTAACTATAAAAAAAAAAGTTGTCTTACACAATATTAATATTTTTAGAATAAAAATATTAAAAATAATTAATAACTCAAATTCGGAGTATAATAATTTAATATAACATAAATTTATAATAAAATTTATAATTTATAGTATAAAATTAAAAAAAATTACACAATGTTAATACCAATAATTATAGTATAAAATTAATTTTATTATAATTTTATAAAAAATTATAAAAAAATACTGAAGAGAGGGCTCGAACCTTAATTATAGTGATCCTCCCGACATGAGAGGGCTCTATTATATCACTCAATGTGTCATACATTAAAGCCTTCCTTAATATATATTTGGAAGATGCTGAAGAGAGGGCTCGAACCCTGGTAGAGAAGCCTTTTCCTCGTGCGTGTGCCATTGAGACACCATACATTTCATTTCATTTCATGCCTAATAAATAAGATTAATGATTTATTGTCAGGCCTTACCTAATACAACTCTCCCAAAAAGGGAGAAGAGACTCCAACGGTCGGATCCAAAGTTTTTATCACCGCAATCATTAACTATAAAAAAAAGTTGTCTTACACAATATTAATATTTTTAGAATAAAAATATTAAATAATTAATAACTCAAATTCGGAGTATAATCTTTTGATATTTCATTTTTTAAAATTTAATATAACATAAATTTATAATAAAATTTATAATTTATAGTATAAAATTAAAAAAAAAATTACACAATGTTAATACCAATAATTATAGTATAAAATTAATTTTATAAAACATTGTGCCATTGAGACAACATTGAGTTTCATAAGTTATAGTATAAAATTAATTTTATAATTTATTTATAATACAACATAAATTTTTAGTAAAAATTAAATTTATCTTATCACTAAACATTACATTTCTCGAGACAATAGTATTAATATACCAATAATTATTATAGTAAATAATAATAAAAAGAATATATTTTTTAAAATTAATGTAAATTAAAATATTTGGAATGAAATTCCCATCTTCAAACAATATATATATATATATATATATTTAAAACTTTTCAGTTGAAGGGTTTAATGTGTAATAATGATATATGCAATCTAATTAATGAGATAATAATAATGATACGCACTATCTGTTTAATTGAATATTTTAAAAAAACATAAATAGATCAATTTAAGATTCTATATTCAAATGTATTATAAGCTATAGAACAAAATTAGTATTTTATAATTTATTTATAATTCAACATAAATTTATAATATAAAATAAATTTATTTTATCATTAATCATTACATCTCTCGAAAAACATTAATATTAAATAAGTAATAAAAATACATAATATATTTTCTCAAATTAATATAAATTAAAAAATATTTTTGACAGGCCCAAACTAACAGTAATACCCTGTACACGTTATTCAGACGTAGTCTCTACAACCTGTAAATAATAACCAGATATTGTAACGCCCCGAAAATTCAAACCTGATTTTCGCAAGCATTACCGCCGTACTAACTATCCTAAACTAGTAGCCAGCTAATTTAAAACAGCTAGTACAAGGCTGAGTAAACCTAAAGTGATCATCTGATTAGTCCAGTTTCATGCGGAATCTATAATAAAATAACACATAGGCACGTAAATAATTCTCCCAGAGTAACTGAATAAAAACAATCCCTGTCAGAACATCAGGCTACAAGCCTCTCAAACATAATCTGGTATCCTGCCAATATATCAGAAACAGGGCTACCAGCCCAAAGCAGTAAATCACATAAGGCCACAGGCCGACAAAATGTAAATCCTAGATTCACAGGCCTCGGCTAATCAAAACCAGTACAAAGTGATAAATAAGTAGCAGAGTATCACATAATCACATATCAATAATAATAAAAGAGAAGTCCTAGCTATGTGATCTCTCAAAACCCCAACCCCAGTCATACTCCAGCGTCTCCAGCAGGATTTATAAAACAGACAAAAGCAAAGGGAGTCAGTACAACGTGCTGAGCAAGGCTACATGCAGGGGAATAAGGGAAAACAGTAAGCAACAAAAATGATAATAAGATAAGGATATAAATGAAGAACAAAATAAAAGTAAAGAAAGTAAACATCATACCGTCCCATACCGATGCTTCAACCACAAACATACAATTTATGCAAGTGATGCATGACCTAACATACACCTATCTACCCTATATACAGATGCAAATGAATATGCCTAGCCGACACCTAAAACCCGGGCGGTATGAACCCACGAGTGAGGATATCATCAACTCCAACCCGTTACAGGATAACATACATCATCCCCACATAGATCACAGGCATCACAACCATATCACAGGCATCACAGCCAAATATCCACCCCGCAGGGCCATCATGACTCAACAATACCAGTGAAGGCTGCCCGATCAAATAAATCATCATTCAACCCAATCGGGTCCATAAATAACAACACCAATGTAATGACATGCATATATGAGTATAATAAGATGATTCAACACTAATACTAGGTTCACATGCTTTCAACAAATTATATAGTTAGATATAGCCCCCTAGGCTAAGGCACACCTTCACACTTCGTCAAACACGAAAAATAACGACATAACATGATTCAACCATACTTCCAAGCTATTCAACAATTTCCACGGACTAATTATTCAATCCATAACCCTTTAACAATATTAGGAGAAGTCTAGATAAACATTGGAGAAAGAAATATAACAATTGAACGTCGAACACCCGAAACAGCCGCAGAACGGCTGTTCTGCCTAGAACCGCGTGGTGGTGGCGCGGTTCCTCTCCAGACCGCGCCACGGGCACGCGGTCTGCGTCTGGCCGGTGCTGCAATGCCATGTCTGGCGATTTCGCCGGAATCCGCCCTCCAATACCCCCCAAACACGTAATTTAAGCCATAAGACCCTTGCCTCGATGTCTTGAGCGATTAACACACTTCTGGAATGTCCGATTCGAACTCCCGATCGGCCAACAAAAACCCAATGCTAACATTTCAAAACCTCTCCAAATCACCACCAAATCAAATGAAGTAAAAATCAATGGGAAGAAGAAGGCGAGGAGAAACACTTATTAGCAACCAATTGGATGATTTCTCAAGAAACGTGATGATTCGAACGGAATGAAATCCTCCCCCTTTCTTTCTCCTTTCTCTCGGCCGTCCCCCTTTCCTCCGTATCTATCCAACTTTGCCAAAAATACAAAAAGACATCCATATAAATTCCAATTTCTGAATATTACAAATGACCCCCTACCCACTCTCAATTAGTTCAATTGGACCCCATCCGGACTTGGACGCAATCTAGCCGAACACTAAAATACTTAAACGGTCCAATTTAAATAAGTCGGGCCATTACACTCCTTCCCCCTTACGATCATTCGTCCCCGAAATGCACATTCAAGGACATGATCAAAATAATAAGTAAGGAAACAATGTGACTTCATAGTGATGGAGTCAAGTCCAAGTATGGGTACTTCAGCTTCATATGCTCATCGGTTTCCCAAGTAGCATCTTCAGCTCCGTGCCTAGACCACAACACCTTAACCATCAGAATGGTCTTTTGCCTCAGAACTCTTTCCTTAGCATCAATCACTCGAACAAGATACTCCTCATACTCAAGACTCTGATCCAATTCAATCTCATCAGGATGGATAATCTTAGATGGGTCAGATACAAACTTCTGGAGTTGAGAAACATGAAAGAAATCATGAGCTCGGCCCACTTCAGCTGGCAATGCCAATCTATACGCTACTTTCCCAGCTCTTTCCACAATCTCATAGGGTCCAATGTATCTCGGCTCAGCTTGCCCTTCTTACCGAACCAGCGTACCCCTTTCATAGGTGATACCTGCAAAAGTACCCTATCACCAACCTCAAACTCTACATCCCTGCGAGCTAAATCAGCATAGCTCTTCTGTCTGTCCTGAGCCTCTTTCATTCTCACTAGCTCAACAGTCTGCTCAATAATTTTAGGACCCATATTCACCTTATTTGTTGGATCATTCCAACATAAGGGATTCCGACACTTCCTCCCATACAACGCCTCGAAGGGAGCCATACTTATACTCGCATGATAACTCTTATTGTAACTGAACTCCACCAAACTCAGATGATTCTCCCAGCTTCCCTGGAAATCCAATGCATAAGCTCGCAAAATATCCTCTAATGTCCTAATGGTCCGCTCTGTCTGACCATCTGACTGAGGATGCCATGCAGTACTTATGTTAATCTGCGTGCCAAAAGCTGCCTGTACATCCTTCCAAAACTTGGACAGGAATCGGGAATTCCGATCTGACACAATCTCCTTGGGTATCCCAAACCTCTTTACCACATGCTGAATATAAGCCTTAGTGAGCTGACTCATACTCCATGTCAGTCTCATAGGTACGAACACTGCACTCTTTGTCAAACGATCCACTACTACCCAGTACCCAGATAGTGTCCATCTTCCTCACAGTCTGTGGCAGTCCCGTCACAAAATCCATGGAAATAGATTCCCACTTCCATTCAGGGATCGCAAATGGCTGTAGCAAACCCATCAGCCTCATGTGCTCAACCTTTACTCGCTGACAGGTAGCACACTTAGCCACATAATCGACTATCTCCCTCTTCATGTTGTTCCACCAATAAGTCTGTCGGATGTCTTTATACATCTTTGTGACCCCTGGGTGAACAGAATAAGGGGCCGTGTGAGCCTCATCCATAACCTCTATCTTCAGGTCATCACAACACTCAGGAATGCATCATCTATCCCCTTATCTCACCATCCCCTTCTCATCAATTCTGAAACTCGGAGCGTTACCATCCTGAATCTTCTGTCTGAACACTGCCATCTCTCCACTATCGTGCTGACTAGCGAAAATCTCATCAATCAAAGATGATGTAGTGACTAGCATGTTAAAAGTGTGCTGAACAGAGCCAATAGAAACTACCTGAACCCCAAGTCTGAGTAGTTCTCTACGCCATTCAGGCATCACCCCCAAACATGCCACTGAATGATGCTCCTTTCTGCTCAAAGCTTCTGCCACCCGGTTCGCCTTTCCCTCAATGTACTGAATATCAGTGTCATAGTCCTGCAACAACTCCATCCACCTCCTCTGTCTGCCACTCATGTGGTCTGAGGTGTACAAACACTTCAGATTCTTATGATCTGAATATATCTTACACTTAGCTCCATACAGGTTGTGTCTCCAGATTTTCAGAGCATGCACTACCGCTGCCATCTCCAAGTCGTGAGTCGGGTAGTTCTGCTCGTGTGGCTTAAGCAGTCGAGATGCATAAGCAATCACCTTCCCATTCTGCATCAACACACAACCTAAAAGTAGTATCACCCATTTACAATACGCGGACGACACAATAATTTTTTGTGAAGGCGAATTACATCAGATTATCCTTGTGAAACGGCTACTGATATGCTTCTCATTAGCAACTGGGCTGCGCATTAACTTTGCTAAAAGTAGTATTGTGGCGATAAACTGTCCAAGGGAGTTAGAAGAGGAAGCAGCGGCGGTATTGGGATGTGGAGTAGGTAGTTGGCCGTTTAAATACTTGGGGATTCCTATAGGGGGTCGGATCAACAGTACAAGTATTTGGCAACCTATCTTGGAAAAGATCGAGAAGAGGTTGGCGGGGTGGAAGGGAAGGATGCTATCTCAAGCGGGAAGATTATGTCTTATCAAATCGGTAATGAACAACATTCCAATTTACTTTTTATCTTTATTCAAGATTCCCAAAACTGTAGCAGATCGGTTAAGCTATTAAAGAGGCGTTTCTTTTGGAATGAATGGGATGGGGTGAGACATTTACATACCATTGGATGGGAAAAGATATGTCAACATAAAGAGACAGGGGGGCTGAGCATCTGGAATACTCAAAAGTTTAATTCAGCTATTCTTTTGAAGTGGAAATGGCGCTTTAGGAAAGAGCAATCACTGTGGAAAGAAGTGATAGACGTGAAGTATTACTAGGATTCATCACCCTTAGTACCGCAAGTGATGGTTGCACGGACTGTGTGGGGATGAATCTGTGGAGCTTGGGAGGACAGACGATCGGTGATGCAAAGGGAGGAATTTTTTATTCAAGTGGGAAACAGGGAGAGAACACGATTTTGGCAAGATGAGTGGGTGGTGGTGGGAAGAAAATTGAAGGACAGCTTCCCTAGGATTTTCGCACTGGCTATCAATAAAGATGGAAAGGTGGCCGAGTTGGGTAAGTGGATGGGGTTCGGATGGGAATGGAAAATTCAATTGAGGAGACAACTCTTCGACTGGGAATTGGAGATATGAAACAATCTGTTGTTGGTTCTAAAAGGAATATCTCTGAATAGGTATTCGGTGGACAGAGTAGTATGGTTGAAGGACATTAATGGGATATTTTCCTCTAGCTCTTGCTGGCAAGAAGCAGATAGTGCGGATGGTGAGGTATATGGAGCCAACTATGGAAGTTAAAATGTCCAGAGAAGGTAAAGGTACTGATATGG
The DNA here is from genome assembly GCA_030278955.1 of Hygrophila difformis. Taxonomy (NCBI): domain Eukaryota; kingdom Viridiplantae; phylum Streptophyta; class Magnoliopsida; order Lamiales; family Acanthaceae; genus Hygrophila; species Hygrophila difformis. The sequence continues at coordinate 11,046,213 of JAOANR010000011.1, forward strand.
AGGATCATTCACAGGGCTGTTCCAGTCCGGGAGGTTCTTGTCCAAAGAGGCTGCATTCCAGGTTCAAATATTCTGTGTGTATACTGTGGGAAGGACATGGAAACGGTGGACCATCTATTTTGCCAATGCGAGTTCGCAGGCGCTTTATGGCAGCAAGGATTGAGTTGATTTGGGGTGATAGGAGCGTGCCCAGGAAAGACAGAAAATTCGATTGCTTGGGGGATGAATGCTTACCTGACTAGTGGGAGGAGGACTTGTTGGCTAATCACAGGAGTGGCTATATGTTGGTCTATATGGAAACATAGAAACGAACTAATCTTTCAAGGAAAACGAACAGAAATTAGTGTGGTCTTTGAAGAGACTAAATGGCGAATGTGCACGTGGTGGAAAGTGGCTTTGAAGGACGCCGGAGCAGGTTCGACTGGATTGGAAATTAGCTTCCCAGAGGGATTAACGCTACAAATTTATATGAGATCCAAAGCACCTCGGTATGGTTTGACATGGATGCGACCGGATTTGGGGTGGTGGAAGATAAACACGGATGGTCTTCTATGGGAAATTCGGGTCCGGCAGGCGTTGGAGGGGTAATAAGAGACGATACGGGCGACATCACTTTTATATTGTCTGATTACATTGGATGCGTGGACTCTACAGAGGCAGAGCTGACAGCCATTAACCGGGTATGTAAGACTCTAATCCGAGATCAAGGATTTCCTTTGCCAAAGTTGAACTTCGAATGCGATTCTAGAAATGTGGTCAAGTGGTTAACAGAGCCAAACACAATGCCATGGAGGCTGAAGGAGCTGATGGGGCCAATTTTGGCAGTATTTAACCATGCTGGGAATGTTAAGATCCAACACATTTTTAGAGAAAGAAATGAGTTAGCAGATCTATGGGCAAAGAAAGGGGCCAGTGGTGAAGGAATGATAGAGGAATGGCAGTAGAGCTTGCCCCAGATAGAAGACCTGCAGATGGACTTATTTATTCAATTTTGGTCTCATTTTGGTGGTTCTTTCCATTATAGTTCATTTTGTTTGAACAGCTAGTATTGGAATACTTATCAGTGTTGATAGGGGGCATCGTTTGAGCCTTTACAACTCTTGTGACTCTGTAAGGTGATTGTTGAAAGCAAATACAATTAAAAATGTTTTCCTTAAAAAACAACACACACACAACCTAAACCCTTAAGTGACGCATCCGTGTAAACTTCATACTCACAAGAATCATCAGGCAGTACCAAAATGGGTGCCTCTGTCACTTTCTTCTTCAGGAGTTCGAGTGCGAGCTCGCAATCGTCATCCCACCGAAATCTGACATCTTTCCTCAGCAACCTAGTCAGAGGACTAGCAATACTCGGAAACCCCTCAATGAATCTGCGATAGTAGCCCACAAGACCCAAGAAACTCTGGATCTCCCTCACATTCTCCGGAGCTTGCCATTTCAATACTGCTTCCACCTTAGCAGGGTCAACTGCAATACCCTCACCATAAACAATATGTCCCAGAAAAGACACATTCTCCAACCAGAACTCACATTTGGACAGTTCTGTATACAGCTTATGCTCTCGCAATGTGTTCAACACTGTCCTCAGATGACCCGCATGTGCTTCACGAGTCGGTGAATAGACCAGAATGTCATCTACGAACACAACCATACGCACATCCAGCAGGGGACAGAATACCCTATGCATAAAATCCATGAAGATCGCTGGTGTGTTAATCAAACCAAAAGGCATGACCATGAATTCAAAGTGTCCATAACGAGTTCAGCTGTCTTAGGCATCAGCCTCCACCACCCTTTCAGTTGTCTTAGGCATCAGCCTCCACCACCCTTATTTGATGGTAGCCCCGATCTCAATCAATCTTACTAAACACACTGGCTCCTCTCAACTGATCAAACAGATCCTCAATCTGAGGTAAATGATACTTGTTATTCACCGTGATAAGGTTCAAACCCCTGTAATCGATGTACATCCTCATCGACCCATCATTATTCTTAACAAATAAAACAGAAGCTCCCCAAGGAGAGCTACTCAGCTGAATATACCCCTTACTAGTAAGCTCAGTCAACTGATCCTTTAACTCATTTAATTCAACAGGAGCCATACGGTAAGGAGCCTTAGAAATAGGAGTTGCATCAGGCATCAGCTCAATAGTAAAATCAATCTCCCGAGCAAGTGGGAGACCAAGAATTTCATCGGGAAATACATCCCCGAACTCAGATACGACAGGCACACTCGAAGCAGCAGGAACTTCTGTTCGAAGATCCCTCATTTGCCACAGGGAAAGAGAACAACCCATGCGCATCAAATCACACAACGAAGCAACAGAAACCACAGTGATAGCATGTGGAATCAAAGAAGGTCGGTAAGAGACATACTTACTGAGAGGATCTCGAAAGGAAATACGTGGAATACCATAATTGATGACAGCATGATGGCGAGTCAGCCAATCCATACCCAGAATTACATCAAAGTCAGCCAGACTAAAGACCACCAAGTCTGCTCTGAACTCACGGCCCTCGATGCTCAATACCGCATCACGCCATATATGATCACTTCGAATAATATCGCCGGAAGGCAAAGAAACTGGCATCAGGTAGGGCACCAACGGTCCTACTCCGTGCTCCCGCACAAATCGCAAAGCCACGAAAGAAGGCGAGGCTCCCGAATCGAATAGTACTAAGGCAGAATGATTCGCAACAGTAATAGTACCTAAACAAGGTACAAATTTTACAAAGACAGAGCAAAACGATAAATAAAACAACTACTGGAATTTAAAACACACCTGCAAGAACATCATCCCGGCCATCCGCCTCAGCACGATCTAAGACATTCAACCTACCACCTCTGTTAGCTCGAAACGGTCTACCACGGCCAGCATGCGGGCACTCCGCTCGGCGATGACCCACCTCGTGACAGGTCCAGCAACGGTGTACATGTCGTCTATCCGGGCCAACCTCACGAACAGGTAGCGGTGCATGGCCACGACCCATGCCCATATCAGCACGACCACCATCACAGCGACCCCCTAATAGCGGGCTGACCCCTCTGATCGCCGCCCCTATGTCCCTCATGGCCCTGGTCTCTGTGCCTCTTCCTGCTTTGCCACTGCTGGCGTTCCTCAGCCCGGCTCTCCTCCACATACAGGGCCCGATCGAACACCTCAGAAAGTGTATCATAAGCTCTGTACCCGAATGAAGACTTAATCTCCGCCTTGAGACCCGCAATAAATTGACGGACCTCATCCCTACCAGTGGGCATAACCTCCGGAGCATACCTCATCAGCTCCACAAACTTGTTATGATAGGCTTTCACGCTCATGCTTTCCGTCTGTCTCAAACCCAAAAATTCCAACTTCTTTGCCTCCAAACGTGTGGTGGATAGAAGTGGGAGCTAAGGGCCTCCGTAAACTGTTCCCAGTTGAACCCGGGCCTAGTGACTAGTTCGTTCTTGCGGGTCCTCCACCAATGTAGTGCTTCCCCTTTCCAGGTAATGGAAAGACACATAAACCTTTTGATCATCGGGACAGTTGATGCTAAAGAGAACTCAACCCAATTGTTACTTCCAGTTCTCAAGGTCAGATGGGCTGGCACCCCCTGCACACTTTGGTGGGCGGTGCTTTGTGGACAGATCCACATAGTCCACATGGGCTGGAACAGGTGCAGGAGCAAGCCGCACTACTGGCCGGGGTAATATCTGGAATAACTGTGCCAGCTGCTGAGCGAATTTAATTTGATTGTAGGCAGCTGCACCTCCCACTGGCGGATTCCCTGAGAGGCACCTGAGCAACAAGTGGCACCTCCAGTGCGGGTGGAGGAGGAGGAGGTAGTCCATCATTCCCATGTCCAACATCATCAGGTTGAACCATATTTCCTATCTCCTCAGGTGCAAAATCCCCAACTCTATCTCGAACAGGTGGGCCTTGGTTTCTGCGGGGCCTCCCCCGTTGCCAAGTACCCCTAGCGCGATAAGGAGCCATTTCGATATGCAACACAGACATAACATGAACAAACATGTTAGCAGAAATCACCAACATACATATATCCCACATAACTGATAGCAAAATAAAGGAATATAACCAATTAAATAAATAAATAATAACTAAACTCACAGTCCTCAATGACTGTAAAGTCACAAGGATCCTGACTGGAGTACCATAGTTCTTCCACAGTTCCCCAACTGTGGCTCAACCTGGTATGCGCAAAACTCAACAGAATAATAATAAGAATGCAATACTATACTACATGTATCCACACACATCTAACCACCTATGTCTGCATAAATTTAATGCAATAAAACAGCACACATGCTCTGATAGCAGCACTCTATAACGCTCCGAAAATTCAAACCTGATTTTCGCAAGCATTACCACCGTACTAACTATCCTAAAGTAGTGGCCAGCTAATTTAAATCAGCTAGTACAAGTTTGAGTAAACCTAAAGTGATCATCTGATTAATCCAGTTTCATGCGGAATCTATAATAAAATAAAACACATAGGCACGTAAATACTCCCTCCGTAATTTAATCATATTAACATTCCATATTTTTACGCAATCCAATGCAAGTGTTTAACGATTAATATCTCAAATTATATTAAAGTAAAAACAAGAAAAGTTCAATATTCTAAAACTATATGATTAGATGACTCTAACATCTCACTTGACTATATTTTATCTTATGTATCTAAGTTAAAAAGTGGAATTAAAGTTACTCAATAAATAATATTTACTATGCAAACGTTAACATCATTAAATTACGGAGGAAGTAATTTCCCAGAATAACTGAATAAGAACAATCCCTGTCAGAACATCAGGCTACAAGCCTCTCAAACATAATCTGGCATGCTGCCAATATATCAGAAACAGGGCTAACAGCCCAAAGCAGTAAATCACATAAGGCCACAGGCCGACAAAATGTAAATCATAGGCTCACATGCCTCAACTAATCAAAACCAGTACCAAGCGATAAATAAGTAGCACAGTATCACATAATCATATATCAATAATAAGAAAAGAGAAGTCCTAGCTATGTGATCTCTCAAAACCCCAACCCCAGTCATGCTCCAGCGCCTCCAGCAGGATCTATAAAACAGACAAAAACAAAGGGAGTTAGTACAACGTACTGAGCAAAGCTACGTGCAGGGGAGTAAGGAAAACAGTAAGCAACAAAAATGATAATAAGATAAGGATATAAATAAAGAACATAATAAAAGTGAAGCGAGAAAACATCACACCGTCCCATACCGGTGCTTCAACCACAAAAATACAATTTATGCAAGTGATGCATGACCAGACATACACCTATCTACCCTATATGCAGATGCAAATGAATATGCCTAGCCCGGCACCTAAAACCCGGGCTGTATGAACCCACGAGTGAGGATATCATCAACTCCAACCCGTTACAGGGTAACATAAACCATCCCCGCAGGGATCACATGCATCATAGCCATATCACTGGCATCACAACCAAATATCCACCCCGCAGGGCCATCGGGACTCAACTACATCGGTGAAGGCTGCCCGATAAAATAAATCATAATTCAACCCAATCGGGTCCATAAACAACAACACCAATGAAATGACATGCATATATGAGTATAATAAGATGATTGAACACCTAATACTAGGTTCACATGCTTTCAACGCATTAGATAGTTAGATATAGCCCCTTAGGCTAAGGCACAACTTCATAATTCGTCAAACACGGAAAATAACGACATAATATGATTCAACCATACTTCCAAGCTATTCAAAAATTTCCACGGGCTAATTATTCAATCCATAACCCTTAAATAATATTAGGAGAAGTCTAGATCAGCATTTGAGCACGAAATATAAAATTGAACGTCGAACACCCGAAACAGCCGCAGAACGGCTGTTCTGCCTGGAACCGTGCGGTGGTGGCACGTTTCCTCTCCAGACCGCGCCGCGGGCGTGCGGTCTGCGACTGACCGGCACTGCAACGCCATGTCCGGCGATTTTGCTGGAATTCACTCTCCAATACCCCCCAAACACATGATTTACGCCATAAAACCCTTGCATCGATGTCTTGAGCGATTAACACACTTCCGGAATGTTCGATTCGAACTCCCGATCGGCCAACAAAAACCCAATCCAAACATTTCAAAACCTCTCCAAATCACCAACAAATCAAACGAAGTAAAAATCAATGGGAAGAAGAAGGCGAGGAGAAACACTTACTAGCAACCAATTAGATGATTTCTCAAGAAACGCGATGATTCGAACGGAATGAAATCCTCCCCCTTTCTTTCTCCTTTCTCTGGGTCGTCCCCCTTTGCCAAAACTACAAAAAGAACCCATATAAATTCCAATATCTGAATATTATAAATAGCCCCTACCGACTCTCAATTACTTCAATTGGACCCTATCCAGACTTGGACGCAATCTAGCCAAACCCTAAAATACTTAAACAGTCTAATTTAAATAAGTCGGGCCATTACAGATATACACAAAATAGATTGCTGAAATAAAAACATAGAACACCAGAAATTTGGTCAACCAGTTCGATCCGCAAATCTACATCTCGGGGGCTCTAAGCCAGGATTTCACTAGATCATCATCAAACATGTTGCAAGGTTTTACCAACCCATTTCCCAACACCCTATTCACTAATGAACTTCCTTATCCCTCCTATAGACTAAGGAAACAGCTGGGAGTAACAAAGTGTTTTCTACCCAACTGCTGTGCACAAACAATTCAATGAAAGTGTGGAAATGGTTTTGTGATATCTAGCTACTTAATCTATTCAAGCTCACGGTGATACATCACCCAATCTAAGCCCATTTTTGTATTTACAAGAAATACATCATGAGAATCTAAACACAAATCAAAACACCAAAATGATAGCAGCAAACAGTCAACAAGTAATATACCCAGTAGCAAATAGTTGTTCCTGTCTTTTGCAAACAACAGAAATGGGGGTTTATGGCTCCAGCTTCCTCAGATCACCATGGCAGTGAAGGACCTTGAAGAAGCTCTATTTTCTTATCCTTTTTGCGGCTGGAATGAGTCTCATTTGGAACAACGACGACAACAGGTATTTATATTTATGCAAGGCCCATCAAAACCCTCAAAAGCCTGCTAAGGGGAAGTGGCCACGACACTGTGCTTTCTGTACTTTCTCAGTGAAGTAGTATACTCGTTGTTGGAGATTTGTTGCAACAACCGCGTTTCTGCGAACATCTTCACAACTCATATTTTGCCTAACAATCCCCCCCTTTGTGGAGATGATCGAGCCAAATATAAGAGCAGTGAAAAGTACAGGACATAGCTCAACTCCAAATATCATAAATGATCATAGAATAAGATCATGATATCAACAAAAAAACATGCATCAAGATATTTAAACATATCAGAGTATGTATACCATAGTCCATAATGCCATGAGAGATAGATCAAAGTAGAATAGGCATAGTGACCATCCAACACAGCATCCAATCAACACAGCAAAATCCAAACGCCAATATTAGTTAGATATAGACCATAGAAATCCTGAAATCCAGAAAACCAAAATCATAACAAAGTATTTTCAGAAACTTCAAACAAAGGTTGTTCCATAGTTGTTAAAACAACTACCCCTTCCACTGAACTCCCCCTTACTTGGCAAATCACTCTGATTCGTCAGAGGCAGCCTCCCCCTCAAGTTGATCATCAAATGAATTTGGCAGTAGTGCAACCAGCTTCCTGACCTTTCTCTTCAGTCCCATTTGCTCATCACTTAGAGTAGCAAGCTTTTTCTCAATCTTCAGCAGTTCAGCCCGGACATGATCCACCAGTTCAGACCAAGCTTTTGTGGACCAAGTTTGATGTCATTGTGGAGCCCCTTCAATTTTTCAAAAGGCAAATGGATCTTGATCTTGATAGAAGTCTCAGTTTCAGGAACCAATCCATAAGACTCAGCAAATACAGTGATTAGAGCCGGATAAGGTAACTGAGTGTTCTTTTTAACATTTGCCCAAGCAAATCTCAACATATGCTTAATGATCAGATAGCCATAATTGAGAATTTTTGGACATTCATCAATAGAGTACAGAAGTTTACCCATTGTAGAGCTTAACTTACTAGCATTGGTTGTAAGCAAAATATTTGAGAAGAACATAGGGACTCATAGAATTTCTACCAAAGGCTCTTTTTCTTTGAGAAGAAATAGCAGCACCAATGTCAGGAAGGTCAATATCTAACAGATCAAAGGGGTTGGACATTTCGTCGTTGGTTGGCAGTTCCAACAACGTGTTGAAAACAGAGGGGGTCAAATCAATCAGTACACCTCTACGATAAATTTTGCAGTACCAAGAGGAAGTAGGATCAAGTGTATCAGGATGCAAATTGGCATAAAATTCCCTAACTACATCAGGAGAGTATTTCTTAAGATTTGTGGCCCAAAACGATAAATGCTTGTTCTCAAGATATACAGTAAAGACAGTAGACTCATAATATGGATGTTCATAACTTTTTTCAAGAATGAAGCCTCTGGAGTTAAGAGTTTCCTCGGCATACCTTTCACCATCAGTAGTAAAGTACTTACCACTGTTGGCATCATTCACATTCTGAACAGGAATCGACTTCTTCTTCTTCTTCTTCTTTGGTTTCTGTTTCTTCTTTGGTGGTTGTTTGGATACCCCAGGAACAACCTTACGCTTGCCTCTTTCTCGAACTTGTCTCAGAATCTCATCCAAGGGGACATCATCCTCATCAGCATGGTCTGGTTGTTCCTGGGTATTCTGAACACCGGGATCAGGAGAGGAACTAAATGGAACTTGTTGAGCAGTGCCAGAGTGCGCCGATGGAGAGGATTGGGGGTCCAACATTAAGAGTCCTTCTCGAGTGGCAACATCGGAAGGGGATAAAGGGGAACTAGAACTAGGCGGCACTGGAACAGAGGGAGAAGTACCGGAAACAGTGACTGGAGGAGGAGTTGGACTTGTAGAACCCATATTAGGGTTTTCTGTTGTCGGAACACTCGCTTTTGGAACTGTTTCTGTCGGTGGCTTCTCAACATTCTCCTTCGATGCTTGAGGGTTTTCACCCTCATTTGATTAACCATCAGGATCGTCAACAAAATAAAAGTAGATTACATCATTCACATTCTCCTTGGCATCTTCAAATGTTTCTTCCTCAATGGATTTTTCAGAAGCAAGGAAGGCACGATAAACAGAATCATCCATTGCCAATGGTTGAACATCAAGAACATCCTTTTCAATGTTAGAGGAACTGTCTTTATCCGCCATTTTGAAATTTCAAAAATGGAGAGAGAAATGGAGACGCAGAGATGGAAGAGAGGGAAAATGGTTGTGTCTGCAAAAAGTGGAGTGACAACAATGATGATGCAAAAGAGTGGGGAGAAACCGCCTTGACCGGTGAAAACCAATTCCCAATGGGCTTGGGCCGAATAAAGAAAAGCCAAGTAGATTACGGCCCAAATAGTGACACAACCCATTAGTGCGAGAAAAGAGGTCCAAATTGCACCTCAACAGTTCAAATCTTGTCATATCCAGATTCTTAGTGAGTATATCTACAAGTTTTTGCAACGACGCCAAATGTTGGATTTTATAGAGACCATCTTCAACTAAATTCCAATAAAATGAAACCGAATGTCAATATGTTTCCTGCTATTGTGCTGCACTGGATTCCTGGAGATATTAATTGCGCTTGTATTATCACAAATATAAGAAATTCATCCAAGGAGATACTATAGTGGAGGAGCATCCGTCTCATCCAAATCAACTGAGTACAGAAATGAACAACAGTTATATATTCGGCTTTAGCTATAGAGAGAGCAACAACATTTTGCTTCCTTGAATACCAGCTGACTAAATTTTGTCCAAGATAAAAACATCCTCCAGTGGTTGATTTTCGGTCGTAAGAACAACCAGCCCAATCAGAATCTGTATACCCAATCAATTCCATAGAAGACCTCTTAGAATACCAAATGCCAAGTCCAGATGTGCGTTTCACATATCGAAGAATTCTCTTTACAGCCTTGAGATTTGACTCTTTATGTGCAGATTGATACCTAGCACAAACACCAACACTAAAAGAAATGTTAGGTCGGCTAGCGGTTAAGTACAATAGGCTACCAATGATACTTCTATAAAGCTTCTGATTAGTAGGTATTCCAGCCTCATCCTTAGTGAGCTTTTCATGTTGTCCGAGGGGTGTTCAAGCAACCTTAGAATCCTTCATTTTAAACTTCTTCATCATAAGTCCCACATACTTCTCTTAATTTAGAAATATACCATCATTAGTTTGCTTAATTTGCAATCCCAAGAAATAGGTAAGCTCCCCCATCATGCTCATCTCGAATTTAGTCTGCATAGAATGAACAAATGAATCTCGAAGACTACCAGATGTAGCACCAAAGACAATATCATCTACATATATATGTGCCACCAGTAAGTGGTTGTTGGTACGTTGTACAAACAACGTTTTATCAACTGTACCCGTACATAACCTCTATCTAAGAGATAAGTAGATAAGCATTCACACCAGGCTTGAGGTGCCTGCTTCAGACCATACAAAGCACGCTTAATCTTGTAAACATGATTAGGATAATCAGGACATTCAAGTCCAATAGGTTCTGAAACATAGATATTTTCTTTGATATATCCATTCAAAAATGCAGTCTTTATGTCTAATTGATAAAATTTAAAACAAGGGAGCACAAGACAACTAAGAGTAACCTTACAGCCTCAATGCGAGCAACCCGAGCAAAGGTTTCATCATAGTGCAAACCTGTAATTTGAGTGAACCCTTGGGCAACTAGACGAGCCTTGTTTCGAATAATTTTTCCATGCTCATCAGTCTTGTTTCTAAATACCCATTTTGTGACAATAATGTTCACTTCAGGTGGTTGTTCCACCAATTCCCAAACATCGTTACGCTTGAATTGTAGGAGTTCATCCTGCATTGCAGCTATCCAAAACTCATCTTGCAAAGCTTCATTAGCATTCTTGGGTTCAATGTTAGAGACAAAACAACTCATAACAGAAAACATAGATTAGCCAATTCTGAAATGTTAGTTTGATGACCTCGAGTTTGTCTAGGAGCAAGAGGGTCACGAATAACATCATCCTGAGAATGATATTTAGGAGCTCGTGGGCCACGTTTAGGACCTCTTCGCTTAGGTGATTCTGGAGCAGGTGGTTGTTCTGCAGGTGTTTCAACAACGGGATCAGCTTCTTTAGTGCCAGAAACCACAATAGGATCAACTGGTGCTGGTGTAGGGGTAGGCTCAGGCGTTGGCAATTGTGGAGGAATTGGAACCTAATCATCATCATCATGGTTCATGCCATCTCCTATAGAAGGATTAGAATCATCAAAAACAATGTTGACAGATTCAATTACCTTTGAAGTACTTTTCAAATACACCCGAAATGCCCCCGAGTCAACAGAATATCCCAAGAAAATAGCTTCGTCAGACTTTGAATCAAACTTCTTGAGAGATGCTCTGTCTTTTAATACATAACAGGGGCAACCAAAAACACAAAAATGAGAGACATTTAGAGTCTTCCCTCGCCAAATTTCATAAGGAGTGGTCTTGGTTTGTGGACAAAGGAACACGCGGTTAATAATGTAACATGAGATATTGACCGCATCAGCCCAAAATCTCTTACCAAGTGTACTTGCATGAAGTAAAGAACGAGCCATTTCCTTCAATGTGCGATTCTTCCGCTCAACGACACCATTTTTTTGTGGGGTATGAGGTGCTGAAAACTCATGTGAGATACCATGGTTGTTACAGAGTTGTGCGAACAACTGATTCTCGAACTCTTTGCCATGATCAGTTCAGATACATGCTATATTCAACTCTTTTTCAGCCATAAGCTTCAAAGATAACTTTTCAAACACAGAAAATGTTTCATCCTTTGATTTCAAGAAATCAGTCCATGTGTAATGTGAAAAATCATCAATGCACACAAATATGTAACATTTACCACCCAAACTTGCAACCTCGGTTGGCCCCATCAAGTCCATGTGTAACAACTCAAGACACCTAGTGGTTTGAACATCATCCACCACTTTGTGAGAGGAGTGGATCTATTTTCCCTTTGGACAGTCACCACACACTTACTTATCATTGCTTCGTAGTCTAGGCAATCCACGAACAATGCCAGATTTGCTAAGACGAATAAGTGAGGTTTATAATTCATGTGTCCACACCTTTGATGCCAAAGGCGAGCAATATCAGCCTGAGACATAAAAGCTCCATGCACAGTTTGCTTTAAGTCATAGCAGTTGTTAGAAGATCGAATACCCGTCATAACACAGTTCTGAGATGCATCAACAACTTTACAAGTATCTTGAGTAAAGTTAACGAGAAATTGATCATTATGTAATTGACTAATAGATATAAGATTTGTAGTCAATCCAGAAACATAAAAGACTTTTGAAAGAGTAGGCATTTTACCATCCTTCAATTTACCATGTTCGAGAATCTTGTTCCTAGCACCATCTCCATATAAGACTTCTCCACAATCTTCCTCAATATAATCCATGAGAAGTTCCTTTTGGCCAGTCATGTGATGAGAAGAATGAAATTTTTCACAATTTCCTGCACGAGTATTTTCTAAAATATCCCAAGTTAAATTTATTCAAAGAAAAGAGTTATGATTCGTGGGAAAGGGGTTTAAGGATATACTTCACTTTTTATTACTCATATGGGGTATTCTGAATTCAAACTGCGCTGCATCCTCTCCGGCATTGGCGCCATGAAACTTTTGACAGTTTCATTACGCTGCTGGGGGGTGAAGAGCCTCTAAATATAATCTCCAATTTCACGGCGATGTGATCCTCCTCGGCATGAAACTTTTGACAACTTTCACGGTGCAGCCGGGATAGATAGTTCAATCTTGACCTTCAGTCTGTCACACTGAAGGTCCCCAGTAATTTGCATCATAAAACTTATCATAGTTTCATGTCATGAAGATCCTCGCCATGAAACTTTTGACACATTCCCATTATATGAGCATTTTCTGAAACATAATAATCCTGGTTTTCAATTTTATTTAGCGAAACCAATTTATGAAGATGGAGTTGGGATTAGGGATATATTATAGGTTGTCACGTTTTTATTACTCGTGCTAAGAAACTGTGCCCCCGAAAGCGCACGGTGTCAAAAATTGCAGTAATTTATAGTAAGACCGGATCGTTCACCGGAGGATGTGCGATAGAAGCAGGGCCCACGTCATTTACTAAGATTTTCCACTCGGTTACTCGATTCAAGCTCGTGTTTGTTTCTAACAACTAATTGACATAATTTAAACTAGATTTTGAAAGCAATTAAATTATTCTACAAAGCATGATAAAATTAGTCTAAAAAGCAATGAGAATTATGCTGAGAAAGCGGATAAAATTATTCTACGAAAGCGAATTAAAATGTGACAGAAGAGACAGGGAGAAAATAATGAAGATTGGACAAGATTCAGATGAAACACAATTAGACTTCCATTTTAATGCACAGATCTTTGTTTGGGATAATCCATCAGTTAGCTAACTCTCATGCTCTCTATACCATGTTCCCTTTAGCAGACAGGTACTTATGGTAAGAGTTTACATGCTCTTAAGACCTCAACTTCTAAGATACCACAGATTAATAACTCCCCTTGCAATGCCTTGCAAGAGTATGTTAGTCATATGTGGTGGACAAGCAACACCTAACATATCATTAGTTGATATGCCAAGTACTCCTATTGTCCCCCTTGTCACACCCAAAGTCCAAATCTAACCCCAAACTAATCCATAACTCTTAAACCTTACAACCGGCAGATACATCTCTGCTTCCGAGTGACTTCTATGAAAGCATTTTAAAGAAAGCGGTAAAGAAAGCAGTAAAGAAAGCATTTAAAAACCTATCGCTCGGAAGTCTTAAAAGATCGTCACAATCCGTTAGCATAAAAGAGCCCCTGGTCTTGGTGACCAGATGCAGATTTAGAACTTCCCAAATATCAGTAAGCCACAGGGCTTATAACATCCGGTTAGTTATGAGATACAAACATGAGTGGGACAGACCTATGAAGGTTTGTTCCGAATGTACTCATTCAAGACTCAATTTTAGGCTTTGGTGGGAGAAGATAGTAATTGAAAGAATACTCAACCCTACCATAGAAATTAACCAAGGCCTATGTGTTGTTCCTCTAGTATTAATTATCACATTTTATCCGGATCCAAGTGGAAACGGATTCGATGCAATGCTTAATAAAAGATTTTCAACACACAGTAATTTTGAGAAACAAAAAGATATTTGAAAATCATTCCCTAAACAGGTACTAAACTCTAAATTTAAACACAGATCCTTTCAGTCTAGGTGAGACCTAATCGCTGACTCTGCTTCTAAGTTCTCAAAATCAACCCTCAGTAGAAGATGAATTAGTCATAACTGTTGAATTTATCCCTTACTTAGATCCGGATTTTATAAAGGAATTTTTGTTGGAAATTCATTATGCAACATCTGATTTAAATCACGACTTCTATGTCCAAGGGGAAGGATCCCCAAAATAGTAATGACCACAATATCTACATAATAGTATCATGCATACATGTATATGAGAAGTAAAGTAAACTACCCCAAAATATATGGTGGGGTTAGACAGAATTCGATACACAAAGATGAATTTGCCTGAGATAAGAAGAATTTGGCTAAAGAGAGTGCCAGAAATAATTGGGGTTATCCGGACGGCAAACATCTGCTATCCGGGTCCCAAGTATTCCAGATGGAATGACTGTTTAGACAGTAGAATGCCTTAAATGATAGTTGTCGCCGTCATCTTAGACTTCACTGTCTGTGAATCTGAATGAAAACCCACATATTCTATTATTGTAATAATTGATAGATGACATTGGCATGTATCATCTATAACTCGTACAACTCTAGATTCAGGTTTGAAATTAAGCTAAAGAGAAGAAAACTGTATCCGGATAGGAGTCAGCTGAGCAGCTATTATAATCCCGGATGGACGAACCGCCAAGGCTTCCACCGACCACTACCCGAACCATGCAAAATAACAACTAGTAATTAATACTCAGAATACGAGCTAGTTATCCGTGTGGGAATACCCGCCAACATTAGTCTGATGTATTTCTTACTAGTTGTTCATACACACAATGAAAGAGAAAATAAATAAATTAAGAAAATGTTTTTGGTATTGTGTGAGTGTTAATCACACAATAATTAAGACACTAAGGGGTTTGAGATGTGTAATGGATAAAATTAGATGTCGTGGGCCTAGGCCCAATACACCCATGCAACTTACACAACTCAAGAAATAAAATATTTTTGGGAGTTTTAAAAATGTGAAGGAAGAAGGCAATTCGGTCTATTGGGCAAAATGCAAAAGAGACCGAATTGAGGATGAATGAGGTATGAAGTAACACCATACCCAATTTATCCTTGTAAAGTCATGAAGCATCCTTTAATTCGAATTTTCAAGCAATTCGGTCTAAGCCGAATTGGACAATTCGAATTGATGAAGTCATTCCTTCACTCAAATTGGTTAAGGCATTTACCCCAAAATGAGGGTAATTCGAACTGCCAATTGAATTCGGTGTAGACCGAACTTGGACAATTCGAATTGGTGAAACAGAGAAAATAAACTAAGGCATGAGGGGATGGAATGCATACAATGTGGTCTCCCAAGTCAATTCGGTCTATATGGGCAATTCGGTCTAAACCGAATTGCATAGACCGAATTGCATGGAGATCACATGAAGACAACACTTTTTGCTATGCAATTCGATCTCATGGGCAATTCGGTATAGACCGAATTGCCTAGATCGAATTGCATATAAAACTTTCAAGTAAAGCATTTAACAACTATTTTTGCCAAGCAATTCCATTCTCATGAGTGATTCGGTCTAGACCGAATTACCTTAAATCGAATTTGCATGTCCTTCTTTCATAAGTGTGGGTTTGGTATACATTGTGTGGTTTATGATGGATAAGTTTTACCTAATCCTTCATTTCACATCACTGTCACTTCACAGCCACACTAATGAGTGTTTTAAGGAGAATAGACCTAGGTTATGTGGCTAACAGGCATTGGCTTGAACCAAACCTCAAAACTACAAACAAGCAATCAAAGATTAAGGACTCAAGCATAAACTGAACAAAATAAGAACACATGCTCAAAAACAAGAACACCTACATAATCTAAGGCAACACTAAGCTAAAGAAAGTGACTAAAGCAGCAACTAAAAAGCGAGAAAATTAATTCTAACAAGCCTAAGATTGTCTAAAATCTAAGAACACTTATTTGAGTCTCTGAGGTGTAAGGTCAAGCCACAAACCACTTAGCACACATTTATTGAGAATGCAAGTCAACTAGGGCATAATAAATATAACCTAGTTGAAACAACAAACATTCTACCATTATTGCTAAGGAAAACATTAAATAGATGCCAAACACTTAAATGAAAACCCATTTCTGGATTCTTTCTTGTATTGACACCGGAAAGCAGTAAATAACCCTAAAACCATTCATTAGCTTGAAGGTAGGGTTATTCTAACTACAAAGCATTTAAGGTTTATGGAAATGGCTACACTAAGGGTGGTAACCAGCTTCTATGAGACAAAAACTAAGCTCAAAAGCTGTAAAACTACATTACAAGAATGAAAAATAAACTAACTAAACTACACTACCTACCTAACCCTTAAGGGGTGAAGAACCTTCTGTTTCTTTTTGTCTCCCAGCAACTGTCCAAGAGTCTCTGAGTGTCTAAGGATATTTCTTGTGTTGAGGAAGGTCAACTTTTATACTTCTTTTCGAAACCCTAGGCCCATCATGCATTTCTCACGTGCTCAGCTGTACTTTTGAATGTGATTCGATCTCCTCATACAATTCGATTTAGATCGAATTGATGCAATTCGAATTGCATGAGGTCTTCCTTCTTGATCTTGAGCTGGAATGTGGTAGTCATCCATCAATTCGGTCTATGGGTAGACCGAATTGGCCTTGTCGAATTGAAAATGGTTCCTGCCTGGCTTCTCTGCTTTAGGGCAATTCGATCTATGCAATCAATTCGGCTTAGACCGAATTGCATAGATCGAACTCCTTCTTTCGGTTTTGCTCCAAGTCTTCTTTCTTTTCATGGTGCAATTCGGTCTAGGGGTCAATTCGGTGTAGACCGAATTGCATAGACCGAATTGGTTGCTCTTCTCTTCCTCAACACCTCTTTTTCTTCTTTCTTTCAGCAATTCGGTCTACTGAGCAATTCGATTTAGGTCGAATTGCTTATAGACCGAATTGGTTTTCAACACTTAGCCAAAATTTCAGATTGTGGGATTTTCATTCTTTTCCCCATCTTTTTTATTTTTGTGGGCTATCTTATTCTTTTGCCCATCTTTTCATTCCTTTTTCTTTTCTTTTTCCTTTTTTCATGTTTTTGGATTTTTCTAACACAAATGCAATTAAAATTGCATGTTTTGTGTCTTTCGTTACCAGCTTAATATTTTTACAAACTTGCATCAATCTGTCGAATTCAACTGCTTTCTTATTGAAATAAGATGGGATTTCGATCAAAATGTCCGTCTCAGACACGGAAATGGATTGGAAATAATGGACAATTTTGGCCATTATCAAAGAACTACTATCAAAGTACCATCGACCATCATTTGAGTTTCTCTGAGCAGTAAGAATAACCAAACATTGCTTGACTATCTTATTCTTTAGAATCCACATCATCTTAAGCTTGACTTGTCTCTGTAGTTCGAGGGATGGCCAAACAACGGGTCGACCACCAAGGATATCTCTGGAAAGCTTCATACAGATGTCAGCAGAGTGACCTTGAAACTTGCAAGATGCACAATCTTTACGTTTCTTGGGTGATTCCATCAATGGGTTATGGGTCATCTACTGGTTCTTTGGAAGTACCTTCTCCGAGTGTACCTGCACTGACAAAAGTGGTTACAGCTTTCTGTATTGTTGACGCGTTGTGCTCATAACCAAGTCCAGTTAAGTCAAAGATGTGCTTCCCTTTAGAGTAAATCTTATCAAGTTTCTCCTTCCCTTTTACCATGCCTTCCAGCTTCTGAATCTTGGTGGCAAGTTGAGCATTTTCTTTTCTCAAATTATCCCTTTCAACAGATATGGTAGCCATAGATTTCTTCAACTCAAGAATTTCAGCATCTTTGTCATCAATGGTAATCAATAGATCTCCTTTCTGGACCAGCAGCTTCTTGTTCTCACCAACGGCACAGACAATATTTTCTTTCATAGTTTCATAGGCTGCAAGAAGCTCTTCATGATCAACTTCACGTCCTTCACTGTCAGATGCATGAGTATCTACATTTGATAAGCTTTTAGACTGGGATTCAGTGGTTGTTAGAACAACATCCTAAACAGTGAAGGCTACAACATCGTCTTCATGACTATCTTCTTCATCTTCTCTATAAACAATGCTCTCTTCATCATCACTAAGAGTGGCCTATAATACGTTCTCAACTCTTCTCTTGGCAGTAGGACACTCAGATGCTTTATGGTAATGCCATCACAATCATAGCATTTCAGACTCTTGAAACTTTCAGGTAGCTCCAGTCTCTTATAATTCTTCTTCTTATCATGAGAACCATCTGACCTTTGTATTGAGGGTTGTTCATGGGATGATCCAATAGCATGCTGATAACGACCCATGCCATCCTTTTTATAATTCAGTTTCTTGGCTCTCTTATCTTGCAACATCCTAGACAACTTCTTGGTTAGATAAGCCTTCTCATCTTGATCAATATACTGAATCTCATCTTCAACCTTGAATGCCAAGTTTCGAGTAGGTTTTTCATCCAAGTAATTCATCTCAAAAGTTTGAAGAGAGCCAACAAGAGCTTTAATAGTGAAGGTTTTGGTCTTCTCAAGTTCTTCAAGGGTGGACACATTGGACTGATATTTCCTTGAGACTGTCCTCAACATCTTTCTGACCAGCTTGTCATTATCATACTTCAATCCAAGTACTTGTGACTCATTCACTAATTTCTTAAACCGAGCATAGTAGGCAGCAATATTCTCATCTTCTTGCATTGTTATACTATCAAAAGTAGACTCAATCCGCTGCAATTTTTATGCACGAACATCAGAGTAACCTTCTTGAGCAGCTTCCAAGGCATTCCATGCTTCATAGGCTGTAGTGAAGTTAGAGATCATATGGTATTATGATTCATCAACAGCATTGAACAAACAATTAAGAGCTGTGTTGTTTCTTTGTTACTGGCTCTTCTCTGCAGCAATCGTTTCAGCTTGAGTAGATGAAACATGAGTAACAATAGCAACAGCGGTTTCAGTGTCAGGTGTGCGAATCTCCTTCATAGGTTGTTTCCAGGGTGTCAGAATAGCATTCCAAGCATCCATGCTTACAAACATAAGGAAAATCTTCATACGATTCTTCCATAATGAGTAATTCGAACCATCAAAGTAAGGAGGCCTTGAGATTGAACCACCTTTTCGTTTCACTTTGGACCAAACTCAGCTAAATCTTTGAGCCCTGCTCTGATACCAATTGACAGGCCCAAACTAGCAGTAATACCCTGTATGCGTTGTTCAGACGTAGTCTCAACAACATGGAAATAATAACCAGAGATACACAAAACAGAGTGCGGAAATAAAAATAGAGAACACCAGAAATTTGGCAACCCAGTTCGATCCGCAGATCTACATCTGGGGGCTCCAAGCCAGGATTTCACTTGATCATCATCGAGCATGTTGCAAGGTTTTACCAACCCATTTTCCAACACCCTATTCACTAATGAACTTTCTTATCCCTCCAATAGACGGAAACAGCTGGGAGCATCAAGGTGTTATCTACCCAACTGTTGTGCACAAACAATTCACTAGAAAGTGTGGAAATGATATTTGTGATGTCTAGCCACTTAATCTATTCAAGCTCACGGTGATACAACACCCAATCTCAGCCCATGTTTCTGTTTACAAGAAATACATCATGAGAAATCTAAACATAAATCAAAACCCCAAAATGATAGTAGCGAAACAATCAACAAGTAATATACCTAATAGCAGAATGGTTGTTCCTGTCTTCTGCAAACAACAGAAATGGGGGTTTATGGCTTCAGCTTCCTCAGATCACCATGGCAGTGAAGGACCTTGAAGAAGGTCTGTTTTCTTATCCTTTTTGCGGCTAGAATGAGTCTCATTTGGAACAAGGACGAAAACATGTATTTATAGTCGTGCATGGCCCATCAAACCCTTCAAAAGCATGCTAAGAGGAAGTGGCCACGTCACTGTCATTTCTGTAATTTCTCAGTGAAGTATTATACTCGTTGTTGGAGAGTTGTCAAAACAACCGAGTTTCCGCGAACATCTTCACAATTCAGAAATTTCCCTAACAATTTTGAATGAAATTTCTATCTTGAAAAAATATACTGTATATATTTTTTATAGTTTCAATTCAAGGGTTTTCATGAGTGTGTAATAATAATATACTCTCTATTTAATTCAATTTTTTAATAATTTTTTTATTCTTATAATAATAAAATGTAGAAAAGAATAGAATATGAGATGGCATGCACTTTCTATTTAAAATATTTTGAATGAATATCCCATCTTGAAAAAAAAATATCTTTTTTACACTTTTAAATTCAAAGGTTTTTATGAGTGTAATAATGAATCCCTCTATTTAATGATATTTACTTTATAATTTTTTTATATTTATATAGAAAAAATAGAAAATAAAAGACATAAAGAGCAATTAATGTGGAAGAGAGAGGAGTTTTGGGGGGATATTTGATGGAGAATACTCCACTTTAGTATATTATAGATTTATTATATTAGAAGTTTAGGTAAATAAGACTAAAATTACATTTAAAGTTGATGCTTTTAAATGATTTATCTTATTGAGCTTTAAATGTGGTTTTTTAAGGTTGCAACGGAATGAAAAAAACATGAATGGAGATGATGAGAAGAGGAGAAAAAAAATTGACTCAAATCTTCTTGGCATAGGAAAGGCCAATTACGCAAGAATTTCATAGCTAGCATCATTTTGTGCCAAGGCTGAAGGATGAAAATTTTTTTTGGATAAGTCCCACCTAGCGTAGCCAAGGCTAATTATGCCAAAAACCCCAAGCTAGTGTCATTTTACGTCAGAGCTGAAGATGTCCCAAAACTGATTTGCTGGCTAGCGCCAACTCTTCTATGCTAGCATAAGTTTGCGCTAGCGCTGCCAGTCGGTCGATTATGGGCAGTTCCAAAGGTGGTTTTGAGCGCATTTTTCAATTCATTTTCAACCAATTGACGTCAAAAGTCCGGGGGGGGGGGGGGATTAGAAATACTACATCCACCATCTCCCACTAATTTCTTCATCAATTCATTAGACTGGTTTTCAATATTATATTAGATTAGGTTTTGATTTTGTGTTGTAGAATTACGCGATAACTTTGGGTGCAATTCCAGATTATATACGGATTCTCCAATAAGGGTTCAAAAATTCGAGTTCTATTGGAGGCAACAACCAGAAGCCATGGAATGAGCTTCAGAGTTTGAATTCAATGTTACGCATGGAGTTCACTAATAAAATTTCATGTTCCTGAATCAATGTGATTGGTTCATACTTATTTGTTTGGATTGAAGATAACACCATTTTTTGGATTTCTTATACACATCGACATGATAGATACATATCCTAGACTTCTAGTACCTAGTTAGAGAATGATCTCTACATTAGATTAAATTCACATATAGAAAATTAAGTTGGAAGGCTAGTTTTCTAATTTATAGTTGAATAATTCTACTAAAATCGGGAGAGAACGTTGGATTAATCAATGAAATAATTTCAGAACATTCTAATTGAATAATTTGGCTGGAATTTTCTGTGGAATTTGGTGTGTGCATCAATATGTATGTCCTGTATTTTTATGCATGTTGTGAACTTAGTTGTAATAAATTTCTAGAATTTATAATTTACTACTTAGTCTTTATTATTGGGAGCTACATGAAGATCGGTATTGAAATTCTAAATTCTGAAAACCACAATAAAATCGGGAGATTTGTTGTTGAATTACGCAATTGATTCGTGGCTGATTTCATCATTATCAATAGGACAAATGCAATTTCTTTTTGGGAGAGCCTGACAAATGCAATTTGAAAATACAAATTCATTATTATATTAGCTTAATATTAGCTTTAAGTTATTTTAATTTACTGCAGTAGCTTGGATCCGGTCTACTCCACCATTTAATATAATTTTTTTTTCTTCTCTCTTTTAGCTAGAACATGATTTATTTTAATACATATAACCATTGAATTCATTGATATGCTTTTAATTTCCTATTGATTCGATCCGGTATTAGCTGATATATTATTTAATATATCATAGTTTGGTATTAGCTGATATATTATTTAATATATCATAGTTTGTGTTTAATTTAAAGGCACAAATTTATGCATTATTTATGTTATTATTGCACGTGTTTAATTTAAAGGCACAAATTTACGCACCATGCATCTTATTATTGCATGTGTTTAATTTAAAAGCACAAATTTACGCATCATGTATTTTATTATTGCACAGGTAATGGTTGACATTGACTAATGAAGGATATTATTTTAACTAATATCCGTTATTTTAATACAATAATCGTACTGAATTATTATTAATTTTTAGTTCGTGGTAAAATAATTAAAAGAACAAGTCTTATGACAGAAAAGGAAGTAAATTAATTACTTTTCCGATGCAAGTTTCATTAAAATTCTCTTCCACAAAATGGATGGAAAATATTCTTTTGGGAGGGGAACATATTTTCTGCCTCTTTGTTTGTTCAACAACCAAATCTATTTTAACACAATATATAATACTTCCTCCGTTTTTTAAAGATAGCTACAGACTCACTCAGCACGCAGTCCAATGCACATTTTAAACCATTAATAGTCCAAATTCGATACATGTAAAAATTCTAAAAGTTCGATATTTAAAATCTACAAGACGAGACGAATCTAACAAGATTACACTTGGCTTATTTTAACTTGTATAACCATGAGAAAACTTTAAGTCAAAGTATATAAGTGAACAGTACTCATTAGTCAACAGTAGCTAATAAAAAAAAAAAACGGAGGGAGTACTTGCAAGAGGCGATTCTAGAGACGAGTCACATGATTCTTTCGACTCTTTTTGCATTTGCACTTTTAATTATCTATCTATCTTGTGGATTTATTTTCAAAATTCATGTTCTTGTATATTTAAAATTCTAGCTTATTTTCATATGTATATCATGTTTTTGTTGGGAACGAGGGGTTGAACTAATGACCAACTAATCGAGTTCCAACCTTATTATTAGAGTTTAGAATCTCCACACACTCTTATCCTCCTCTTTGTTTTCTTTGTTTTTCTTTGTAATTTGCATGGAGACGAACGCCCTTACATTTGCGACATGAGATTTTACATCTTGCATTGAAGAATGAAGCAGAGGCAATTGTAGTGGCTGGTAGTCCACTCCTTCAAGAATGAAATGGAGCAGAGGAAACACTCAATTAATTAAAGAGATGAAAACACCCACACCCACACCCGATTGCCTGAAAGCGATTAAAGATACTTTAAACAAAATTAGAGAAGAGCTAGGGAGTCAAACAAAATGATGTTTTGTTTTCCTGATCACACATGTTTTAGGTTGCAAATTTGACATTCTGAATAAGGAATTCTAAGCTGACATGAGCAATCATTTTGGTAAAGCAACTTTCTTCGGGATTGCTAGCTTCTTGTTACCGGCCGGTGCCTTGTTCGATGATGATGATGATGATGATGATGATGATGATGATGATGATGATGATGATGATGATGATGATGATGATGATGATGATGCGTGTTATTGTTGCAATTATGTTGTTTGATTTGATGGATACTATATCGCAGTATTTTTCAAAATAAACCAATCTAAACAGTCATGAGAGTGAAATTGTGAAAACAAAGGCTATAGAAAGGTGAAAAATCTAGCTTTCATGGAGTAATAAACAGAAAGGCAATAAAGGATTAATAAGGCCTTGCATTGAATCAAGACCAGAACAATAAAATATCATTTCAAACGACAACTATAGTGTGCAGACAACAATGTTAACTTTTACTCGAAGGGATTGGGTGAAGACAAAGACAAAGGGAGTGTGAACCCAAACCTACTTGTTGGGACTGCGACCGCTACCCTAACTCCGGCATTGGCCCTGTTCCTGTACAGACCCAGCTTAGAGCTGCACCATGCAGTCATGTTTGGATATCTTACTTTTGTGATGGGAGACCTTAACTTTGTGATGTTTGTGTTTTTGACATCACAAAAACTGTAGTACTCATCACAAAATAATTCTCATCACAAAAATAATATTACACATCACAAAATTTTTGAAACATCACAAACTAGTTATCTCACATGTTGCCTGCACAGTGCAGTGCCTACACTGTATTTATTCTCCTGGATATTGTCAGCTTTGGGCCTAGCCCTCACGGTTTTATCTTTGGGCACCTCCCAAAAGGCCTCGTTACTAATGGGAGTTGGGTAAACACTTATAAGCAAGTCATTCTTTCGTTGCACAACCACGTGGGATGAGTTTGATACCCCTACACTACTGCAAAAGGCCAAAGGGCAAAGGGAGTGGGTTTTATATTATCATAATTCATTCATACTGAGAATCAAGAATGAAGTGGAGCAGATGAAACACTGATCAAGTAATTAAAGAGATGAACACCCACACTCACACTCGATTGCCTTGAAGCAATTAAAGATATTTCAAACAAAATTAGAGAAGAGGGAGTCAAATACAGGTAACAGGTTCGGGTAAACTCGACATGTTTTAGGTTGCAAACTCGACATTCTGAATAAGGAATTCTAAGCTTGACGTAGTGCTCAATTTCTTAAAGCAACTTTCTTCGGGATTGCTTCTTGTTACAATTATGTTGTTTGATTTGTTGGATAGATCGCATCGCAGTATTTTAAAAAATAATCAATCTTGAGTGTCATGAGAGTGAAATGGTGAAAACAAAGGCTAAAGAAAGGTGAAAAATCGAACTTCCATGGAGTAATAAACAGAAAGGCAATAAAGGATCAATAAGGCCATTGATTCCAAGACCACAACATTAAATATCATTCCAAGACAACAACTATAGTGTGCTGCAGACAAGAATGTTAACTTTTACTGGAAGGGATTGGGTGAGGACAAAGACAGAGATTGTGAACCCAAACCTATTGTAAAGGGCCACAGGGCAAAGGGAGTGGGGTTATATTATCATAATCAACAAGACAAAGGTGAATGACAAGGAAAGGCACTTTTGTTTTATTCTAATTTTATCACTGAAAATATTACTGACCTTTGATTTCTGGATATAGTATCACTGGAAAGCTCTTCTCGTGCAAATGATCACTTGTTAAATCTTAACCACACCAAATTCTTATCCCAAGAAGCAGAGCCATGAAAATTCTTTCCACATGCGCCACCCTAAACCCTAAAACCCTTTCGTCACCTTCCAAGAAATTTTTTGTAGTGCAATACCTACGTGGCAGCCACGTGATGCAATTAACTCAATAATTTTCACTACGTCAGTAAATGGGGGCGACTAAGGCTCAATTGAAGTAAATCGGAGGCAATTAGTAAAGTTGTGGCACCAATTTGTAAAATTAGCAAAGCTAAGGCAGCATTTTAACATTTTTTTTTCCAAAAACAAAACAACTGAAAAAATACTCCCTCCATCCTAGC
Source organism: Hygrophila difformis (assembly GCA_030278955.1). Lineage (NCBI taxonomy): Eukaryota > Viridiplantae > Streptophyta > Magnoliopsida > Lamiales > Acanthaceae > Hygrophila > Hygrophila difformis. The sequence goes on from JAOANR010000011.1 coordinate 11,071,902, forward strand.
TACACTTTGGCTGAGTACGGGAATTAAGGTGAGTGGATATGAGTAGGAGAGAGAGTATAATTAGGTACGATAATTGAGGTAAATGAGATTAATTTTTAATTAATACGTATGAGAGAAAATGGTAATATCTAATATATATATATATATATGCAACGCGGTGACGCTGTTGGGAGAAATAGTAAATGTCGAGATGACCTTCCTGTTTTGCCCTTGCTCCACATCTCTTTCTCTCCTTCTCTATCTCCCTTCCTCTCTCTTGTTGGATCCCCTCTTTTTCCCTTCTATTATTTTGGTTGTGGCTTTCTGATTTTTGGTGTTGGAGAATAAGGGCTGTGTTGTGAGGGGGGGGGGGTGTTTCGGTGGTGGTTCGGGGACGATGGTGGTGGTTCGGTGGTCGTTTGGTGGAGGCGGGGCAACAGTGGCGGTGGCGAGGACTCTGGCAGCGGCGGGATAGGCGGCGACAGTGGCAGTGGCCTCGTCGGCCTTCTTCTTCCTCTCTCTCTCTCGGATCTCTTTTATTTTTTTTTTTTGTTGTTTTAGTCTCTGATTTTGCACGAATGATGGCGAGAGGGGTGGAGATTTGGTGATCAAGATGGTGGTTGTTGGCAGTGGTGATGGAAAAGGGATGATGACAGTGGTGGTTTGGGGATCCGACTGTGGCGGGATGGTGGTGCACCGGTGGTGGCGCAAGGGCTGTCGATGGCAAGATGGTGGACGGAGATGTGGTGGTGGCGGATCTAGCAGGCGGCGGCTGTGGTGGTGGTGGCCGGGTTGAAGGGTGGAGAAGAGGCTGTGGTGGAGAGAGATTTGGCGGAAGATGGTGGCGGTGGTGGACTGTGGTTGGAAGTCGGCAGCGCCGGTGGTGCGCCGGCGATGGCGGCGCCGGAGTTGGGCGGCGACGCGACGGCAGAGGAGTGCTAGGGTTAGGGTTAGGTTAGTTTGGGTTGGGCTCAATCAATCTTCATTTCTTTTTTGCTTATTGGACAATACTATTATTTGGCCCATGTTATCCCAAATTGTGGATTTAATCAACTAACCCATTTAAATTGTGGATTTAATAATATTATAACACTTAAAATTTTAACTTATTGGATTTAATGGACGTAATTAATCTAACTCTTTGACCCATTGAACAGTTTAATTAATCTAATTAATCTAACTTAATTAATCTAATCCTTTGGCAGATCTTCTTGATGAGGATGACACTCTTACCCTAAGGTTGGTCTTGATAATTGCCTTTTTACAGCTGCGTATTATTAAAATTATATTTTGATGTTGTATTGAGACACATTGAAATTATGAATATCCTATATGATCTGATTAGCCTTTTATATAAAAGATTGCTAGATAATAATTAGTTAAACATGATACGATACTTTTGTTGTGTTTAGGTGTTTAGTAACATATTTTAAAATGGTAACTAAATTGTTGCAGTAAGGGGAAATGTATTGAGGGTATGTCTTTGTTCTAATCATGTCATGTGCTTTTTAACTTTTTCTCATTGCTAGATTTACGCGAGGACCGGGATTAGGGGATGCTCCAAGTGTTAGAACATTCTATTCCCATTAATTTCTCTTTGATATATATCAAATTTCATAATTAAATTTATCTCAATTTTGCTTTCATTTCAATTTTGAGTGTCTTGTTACAATTTTCTATACTATTTTTTCCTCACCGAGTGCGCGCAGCGTGGCGCGCGCCACCGAGAGGAGTACTAGTAAGTATATATATATATATATATATATACTAAGTATAATTTTATGTAAATGTAATAATTATGGCGGGATAAACTACGGGGTTGGTTGCGGTGCGACTAGAAAATCCGCAGCACATCAAGGCGACAATCTCGACTGTTTATTTAAAATCCAACGATTCAAAATGTAAAAGGATAAAATTGTTCAAAAAATGTATAACGGTCAAATCGCTGAAATATACGTAGGTTGTTATCGCTGAAAATATTGTCGTATGTCGCTGAAATACACACATCACGTCGCTGAAATACAAATATCACGTCGCTGAAATACATATAGCTCGTCGCTGAAATATGTTAAACCAAAGAATTGAAGTTTCAACGTATGAAGTCGCTGAAATGAACATTATCATGTCGCTGAAATATACTATATTGCGTTGCTGAAATATACTACACTTCATCGCTGAAATATACAGAAGTTGTGCTGACAACATTATGTCCGTCGCTGAAATATTAACAAATCGCTTAAATGTATACAAATTGTCGTTGAAATGTACTAAGTATATTTTTGAGTAATATGCCAAAATTACATTTTTAACCTTTAAGTTAATCTTAACCGTCGATTTACAAAGTCAATCAACGGCTATGGGTGGCCGCAGTACATCAAGACAAATGTCTTGATTGCACCTTAACTTCTCCCATAAACTACTATATTTGCATTTGGAAAGCAATAATAGAAAATCTAGGGAGCAAGCGACAGGGCAGATGTGGATCAGGGCTGAGGTGGGGGAGGATCTAGGTTGACAACAAAATCGGGCGACAAACAATGAAGGTCTAGGGCAGTGTCGGCAAGTTTGGGGGTGTGGGAAGGGATGGGGAGGCAATTAAGGATAATGGTCGTGGCTGAGTTCTTCTAAATTTTAAACTGCAAACTTTAAAAATTTACCAAACTAAGCCCATTTTTTTAATTGAAGTCAAGTTGATTTAAGTTTTTTAAATTTAAGTTCGATACGAAGCTCTTAGCCTGTTAAAAAAAAAAAAAGTATTTGATATAAAGCTCTTAATTAGCTTGTGTTCATAGAAAGTTGAGTCTAGGTTAAGTATTATTACCAATAACTTTTTTTTTCAAATATTTTATACCTTTATAAAATTAAAATAGCAATATTAACGAGTTCAAATGAATACAGATTAATTAATGAATTAATTAATTTAGGGTTAGGATCTCCCACCTCCCTGTAATATGAGCCGAATCTAAGGTTTATAGAACAATTGCCCAAAGTATAATTAATTTGGGGAATGTAGAAAGTAAATAATGGTCCTCCCCGCCGAATTTAGGTTTATAGAACAGTTGACTAAATTAATTAACTTGGGAGTTGGGGAGCAGAAAGTAATTATGGTCCTCCCGTTTAATATAAGCCGAATTTAGAGTTTACTCCATCCGTTCCTTTTTAGTTGTCTTTTTAGAGACTAAAAAATATTCCACAATAATTGTCATTTTTTGTAGTTATAGGTAGTTATGTTATGGTTTTATTATATTGCCCTTCACTTTACATAAATGTTATTTGTTGACATTTATGATGAATGAATTTAGTTGAAGAGTAAAAATGTAAATTTATGAATTAATTAATGCAAACATTGGTTATTAAAATTCAGCTGAAAGAGACAACTATTTAAGAATGGATGGAGTATTGAATATTTGACCAAATTAATTAATTTGGGGAATACAAAAGTAATTAATGGTAAGTTTTGAGTTTTGAACTCGACTATTAGAGCTGTTAATTGGGCTCCCCACCACCTAAAAAGAGCTGTTTAGGGTTTTGAACCCTAAACCGTTTATTAGAGCTGTTAAGGAAAAAAGGCCAAATACATCCGTTTTCTTTTCAGAAAAGCCAAATTGGTCCTTTTTTAATTTTATTGCCGATTTAGTCCGCTACCTATGCTAATTATATCCATTTTAGTCCAAAAATCACTAATCCTTCCTAGGACGCTGACGTGGCAATGATTTATTCTAAACCATACACGCCGGATCTGTTTTAAATTGCTGCCACTCCAACGTGTTTGCCAAATAAGTGTGCAACCCGACCCGACTCTAATTTCAATCACCTCCCATATCGCAGCACCCCCAATTCGAAGCCCTTCTTTTCAATCACTCCCAATTCGAAGCCATTCATTTTAATCACCTCCCATATCGCAGTACCCTTCGAACCCTAATGCCGCGGCGCATATTCAAATTCCGGCAACAAAGAAACGATAATGGGGACGTTTGGCTCAAAACTGAGGGCCGAAGAATTAAAAGGACAGTCACATGCCTTTTGTCTCCTTGTGTTTAATCTTGAATTGCCTTTAAGAATGAAAAGGACCAAAATAAATCAATGCCACGTCAGCGTCCTAGGAAGGATTAGTGATTTTTGGACTAAAATGGATATAATTAGCATAGGTAGCGGACTAAATCGGCAATAAAATTAAAAAAGAATCGATTTGACTTTTTTGAAAAGAAAACGGATGTATTTGGCCTTTTTCCGAGCTATTAATTGGGCTCCTCACCTCTTAAAAAGATAGGTTGGGCTGAATAAATGGTGACCTATTTAGAATCGGACCTAAATGGACTAGCCGTCCTAAACCTGCCCGCCACTTGGGTTGGCCTGCAGCTTGGGTGAGCCAGACCACGGGCCAAACAAATTTTTAATTTTTCTTAGTTATTTTTAAGTTTATTACGAAAACCTAAATAACATAATGTACTTTTAACAATGTTTCTTAATTAAATATTATTTGAAATCATATAATGTTAGTTTAGTATTCCCTCCTTTTTTTTAAGTGTAACAATTTGACTTTTTTATTATTTATTATATCACTTTAACTTCTATTTTTGTCATAGTTATATAAGAAAAAATATAGCCAAGTGGTTGCTTGTTTGATTCATCTCATCTCGTAGTTTTTAAATATCAAATTTTTAGAATTTTTACTTGTACTGAATTTGAGTTATTAATAGTGTAAAATATGCATTGGCAAACATATAAATGAGAAATGTTACACTTAAAAAAACGGATAAAGCATTATTCCCTCTGCCCCAATTGTAATATCACATTTTAATTTTTTACACTGTTTATCATGCATGTTTGACCAAAATATTTGTTGTGGGTATATAGTCATGTGAGATCTTGTTGGATTTGTCTTTTAAAATAGTTTTAGAATATATATATTTTTTTATAATTTTTTACTTATCTACATTTTAAGATATTAAGTGTTAAAGAAATGTATTGGACTACATGTCCAAAAATTTTGAGACATTTCAAAAGGGACAGAGCGAGTACATAATTCAATAATATTATATTTTTTTTATAAAATACTATTAAAAAATTATAAAATTGAAATATTAATTAAATTAAATTTAAATAATTTTAATGCTCATTATATATGACACGAGTTACTTAAAATTACTCTTTAGACTAACACTACAAGAAAAAGTCTCATCCGCGATGGAAGTGAATCCGTCGTTGTCCGCGACCGCATTGGCGATGGAAATCCTGTGGTCGCCTAACCTCGACATATATCCACGACAGAGTAGAATGATCGCTATTTGGCGACGAATTCAGCGATAGAATCACTTTAGTTGCCGATTCGCGATGGATATTTTCCTTCGCCAAAGGAATTAGGGTTTAAATTGCCTTTTCGCTGTAAGTGCCCTTCACACTTCACTCGTTTTTCCGTCGCTGTGCTCGAACCAGACAAATTGTTGTTAAGCCATCGGATTCCATGCGACTACGGCTGTTCTGTCGCTGTGCAATTGTTAACTAAATCATCCACGACCAAATGTATTCGGTCGCGGAGGCTTCCGGCGACCGATTTCCAAGGTGACACTACAAGAAATTTGTGGGAAAGTGATGAAATTTTATTGAAGTCGTCGCCTAGTGCGCCAGGTGACTAACAAGGCGACAAAATCATTTGACACCTCTACCCACTTATATTTTTGAAAGGCGGTGTTCCGTGTTCCTACGTTGTGGCTTTATAAATAGCAACCCACTCTTTGGAGAAACCTGTGCATTCGGACAAAAGAACAAAACAAAGTGATCCTAATATACATCAGACAGCTATGGCCTGGATTTGGGTTCCAGCAATTTTGCTGATTTCTTTGCTTTATTTCTTTCAACACTTCCTAAACCTAATGAGGAACAGAAAGCCGCCACCGGGGCCCGTTGGGCTTCCAATCATCGGCCATTGCCATCTCCTCGGCAAAAACCCACACCAAAATCTTTACCAGCTGGCCCGCAAACATGGCCCCATCATGTTGATACGAGTAATGAACCCAACAAGGAAACAGAAGCTCGCAGGAGCAAGAGAGCCGTTCGAACACCTCAATATTTGAATGATTATGTTAAGTAATATGGTTATTGGTTGTTTACTTAAATCATCACGTAGGTTTTATTGGGATGGGGGTAAATAAGTAATTGCTGTGGATAGACTAGGGCATATATATTGTTCCTTTTCACAGACATTGAATACAGAGAGAAGTTTTTATCGCATTCTTGCCGTTTTTCTATTCTTTCCTTATCATTTGGTGCTCTTGTTGAGAGAAGCCATGGCCGAGGGCACTCGGCTGAAAACAATGGATGATCGTCTTGCTAAGGTGGAAGAAAAGGTGGGTGAGCTGGGAACGCAGATCTCCGATCAACTGTTGGCCGACCGCAGAGAGCAAGACCAAAAAATGGCTGCCCTACAATCGGCAATTGAGAAACTGCAGCTCCGATTCAGCGTCGAGGCTCCTGCCACCTCTGCCCAACCTTCCCTTTCCTCTCCGTCGCCTTCGTCCTTTCCGGCCCCGACAGCGGTGACGTGTACGCTGCCTGCGACCCCTCGTCCCCAAATCGGTGTTCCCCAATTCGGGACTTTTTCAGCAGCACCGGGTGCCACTTCCCCGCACTCGGTGATCGTCGGGCCTCCGCCTTCTGTAGGTATGGCGGCCACCGCAGGCATGCCGCCACCGCCGCTGTGCATCCCTCCATTCCTCGCTTCACACTCGCCACCCCTCTTATCCCCCTCCGCGTGGGCGGGCAATGATGCGGTATGCCGTACTCGGGTGGATTTTCCTCACTTTGATGGCACGAACCCTCTGGATTGGATCTACAAAGCTGAACGCTATTTTGATTACTACTCTACTCCATTGCCGCATCGCCTCGTGCTTGCCTCGATTCATATGGATGGCCCTGCTCTCCCTTGGTTTCAATGGCACCAGCGAGCAGGGGCATTTCGCACTTGGGAGGATTTCACGCGTCAATTAGAAAGTACGTTTGGGCCATCTGATTTTGAGGATCACCAAGAAATGCTTGCCAAGCTAACTCAAACCTCGACAGTGGCTGCGTACCGCCAACGTTTTGATGAATTGGCGAATAGGGTGACTGGTGTATCGACCTCATTCCTGCTCAGTTGTTTTATTTCGGGACTTCGCGAAGACATCCGACATGAGGTGAAAGCCTTTCGCCCAAGTTCCTTAGCTCAGGCTGTGGGACTGGCACGGTTGCAGGAAGAAAAATTGGCGTCAAAAAGGTTAGGGGTGACCTCCAAGGGCCTAGGAGGCATGTCCACTAACCGATATTCCCAAGGTTCTAATAGTGGGCAATCGACAGAGGAGTATAAATCAGTGATGCCACAGATGCCTTCGGGGGTTCGACGGTTGACTGCTAGAGAAATGCAGGAACGCCGCCAACGGAATCTGTGTTACAATTGTGATGAAAAATGGAGTGCTAATCATCGTTGCAAAAATAGACCCCAACTGTTGATGGTAGAATTTGAGGCGGAAGCAGGCATTGGGGATGGCTTCCCACATGAGGAGGCAACACATGAACCGGAAGAGGCAGCCGTGTCCCTCCATGCGTTGGCAGGTACCCCTTCCTATACAACATTTCGATTTACAGGGTATATTGGGACAACTAGAGTGCAGGTATTAATCGATGGGGGCAGCACACACTCATTTGTTCGGACGTCTGTAGCACATCATTTGGGGTTGCCTATAGAAGCCACGCCACCATTTGGAGTGGCTGTTGGTAATGGAGGCCGACTCCTAACGGAGGGGCGGGTTACGAATACAACTGTCGTGATCCAAGGGCACTCTTTTCGGCCAGAGTTATTTGTATTAGCCATTCATGGTGCGGATATAATTCTCGGTGCCTCATGGTTATCTACTTTGGGGTGGGTGCGTCAACACTTTGGGAAATTGGTTCTGGAATTCGAACTAGAAGGAAAACTGATTAATTTGGTGGGTGAGCCGAGAGCACTACCGCAGGCAGCCCAACTTCACTACTTGGAGAAGCTGGTTCGTACAGAGGAAATTGCTGCTTGTTTCCAGGTTGTTATACAGCCTGTAACACACTCCAAAACATCGGATAAACTCCCAGAGGCTTTAGTTAAATTATTGGAAGGATTTAATGAAGTGTTTGCAACACCACGGGGATTACCTCCTGCCCGAACTGTGGATCATGCGATTCCCTTGCTGCCTGGAGTGGCACCTGTCAATGTTCGGCCTTACCGTTACCCACACTACCAAAAAAATGTGCTGGAACAGATGGTCAGTGATATGCTTCAAGAAGGTATTATTAGACCGAGCAACAGCCCCTTCTCATCCCCAGTGGTATTGGTCCGAAAAAAGGATGGCACATGGCGTTTTTGCACAGACTATCGGGCTCTTAACGCCATCACCGTGAAGGACAGGTTCCCGATACCCACCATTGATGAGCTTTTTGATGAGTTACATGGCGCACAATACTTCTCAAAGCTAGACCTGCGTTCGGGATATCACCAAATACGAGTACGGCCCGACGACATTCATAAAACCGCTTTTCGAACACATGAGGGTCACTATGAGTACATGGTGATGCCGTTTGGCCTCACCAACGCCCCGGCGACCTTCCAAAGCCTTATGAACTCTGTCTTCAAACCGATGTTGCGCCGTTTTGTCCTTGTCTTCTTGGACGATATTCTAATATACATCACCACCTGGGAGGACCACCTAAGCCACTTACAAGCTGTATTGCTGGCTTTACATGATAACCATCTGTTTGCAAAATGGGAGAAGTGTAGTTTTGGTACCACTCAAGTGGAATATTTGGGACATATTATCTCAGGGAAAGGAGTTCAAGTTGACCCTGATAAGATTCATGTCATGATGGACTGGCCCGTCCCTACCTCAGTCCGGGCTGTTCGAGCCTTCCTGGGACTCACAGGGTTCTATCGACGTTTCATTCGAGGATATGCTCAAATTGCTGGGCCGTTAACTGACTTATTGCGCAATGAGGCCTTCGAATGGACCGAAGCCACCAGTGTGGCTTTTCAAAATCTCAAACAAGCTCTTACCAACGCCCCTGTGTTGGTACTTCCAGATTTTAATCAGCCCTTTGTAGTGGAGACAGATGCCTCGGGCGTTGGCGTGGGTGCCATTCTGTCACAGCAAAAACACCCCATTGCTTTCTTTAGTAAAAAGTTGGCACCGCGAATGCAAGCAGCCTCGGCCTATCACCGGGAGATGTACGCCATCATTTGTGCCGTTAAGAAGTGGCGACACTACCTTCTGGGAACTCGTTTTCTTATACTCACGGATCAAGTTAGTTTATGGGAGCTCGTGGCACAAACCATCCAAACACCTGAACAACAAAAGTGGCTGGCTAAACTCGTAGGCTTTGATTTTGAGATACGCTACCGCCCGGGTAGCGCAAATGCTGCCGCTGATGCTCTATCTCGCCAACCATCTCATGATTCGGAATTGTATGCAGTCTCTTGCTCGCTGCCCGGGTTGGTCCAAGATTTGCAGCAGGCGACTCTTCTGGATTCCGCCCTCCAGACAAAGGTTCTGGCACTCCAACGGGGAGAGCATCATCCAGACTATAAATGCCTCAATGGATTACTCTTGTTCCGGGAAAGGGTATGTGTGCCGGATAATCCCTCCCTCCGAAAGAGCTTGCTATATGAATTCCATGACACCCCCATGGGAGGCCACGCTGGTATCTACAGAACATTCAAGAGGATTTCTAGTGAGTTTTATTGGAAAGGGTTGCACAAAGATGTTAAACTGTATGTTTCCCAATGCCTAACCTGTCAACAGGTTAAGTACTCAACCGCGCCCCCGGCGGGTCTTCTCCAGCCCCTGCCCATTCCACATCGGATATGGGAGGATATTTCGCTCGATTTTGTGATTGGATTACCTCCTTCTAGAGGTAAAATGGTGGTACTCGTGGTGGTAGACAGGCTCTCGAAATATGCTCATTTCATTCCCCTGCCTTCCGATTTCACTAGCTCTTCTGTAGCCCAGGTGTTTATGCAAGAAGTTGTACGCTTACATGGCATGCCCCGCACCATTGTGAGCGATAGGGACCGTGTTTTCACGGGACAATTTTGGCGTGAGCTGTTTCGCCTACAGGGTACCAAGTTAGCGATGAGTTCTCCCTATCATCCCGAGTCGGATGGGCAGACTGAGGTTACCAACCGGTCGCTTGAGATGTATCTCCGCTGTTTCGTCTCCGACCAGCCGCGCCGATGGGTGGATTTCCTCTCTTGGGCAGAGTACTCTTATAACACGGCGACCCACTCCTCGACCGCGATGACACCCTTTCAGGTGGTGTATGGCCGTCCGCCCCCTCCCTTGCTGAGATACTTGCCTGGAGACACCCCAACAGCTGCGGTAGAGGAGGAGTGTTTGCAACGTGACGAAGTGTTGGACGCTCTGCGTGCCAATCTAGCTCGTGCACAGCAGCGCATGAAAGCCGCAGCGGATCGCCACCGGACTGAGGTGGAGTTCCAAGTAGGTGATTGGGTTTGGGTCCGACTTCAACCATATCGACAACGCACCCTACGTCGATCACTGTTTCATAAGCTCAGTCGCCGTTTTTACGGCCCCTTTCAGATTGAAGCCAAACTGGGAGCGGTTGCTTATCGCCTTCACTTGCCTCCGGATACTAGAGTTCATCCGGTCTTTCATGTATCACATTTGCGTCGGTATACAGGGAGAGATACCCAGGTTCTTGCTCCATTGCCCCCTACAGATGGTGATGACCGTGCCTCCCTGGTCCCTGTAGCGGTGCTCTCAAACCGATGGATTCGTCGTCGCCGCGGTGTCTCTCGCCAAATGCTCGTCCAGTGGTTAGGGCTGCCACCAAGTGAAGCCACTTGGGAGGATGAAGCTATACTTCGCCAGACATATCCTGGATTGGACCTTGAGGACAAGGTCCCTCTTGTGGAGGACGGACAAAATGATACGAGTAATGAACCCAACAAGGAAACAGAAGCTCGCAGGAGCAAGAGATCCGTTCGAACACCTCAATATTTGAATGATTATGTTAAGTAATATGGTTATTGGTTGTTTACTTAAATCATCACGTAGGTTTTATTGGGATGGGGGTAAATAAGTAATTGCTGTGGATAGACTAGGGCATATATATTGTTCCTTTTCACAGACATTGAATACAAAGAGAAGTTTTTATCGCATTCTTGCCGTTTTTCTATTCTTTCCTTATCACATGTCCATGCGATTCGGCTCAATTCCGACGATCATCGTCTCATCCCCGGCCGCAGCGCGGCTCTTCTTGAAAACCCACGACCTGATATTCGCCAACAGGCCGTACATTGAGTCCGCATGGTACCTCAGGTACGAACAGCGCGACATCGTGTTCGGGCCCTACAGCCCGTACTGGCGGGAAATGCGTAAACTCTGTACGCTGGAGCTGCTAAGCCACGCCAAAATCGGACAGTTCAGGTGGATGAGGGAAAGGGAGATCGGCCTCCTGGTGGACAGTTTAAGAGAGGTTGGCGAGAGGGGTGATGGCGCGGTTGACATGAGTGTCCGAATCGCCGGAATAATCGCGGATACGATGTGTTTGATGGTGTTCGGGAAGAAGTATTTGGACAAGGATTTGGACGACAAGGGTTTCAAGGAGGTGATGCATGAGACAATGGTGGAGGCGGCGGCGTTTAATCTTGGCGATTATTTTCCTTATCTTCGGGGGCTTGATATTCTCGGGTCGGCCCGAAGGTTTAAGAAGCTCAGCAAGATCTTCGGTGCTTTTCTGGAGAGGATTATTGAGGATCATCGTCTTCAGGACGACAAGGAAGAAAAAAGAGATCGTCCCCTGGATTTTGTCGATACTTTGATGGGGATTTTGGAGTCTGGTCAGGCTGGATTCGATTTTGATCGTCGCCACGTTAAAGCTGTCTTGTTGGTAATTTTTCCATCTCACTACTAGAAAATTTCTGAATCGGATCTCTATCTAAATCGTGGTCGCTAACTAAATCCAGTCACTAAAATAGTAGTCGCTAATAAATTTCGGTCGGAAATTCACTCGCTAACCTCTTTAAGAATTTTATCAAATTTTTAAATTCTTGTAGTGTCTCTAAAAATCCTCCATCACGTTTTTCCTACTTATAACTGCTATTGAGATTTTATTTTATTTTATTTTTTCCGTTTTAACAAAGGGAATCGATCGAGTTTAGGTCACAATTTATTTGAGATAGGATATTAAGAGAACTGATATGTTTTTCTTGGCTAGGATATGTTAGTAGCAGAAATAGACACATCAGCAGCCACCGTGGAGTGGACACTGTCGGAAGTCCTTAAGCACCCGGAAGTAATGAGGAAAGTTCAAAAAGAAGTAGCCGAAGTGGTCGGAATGGACAAAATGGTGGAAGAATCGGATCTCCCCAAGCTCAACTACTTGGATTACGTCGTCAGGGAATCGATGAGGCTCCACCCCGTCGGGCCATTTCTAATCCACGAATCCATGGAAGATTGTGAAGTTGATGGGTACTACATACCGAAGAAAACGAGGGTGTTGGTGAATGTGTGGGCCATTGGGAGGGACGCGGAAGCTTGGAGCGATCCGCACACGTTCTTGCCCGAGAGATTCGCTGAAAATAACGTGGATGTTCGGGGACGAGATTACCAACTCATACCCTTCGGAACAGGGAGGAGGGGCTGCCTTGGAATGCAATTGGGGTTGACAATTGTTCAACTCATCGTGGCGTAATTGGTTCATTGCTTTGATTGGGAACTCCCCGATGGAATGCTGCCCCAAGATTTGGACATGGACGATAGTTTTGGTTTGCTTACGACCAGGGCTAACAATCTTATGGCCATTCCTGTTTATAGACTCCAAAAATAGGATATCTTTCTGAATTGGATTTCTTATTTACACCATGGAGTCGTTTGGAGAGACGAATCTGCTACATTTCTGGTATCACTGTAACTATAATACTCCCTCCGTCCCATTCCAAATATCCTACTTACTATTTTTGGATATCCCATTACAAATATCTTCTTTCTATAAATAGAAATAATTTTCCCCTCCAACAACTATGTGGACCACACCATATACTCACAAACCAACTCCACCTTAATTCCCGTGCCCAACAGTAACAAGACACGCCCAACAGTAACAAGACACTTGGGGTGGGACGGAGGGAGTAAATTAAATACCCTCTTCTTTTTCTTATCAATTGAATAGTTATATATTACTCCCTCCGTTCCTTTTTAGTTGTCTTTTTAGAGATTGAAAAGTGTTCCAAAATAGTTGTCATTTTTAGGTAATTATAGGTAGTTATGCTATGTTTTTACTATATTGCCCTTCACTTTACATAAATGCTATTTGTTGGACATTTATTAAGAATGAGTGTAGTTGAAGGGTAAAAATATAAATTTATAGGTCAATTAATGCAAATCTTGGTTATTAAAATTGAGCTGAAAGAGACAACTATTTAGCAACGGAGGGAGTATTTATTAAGTAACTTTGATTTGTGTTTTTAACGATAAAATATTGTCATATAATAGAATCAAATATACTATATCCCAGTACCAAAATTCTATAGTTCATCTGATTAATACCATCAAATTGAACTAATTAACAAAAGGTTTAACCAAATTATTATGAATGATTAGGAATGAGCCAACCTTAGTCGTCAGGTTTTGGAGCAAGCAGCAACCAAGTTTCCACGTCAATACAATGATAGGATCTTACACTATTTTACAAGATCCATAAATTATTTTGTAATGATAATAATTGTAGCCGATAGAAGTGGAAAGAATGAAAAAAAAAAAAAAAAAAAAAACAATACGATCAGTCGTCACCCTGTGTCGCCATCAATGTTTGCAATTACAGAGAGATTCATATGGACGTAATAATATATACTTCCTCCGTTCTCATTTAATTGCACCATTTGCATACTAGTAATTATTCATTGAGTAACTTTGATCAAATTTTTTAATATAGTTCTATATGATAAAACATAGTCAAGTGAGATCTTATTAGATTCGTCTAATCACGTAATTTTTTTAATATTATATTTTTATAATTTTTATTTATATACAATATGAATTATTATTAGTTAAAAATATTTATTGGATTGCGTGAAATGTAGAAGTCATGCAGTTATTAAAGAACAAAGGTAAGTATGAATGAAAGGAAGATCCGACCAATGGTTGAAAAAAACAGATTTCCAGCTGAAGTCACATGGAATGGTTAAGATTCAATGAGGATATTATTTTAGTATCTTACTAGTATTACCCGCCCAATGAGCGGAAATGTGAAAATATTAATAAAAAAAATTAAATTTAACAAATAAAATTGTTCAACTTTATTATGTCGATTAAATTTACCAAGTTCTTTAAATTATTTTAAGCATTACATGAATACATGTATACATTGTACAAAAACCGAGCAATACACAATATGCCACTACCAATAATTTATACACTACAATTTAGTGCCTTAAAAAATACGAAGTACTATAAACAATAGTCTAAAAGGAGAATACAAAAAAAAATATATATATATATAAAAAGACTTTCTACTCACGGCTCTAATGCAATACATAGGCAAATGAAGTACATGAAGAGGGCGTTTGGATAAGCTCCAAGAAAATAAATTATTTGATTATTGTATTTTCAAAACACAAATAATCAGTTTGACCACTAAAAAATGGTGCTGCAAACCCGAATATTTCCAAAATACAAATAATCAGATAAGTTGTGTCATATTGCTTTCGGCCAAACAACCACGAAATCAGAGTTGGACACGGTAATTGGTTATTAATATTGATTCACCCTAAGGTCTCGAGAAATTAGAAATTTAACAAAGGATTTGATATTTTCAAATTAAATTACAAAATATAATAAAATACTTTGCGAATTAAATTTAGAAATGATTATGAAAAAATATTATTCAATATACCATCATCACTAATATCATAATGAAATAATTTTATGGGATGTATAAGTATAGTTTGATCAACGGGGTGAATGCTCCGTCCCGAACATTCTCCTGTGTCTCGCTCGGTCTGGCGTGGCGCCCGCTCACAACATTGATGGCATTGACTAATTAATTTGAGAACTCCATCCACCCTTAATCCTTCCCTTTATTTTTCATTTTTTCTTTCTTCTTCGTAATTTGCGCGGAGACAAACACCCTTCCTTACATTTGCAACAGGAGATTACATCTTCAAGAATGAAATGGAGCAGATGAAACACTCAATTAAAGAGATGAACACTCACACGCACACCCCCACTCGATTGCCTTAAAGTGATTAAAGATAATAATGTCGGTTTATCTTGTGTTGATCTATGTTTCTGCTTCGTGTTATTGTTGCAATTATGTTCGTTTTGATTTGTTCGATATATCACTCACAGTATTTTCATAATAATCAATCATGACTGTCATGAGGCCATTGGTTCATAAACAGATTTAATGACATCCAACAGATTTGCTGAAAGTCTGAATCCCCTGTTGCCACAAGGACGTGAATTCCTGGGTCGAAACCTTGTTGCAGATAGACTGCACACTGTATCCTTCTTCCGACTTTCCCTTGGTCATCACCACTGCCCGTAAGATAATCCCACATATCAGCCGATATCTCATCCCCCTTATGCAGTTCAAATTCCCCGCTGCCCGTCACGGTCATTGCATTGGGAACCCAAGGCGAGGGAACAAGCCACGGTGCAACTGAACCTACTGTTGGAAACCAGGGGCACACCACCGACACCTCGCTTGTCACAATCTTTAATGATGATGACAACATATTTTCATTGGAGATAGAAAATCTTACGTTCCACACGATCATGATCATTTGGCTCTAGCTGGGGAACAATGAATCGGTAGATGTGTCTAGATAGAGCCCTGGATCAGTAGCGGAAGAAGAGAAGTTGAAATAGAAGAAGCCACCGACAGAGAGGAGTAAGTAAACTACGAACCAAAACGCGAATATATAACAGACCTCTGTGTCCTGGGGCGCAGGCGCTTGTTGGGGACGGGATTTTTTGACTGGACGACATGGTTGAATGTAATGGTACAAAAATAATTCTTGTGTGGATGAAGGGTTTATGATCTTTGGTTCTTTCGAGTTATATAAGAGTTTTGTGCTTTGTATAAGTTTGTTAATTGTGCTATGTATGGAAAGTGTATTTGGACGATGAACCAATTAATTATTTTGATGAATCAATTAATTATTTTTACAAAATTATAAATTACTTAGGTAGTAGTATTACATAAAATTTTTATAAGTACTCTATCCGTTCCATTTTAGTTGTCTTTTTAGAGATGAAAAAGTGTTCTACAATAGTTGTCATTTGTAGGTAGTTAGAGGTAGTTATGCTATATTTTTACTATACTACCCTCCACTTTATATAAATGTTATTTCTGGACATTTATTACGAAAAAATTTAGTTGAAGTGTAAAAATGGAAATTTATAAGCTAATTAATGCAAATCTTGATTATTGAAATTGAGTTGAAAGAGACATATATTTAGAAACGGATGGAGTATTGATAATGGCCAAAATTGTCCATTATTTCCAATCCATTTCCGTGTCTGAGACGGACATTTTGATCGTAATCCCATCTTATTTTAATAAGAAAGCAGTTGAATTCAACATATTAATGCGAGTTTGTAAGAATAATAAGCTGGTAATGAAAAATACAAAAATATGCAATTTTAATTGTATTTGTGTTAGAAAAATCCAAAAACATGAAAAAAGGAAAAAGAAAAGAAAAAGGAAATAAAAGATGCGAAAAAAAATAAAAATCCCACAAAATTGAATTTTTGGCTAAGTGTTGAAGATCAATGCGGTTTATACCGCATCAAACCCATGTAAACCGCATCACTGAAGAAGAAGAAGAAAAATGATCAA
Source organism: Hygrophila difformis (assembly GCA_030278955.1). NCBI lineage: Eukaryota > Viridiplantae > Streptophyta > Magnoliopsida > Lamiales > Acanthaceae > Hygrophila > Hygrophila difformis. Next base: position 11,088,744 of record JAOANR010000011.1, read on the forward strand.
GTGTTGGAAGAGATGCAATGCGAAATACTCAAGGCGGTATTACTTAATGCGGTTTATACCGCATTGACCTTGAAACCGCATCATTTCAAGAAAAGGAAGAAACCAAGCAGCAAGAGAGGCATGCGATGCGGAATACCTGATGCGAAATGCACAATGCGGTTTATACGATGCGAATTAAAACCGCATCCCAGCCCAAGACCAAGCACTACAAGAAATCGCCCGTGGGCGACGAATGGGGGCGAGGAAACAAATTTTCGTCGCCCCTAAGCGAGGACATAGGCGACGATTTATCAATGTCGTCGCCTAAAAAAAAATTGACTTTTTAATTAGTTTTTTTTCCAGACTTAGCGAGGAAGGAGGCGAGGATTTGGAATTCTGTCGCCCCTGGAGCGAGGGATAGGGCGAGGACCTCAGTTTTGTCGCCTTGTTTTTCCATTAAAAAATGCCCTAGCCGCGCCTATACAGAAATTCAATTCATACCACGCACACGACTCCCTCCCGATTCTCCCCTTCCCTCTAAAGTCGAACAAGTCGCACCAAGGCGTCCAGCCCTCGACCACCGGCGGCTCCTGCTACCGGCGACGGACGGCCAAGTTCCGGCTTGCTCCGCCCTGCTTCTCTTCGTCTCCAGGTAACTGTTCGATACCTTCTTCTTGCTCTAACTTTGTCTAATACACCATGCCATTAAATTACTCAGGGTTTTGGATTAGTGTTGGTTATTTGGCCGAGCATTACTATCAATAGTGTTTTGGGTGGTTGCATTGTCAAATTTTTGTCGATTGAACATGCTTGGCACCCACTTTCCGCCTCTTCTTGCTCTAACTTTGTCTAATAAACCATGCCGTTAGGGATTCATTAGATTACTCAGGGTTTTGGATTAGTGTTGGTTATTTGGACAAGCGTTACTATCGACAGTGTTTTAGGTGGTTGCATTGTCAATTTTTTTCCATTGCTTGGCACCGCTTCTCATTGGTTTTCTACATCTGCACTTGTGTCCTGACTTGACTGCCCTGCTGTGGGATCTTCAATTTGAAAGATTGTGGATCCCAGTTGGCTACTAATACTCTACTACTGCACTACTAGATGCTTCTTTGTTGCATGTCGACTGACTGACACAATATGATACGATACGCCTCTCTTCAAATAGTTATTTAATTAGATTAAGGATGAAGAGTACTTTGACTGATCCTATTGAATGGTAGATAGAATGTAATGATGCCTGTCATTTGTTGAGACGGGAGCCTAGTAGCCATTGTCTTGAAGTTTAGTTTATACTGCTTATTCTGAGCATTACGGTTTGGATAGAACCAAAAATAAGGAATTGAGCATATTACTTATATATCTGCGCCTGTAATGTACGTGTCTTTTGTTTTGTCTTTCCAGGGAGAGTCTTTAGCACTGAATTGTCTGTTTTGACATAGTTTTGTTCTTAATACTGTGTTAAATAAGGCATTTAGTTTTAGCTTCTCTAGGTTTGTTTATAATATTGTGCACATAAACTAAGTTGTCTCTTGCCCCTTTTTTTCAACTGAGATTCTATTTTGGAAATGTTATCTTTTCAAGAATGTGATCTGAATTCAATCAATCTATAATGCGCATTCTGTAATGTTTTAGGTAAAGTTAAATGTAGCACTAGACATTATTAACACTCATGTAAAATACCATGTCTCCTTGCAAATTTATGGAGGGATCATTTCCTTTCCGTAATAAGTGTTTTGTCCCTTCATAGATTAGTATTTTTGGATTTTTTAATTCAGCCTTTGAGAATCTTCAAAGGCAATAAATGTTGGCAGGGAAATCGTTTTGTTCATGTGGCTCAGGCTCAGTCTACTCCCAGATGTCCCATCCCTCATTTTATTTCAACAATGCTCAGATCATCAAGACCTTCCCCCAGACTCCCAAAAAAGAACCATGGAAAATGAAATCAACTCCTCATATAATCCATAAAATTCACTTGTGAAAAAAAATAATTGACAGTCCCAACGAGCAAGGTGTTAACGCGTAGTTCTGATCACACACACACGATTGCAGAAATGTAAAAGACAATCGTTTGTTGACCCGGTTCAGACCTCCTGTCCTACGTCCGGGGGATTCCAATCCAGGCGAAGATTACTCAACAATGAACAAGAACAAGCACAAGACTCGAAACCAATCCTATCAACTCGATCTAGAAGCTGAAACTCTCCCCCTCAACTTCTAATCTCCCTGACTAGAATTACAGTGACAATCTTGTTGTTCTATCAACCTGTTGACTACCCTGAACAAGAATCCTTTAAACTATTCCAATAAGATATCCCATCTCGGATTACAACTCGATCTAAATGATATACACAGAATTACACTACAATTCACTCAAGAACAAAACTATCGATCATCTAATCATGATGAACACGTTTTGACTCTTGAAGTATATCTTCTAAAACAAGACTAATTTCACTTTGTAAAAATGTAGAAGATGAAAGTAAGTACAAAATCTGACTCTAAAGACTCAAGGATAACAAGTATATATAAACAGCAAGTCCGCCTTGGTCTTTAAGTCCATGGTGCTGGTGAGGCTTGATCATTAATGCCATAACTGCATTGTTGTTAGTGCGTTGCAATGACACCTATATAATTCTGCATGAAATGTTTAGTGCCAACAATCTCCCCCTCATTTCATGAAGAGGTTGATTCATCACAAATAGGTCTCAAACCAGTATGATGAATAACAATTCAGAATACCACACTAACAACTAAGATTATTAGATCAAGTCCAAAAAATAGATGGTAGTTAAAACATAAGCGAAACACCAGCTAAATATAACCAATCATATCATATGAATCAGACATAGAAATTCAGTAATATTAATACCACAAAATAAACCAAGCATCAGCAAGCAACAGCAATCACAAAGTATTCAGAAAGTATTCAGCAATTCAGAAATCATTAGTTACAGACCCAAAATATCATAAAAAATTATCAGTTTTAGTTTCAGAAAGTACCCCCTTGAAATGTTGTCAAAATTACCCAATAACCACGGTCAGCAGTCAGCATCAGCAGAGACCATACTTACTCCCCCTTGATGAATCAAGCCTCCTCATCATCCTCCTCTCCAGTAGGTGGAGGATCAAATGAGCCAGGAAGAAGCTTCAACATGTTGTTCTGCTTCCGGATGCGGAGACCAGCATTGATGACATTGGAAACCTCCTCATTCTGTCGAAGAATAATAGTCTTCAGGTGATTGACCAAAGCAGTGCCGGACAGGGCAGGACCAAGGAGAATGTCATTGTGCATATTTCGCAGGTCGGTTGAGAGAGTGTTCTGCTTGATTGGAATGCATTCTTCCTTAGGAACTTTGATCCCATTCTTTTTCAGGAAACGGGTAATCAAAGCAGGATAAGGAAGAAGGTCATTCTTGCCAATGGATCCACGGGTATAACCTAGCATCTTGGAAAGAACAGAGAGACCAAAGTTTGTCATATTAAGATACTTTTCAATACAAAACATGAGTTTACCCATATGAGAAGACACTTGACTGGTGTTGGTTGTTGGAAGGATGTTCGAACTACACAGACGGAAGAGACAGTTGTATTTGTGAGTGAGCTGCTGAACACGAAGATGTCCCCTCGTATGTAGATCTTCCCTCCGAATGGGGATTCACCATCCAAGACATCAGGATGCAGGTTGGCGTAGAACTCGCGAACTAAGGCAAAAGAGTAATCCTCTAGTTTCGTGGCCCATTATATGAGTTTTGTGTCTTCCAAAAACTTCAGAAATCCAAGTTCCTTGTAGATTGGATGAGTAAACTGCTCCTCTGGTATGAAATCACGATTGTTAAGATCTTTGGCAAATTTCTGTGCTTCCTTGTCGTAAAACTTGTAGTTCAGGGCATCACTAACAGTCATGGGGCCAACTTTCTTTGGTCGTTTCTGTGTTGTCTCAACAGCATGTTGCTTATCCTTCCTTTTGCGCGAACGAGTCACAGGGGTACGGGCAACAGGACGATGTTCCGGAGTAACCTCTCGATCAGGCTCGTCGTCCCTCGGTTGTTCGTCATCTCCAGTGACAACATCATCAGCAACGTTTGAGTCGAACAGATTGTCCTCATCGCCTTGAGGATACTCAGTGGTTGTTCCATTATCCCAATCAACAGAAAATGTCTCTTTCTGCGGTGCTGGAAGACCAGGTAGAGGTGGTGCAGGAAGACCTTCAGCAGGGGGTAAGGAATCAAGAGGTAAAACGTCTGTGACATTTTCATCAGCAGGTTCATCAGCATTGTTGTTAACATCTCCAGCAGATGACTCTCCAGCTTGAGTTGTTGAAGGAACTTGTTCACTCAGCGCTTGAAGAACGGATGAAACTATTTGAACTGGATCAATAGGTGTCTCAGTATTTGGTGGTATGGACGAATCAGTAGCAGTTTCAGAAGGGGATTTGGGGTTGGAAGAAGATGCCATTTGAAGGAGAAGAAAGCTGCAATACTAAAAATAAAAACGCAAAGAAGGAAGTAGTGCAGTAATAGAAATGAACAAAGTATTTAAAGAGAGGAAAGGAGAGTCGAAACGTTTAACCACGATCGCTTCAATCGGAGAAACGGCAAAGTAATGATGGCGGTTTCGAGCGACGTGATCTGCAGAGGTGAAGGGACGGTTACAGTCGTCATAGGGCTATGATGACACTCTGCAGACATCAAATCAGAGATCCTCCCAAATCAAATTTTTCTTTGTCTTTATCCGATTTCCCTCTCTAATATGCTTGGGCCTGAAAGATTAGTGTACAGAGAAAAAACAAAATGGCCCAAAACATAACAAAATTTAGTTTGTATAGAAACTTAGGCCCAGAATTGTTCTAAGCCTTTCAAACTTATCTCCCTCCATGGCTTTGGTTAGGATGTCAGCGCGTTGCTCTGACGACCCTACATGTTGAATATCACAAATATTATCTTCAACCAAATCTCTAATGAAATGATACTTGATATCAATATGTTTGCTCCTATTGTGAAGTACAGGATTCTTAGAGATGTTTATAGCACTTGTGTTATCACATAATACTACAAATTTCTCTTGATTTACTCCATAGTCTGCCAAGGTTTGCTTCATCCACATGAGTTGAGAGCAACAACATGTAGCAGCTATGTATTCTGCTTCAGCTGTAGATAGAGTAACTATATTTTGTTTTCTTGAGTATCAACTGACCAAATTATCACCACGGTAGAAACATCCACCTGTTGTTGATCGTCTGTCATCACAACTTCCTGCCCAGTCTGAATCTGTGTATCCTATGAGATCTAGTGATGATCTTTTGGAATACCAAATTCCAAGTCCAATGGTTCCTTTTATGTACCTCATGATCCTCTTAGCTGCTTTGAGATGTGTCTCTTTAGGTTGAGATTGAAATCTAGCACAAACTCCAGTACTATAAGAAATATCTGGTCTGGTTGCTGTTAGGTAGAGAAGACTACCTATCATACTTCTATAAAGCTTTTGATCAACATCACTGCTGGTATCATTCTTAGAAAGTTTCTCATGTAAACCTTGAGGTGTTCTAGCCACTTTGCTGTCTTCTAAGTTGAACTTCTTTAGCATATTAGTTGCATACTTCTCTTGTGACAAGAATATCCCATCCTTTCCTTGTTTGATCTGTAAACCAAGAAAATAATGCAGTTCTCCAAGCATACTCATCTCAAATTCTGTTTTCATAGCATGTATAAATCCTTTTCTAAGTTCTTCTGAAGTAGAACCAAAAATGATGTCATCAACATATACTTGAACAACTATAATGTGTTTATCTGAATGCTTAATGAAAAGAGTCTTATCTACATTTCCTCTGGTATAGCCGTTGTTGACAAGGAATTGTGACAGCCGTTCATACCAGGCTCGAGGTGCTTGTTTAAGACCATATAGAGCACCCTTGACTCTGTAAACATAATCTGGATGTTTATGGTCTTCAAATCCAGCTGGTTGAGCCACATATATTTCCTCCTTTATTTTCCCATTTAAGAAAGCAGTCTTGATGTCCATTTGGTACAACTTGAAATCCAAATAGCATGCAACAGACAATAGAATTCTTACTGCTTCCATTCTGGCCACTGGTGCATATGTCTCCCCATAGTCTAGACCTTCAATTTGTGTATAGCCTTGTGCTACTAATCTAGCTTTGTTTCTGACTATGTTTCCATGCTCATCTTTCTTATTCCTAAAGATCCATTTAGTACCAATAATGTTGATGTTGTCAGGTGGTGGTACTAACTCCCATACTGAGTTTCTTTCAAATTGAAGTAATTCATCCTGCATGGCAGCGATCCAGTATTCATCTTTGAAAGCCTCTGTAGCATTTTTTGGTTCCACCTTTGATATGAAGCAATTCATACCAGCTAGTTGCTTGTAATAAACTCTCTTGCTTCTGGTCTGCCTAGGTACATCTACTCCTCCAATAATATCAGTATTAGAATGATGCTTCAAAGTTCTAGGACCTTTTCTCTTATCAACATCAGTAGTATCAGATGGTTGTTGCTCTTCTTCAGTATCAACTAAAGACTCAAATTCTGCACCAGTTTCTTCATCAGCATCAATAGATAGTTCTTGTGATTCCTCTGATGGTGGATCAATAATAGGAAAGTAATGTAGACCATCTTCATCTTCAGATAATCCTTTAGATAAAGAATCTTCAAATAAAACATTCACAGATTCTATAACCTTCTTGCTATCAGACAAGTAAACTCTATAAGCTCTGGAGTTGTTAGCATAACCTAGAAACAACCCTTTTTCTGATCTAGCATCAAACTTCTTAAGTTGTTCTCGGTCCCTGTAAACATGACAAGGACAACCAAATGCATGAAAGTATTTAACATTAGGAAGTTTATCATACCATATCTGATAAGGAGTGAAGTTCGTTTTTGGCCTCAAAAGAACTCTATTTGCAACATGACAAGCTGTGTTGATTGCCTCTGCCCAAAAGGTCTTTGGAAGTGTACTATCATGAAGCATAGACCTTGCCATCTCCTGTAAAGTCCTGTTCTTTCTTTCAACAATACCATTTTGTTGAGGAGTCTTTGGGGCAGAGAATTCTTGAGCAATTCCATGTAATTTACAGAATTCAGTGAACTGTTGGTTGTCAAACTCTCTTCCATGATCGGTTCTAATCCTTTTGATCTTAGTTTGTCTTTGATTCATGATCTTCAGGCTTAAAGACTCTAAATACTCAAAGGCTTCATCTTTGGACCTGAGAAAACAAACAAAAGTGAATCTAGAAAAATCATCAACTATCACAAGTACATACCTCTTGCCATTAAGGCTTTCAACTTCTAATAGACCCATTAAGTCCATATGAATAAGTTCAAGGCAGTGATTTGTGGTAATTTCATCAACTCGTTTATGTTGAGCCTTAGTTTGTTTTCCTTTGGAGCATCCTTCACAGACTATTTTGGAGTTGTTCTGTAGTTTGGGCAACCCTTTGACAGCTCCAGAAATGCTCAATTTGTAGAGAGTTTGATAATTCAAGTGTGTCATTCTCTTGTGCCATAGACTTGTAAGATCTTCTTTCAAAATCAAAGCCCTGTCTACTGTTTCCTTTAAGATATAACAATTGTTAGGAGACCTTTTTCCAGACATGATACACTTGTAGTCTTTAAACACATAACAAGTATTCATATCAAATAGCACTAAGGATTTTTCATCACATAATTGACTTATGGAAATCAAATTAGTAGTCAATCCTTCTACAAAGTAAACTTTAGAAAGATTAGAAAGGACTCCCTTGTCAATTTTACCAAAACCAGTGATCTTGCTTTTAGCACCATCACCATACATCACCTCTCCACAATCTTGCTCTGTAAAGTTTTGAAGAATGTTCTTTGTTCCAGTCATATGCCTAGAGCATCCAGAGTCAAAATACCACAAGGTATTTTTATGATGTGCCTGCAATGATACAACAACAAGACCAAGTGATTGTTGATTAGAATATTTAGGTATCCAGGCCTTACGAATCTGGATCTTCTTCTGTAGTTCTAACGATGGCCAGACAACAGGTCTTCCATTTATGAGATCTCGAACAATCCTTAGACAAGTGTCTGCTTGATGGCCAGGTAGACCACAATAGATACAGTCCTTTGAGTCTTGAGGTGCAATATTGACTTGATTAGGCACATATTTGTGGATAGCAACATTGCTTGATTCTTCACCAAGATATCCTCCACTAACAAAAGTTCTCTTCGTTGATTTGAATTTGTTTGGCTTCCCTTTCTTCTTGTAACCAATACCTGAAAGATCACCAGGTCTTTTGCATATAGAAAGAACTGAATCCAATTTATTTTTACCTTTTATTGTTTGAGAGAGTTCATTGCATTTAGCTTGAAGTTGTAGATTTTCTGTGGCCAAACAGGTCTTTGCATCAGAAAGTTTGGAGCATTCAGCTTGAAGTTCCTCCACTTTGAGCTTAGCTAGTTTCAATTCCTTTTGTAATTTAATCTTCTCAGCAGATAGATTATCATAGGAAATTCCGAGGTCAGTCAGTTGTGTTAACAGCTTCTTATTCTTGCTGAAGGCTGTATCATACTCGAACTTTAACTCTTCATATGCGTCAGCTAGCTTAGAGTATATTTCACTGATATTACCTGCATTCATAGAGTCATCTTCATCAGTAGAATAATCTATTGAATTTGTTATACCTGGTTGGGGGCTACAATCTCGAATAGTCAATGCAACGACATCTTCAGAGTCACTCTGTTGTTCCTCTGTTGCTTCAACATCGGATTCACCATCACTGAGTGTAGCTTGATATGCTTTTCCTTCTTTCCTTTTGGCAGTAGGACATTCCTTTTTGAGATGTCCTTTACCTCCACATTCATAGCATATAATGGAAGAAAATTTATCAAATTTCTCTGGTTCCTTAAGCTTCCTGACATTGTTGCCTTTGCCTTCATATTTCTTGGATCCTTTATTCTGTTGTTTGTCAGACGTTGTAACACCATTCGAACTGGATTTCTGAGGCTTGCCTTTCTGTAACTGTCTAGCTCTCTTCTCTTGATGAAATTTGGCCATCCTTCTAGTGATCAAAGATAATTCCTCATCCAAATCATCATCAGAATCTTCAATCTTCTCAGCCTTTAGAGCAATACTCTTTGACTTTCCTTTGCTTCTTGATTCTAGATGATTCATCTCATAATTTTGTAGATTGCCAACTAATTCTTCCAAAGTCATGGTGTTCGTCTTTTCACTCTCTTCAAGAACTGAAATCTTCCCAGAGTACTTAGGTGACACAGTGCCTAGCATCTTTCTAACCAGTTTTTGTTCATCAAAATGCATTCCAAGCTCTATGCATTGATTAACCACATTTTGAAATCTCTCAAAATATGTTGAGATGTTTTCATCATCAGTCATCTCCAACCTGTCATACAAAGATTCAACGCGATGTAATCGAGTTAGTTTTACATCAGCAGAACCTTCAAACCTGACTTCAAGAAATCTCCACATGTCATGGGCATTTTTGCAATTCTTGATCATCCTATGTTGTGCCTCTTCCATAGCTCCACTGATCGCATTCATAGCTGCATAATTCCCTTGTTTTGCAGCCCTTTCTGCCACTGTGTATTCAGCCTTTCTGGCCAATCGGATTATTGGAGCAGCAGGTGGTGTAGCGGTGGTTGTGGTGGCAGTTGTAGAGGTGGTATCCGTTGATGTGGAAGTGGTCGTGGTTGCGGTGACAACGGCAGGAGTCTCAGTCCTTATTGGTGGTTCCCACGCTTCTTCGACTGCATCCCAGACATCCTCTCCAAGAGCCCTAAGATAGCACTCCATTCTTGACTTCCAGTAGCTGTAATTGTTTCCATCGAAGACCCGTGGACGAAGATGCGAAATTTCCCTACTCATGATGAATCTTTGAATCCCAGAAAAACGTTTGAAGATTGGCTCTGATACCAATTGACAGTCCCAACGAGCAGGGTGTTAACGCGTAGTTCTGATCACACACACACGATTGCAGAAATGTAAAAGACAATCGTTTGGTTACCCGGTTCGGACCTCCTGTCCTACGTCCGGGGGATTCCAATCCAGGCGAAGATTACTCAACAATGAACAAGAACAAGCACAAGACTCGAAACCAATCCTATCAACTCGATCTAGAAGCTGAAACTCTCCCCTCAACTTCTAATCTCCCTGACTAGAATTACAGTGACAATCTTGTTGTTCTATCAACCTGTTGACTACCCTGAACAAGAATCCTTTAAACTATTCCAAGAAGATATCCCATCTCGGATTACAACTCGATCTAAATGATATACACAGAATTACACTACAATTCACTCAAGAACAAAACTATCGATCATCTAATCATGAAGAACACGTTTTGACTCTTGAAGTATATCTTCTAAAACAAGACTAATTTCACTTAGTAAAAATGTAGAAGATGAAAGTAAGTACAAAATCTGACTCTAAAGACTCAAGGATAACAAGTATATATAAACAGCAAGTCCGCCTTGGTCTTTAAGTCCATGGTGCTGGTGAGGCTTGATCATTAATGCCATAACTGCATTGTTGTTAGTGCGTTGCAATGACACCTATATAATTCTGCATGAAATGTTTAGTGCCAACAATAATAAATAAAAATAACCCTTCCGCCAAGAGATTAGCTTACCCTTGGTCAACTCTTTTTTAATTGGCAGGACTTCAAGATCCTTCCTTTTTCTTGGTATCTGCTGGCGCATTCGAGCATCAAAACTAGCCTCATCTTCATCACTATTATCGAGTACTTCAGAATTGGCAGCTCATAATCCTTTTCTTTGCTCCTTTTTCAAGCTCATAGCTTCTCTTACAATTAAATGTGCATCACTTGTTTTTTCGCTTTCAGCTGAGTTCTGCATGAATGTGCATCAGGGGATAAATATGTAGCAGTAAAAGTTCTCAATCCAAAATCATAAAACCTTTTCATGAAAGAACTCAGACACAAGATTAGATGTGAAAGAAACATAAAAAGCTGCAATTTGAGGCATACACTGACAATGTTCTCAATGAATCAAAGAAATGTATGGGGGTGGACCTTTTGCAATTATTCCTTACTCCTTTCATTATTTTATTTTAACACTCACACAGATATAAACAACCATAATCACAAAGACTAGTAAAGATCAACAGAATAAAATAAAAGAGCATGGAACTACATCATATTAGATTATCAGTACCAAATTATTTTCAGTGCCCTCTTTTAGGAGGCGGGGATCATTCAAAACATTATGACTACTTTTGATTCTAGCATTGACAGCTGCAAGTTCATTCTCCTCTTCTTCAGCTTCTTCTCCAAATGACAGCAAGTTCAACTTTCTATGCAACAAATTGAATAGTTATGATATTATTGGCCATTCATCCAAAAGATGTGTAATACAACTACGACAATTAATATCTTATGCATTGAAAAGCTCAGATAAGGAACATACTTGGTAACCTTATGCTTTGTTTCTTTCTTTTCAGATGATTGTAATACTTTTGTTGAGATAATCCTTGGGATTATGTCATCAAATAGATTCCATAAAACCTGGAAGCATTTTAAAGAAAAAAATTATGCAAACATAGTTCCAGGTACTGGCTAGAGAATCAAAATAAAAGAATGTGATCTACAAACAGCCTATTCATTGTGACATGCAAATAAAAAATTTTAATAATGCAAATGAATGTTGAGAAATTAAGATCAAATGCACAACAATAAATGAAAGTAATAAAAAAGAACACGAGATTTACGAGGTTCGGACTAAATTTCCTATGCCCTCGGTTCGGACTAAAAAAATTGATGTGGAGTAGTAATTACATTACAGGTTAAAGGAGTAGCAAACTAGCAATAGCATTTCACATGTGTTTGTATCATTTAATTACTATTTCTTATCTTTTTTTAAAAAACAATTTGTAGACATAAGGTTTTTATATTATTAGCATGCACCATTTTATTATATCATGTCAGACACTTAGAAATTAATATGTTTACTTTTCCATTTCAGGCTCAAACAAAGGTTATAGAAGTCCATCTTCACCTCGACACGCTTGAAGGAGGGATTAGTGTTGTATTTAGAGTAAAAAGGTGATTTTTTTTAATTGAATAAGATGATGACGTCTGGAAAATAAATGATGCAATTGAAAGGATTGAATGGTTGGTTTAGATTTTAGGCAGATTAAAAATGAATGTTGATGCTATAATTCAAAAAATTCACTGATAAGTTGTTACTTGTGTTATGTATCCTGTTTTGTTATGTGGCTGATAGCCGCCTAATCTTTGGAGCATTTTTATGACAGGCACAATCACTTGTACTATTTTATGTTATGTGACTGAACATTTGCTGGAGATATAGTACCGTATGCTCGTGGTAGCATCTTTTCATTGGGTAATTTAATTTTAACTTAGATGTTGGCACATTTGTTGGTGTATTACTCGAGATGATGTACTGTCAAATCATTTGCAGATCACTATCGGCTTTTTGGACATTCCTCTTCCAGAATTACAGTGTCTTAAGACACTAAAAGTTGAATTCCACCATGCAACAAAGGATGAGGTGTTAATGATGCTGCTGTACTAAATGTTTTTTTATATCTTGATACTGCTTAAATTATTGAATTATGCTATGCTCTTTACAGGTTCTTATTCAGCAAAGTATTGTTGGAGATGTGCTCTATGAGGTCAAAACAAAGGTTAGCTATGCGATAGTTAGTTTTGGAAAGTTTTTGTTCCATATCTAGGTAAATGAATAAAATGATAGTATATGCTGCCCTGTCCCAAATTCGATACATCATTATATATGGAGAAGTTTGTACAACTGTAGGTATATTGAGACGGGAGAGCGATGTTCCGGCAAGGGGAGAACAGCAAGGGGAGGGCATGGCGAAACGATGAGAGGAGTAGGTCACGGGAAACAAGGTCTGGTGTCGGGCTGAGAGAATGGAAGCAGGTTAGAAAGGGCGAAGACAAGAACAGGAGACATATTAGAAGGGATAACACTAGCGTCTTCGTAGGGAACATACCTGTAAGCGCAACTGTGAGACAAGTTTACTGTGCCATTGAGAAAACGGCAAAGGCACGCAATTGGTATTTTCCACTGAGGAAATGGCCGGAGAAGGGACATAAGTTTGGTTTTTTCAGATTCTCTCGACCAGAAAAAGCGGAGATGGTAATAAGAAAGGTGAACGGGATGGTGTTGATGGGCAGAGAACTAAAGGTGGACTGGGCCATTCCGAGCAGAAAGATCCCCTCTGCTAGCAGAGATCGTATTGGTTTAGATGGCGGGCATAAAGTGAGAGGGGCTGCCGACGCGAGGGATGGACGAAGGGACGGACGATTGTACGCAGATGTTACCAGAGGAGTTATGACTGATTACTTGAGTAGTAAACACAGTTGGGATTATAATACAATTAAGCTTGAAGTGGATAGTCAAGATTTGGAGTGGTTGCAACGATCGGCTGTGGTGGAGATTAGGTCCTTGGATGTCTTGATCAACTTTCAAAATTGGTTGTATAAGGAGTACCGAGGGTGCGAAGAAGTCAGATATGGAGGGGGACATATCGTGGTTATCGTGCTCAGCAACATGGAGGAGAGGGGAGGGTTTTTATCGGATCGAAGAGATAAACATTACGTTGTACACAAGAGGAGTTGGGATCAGGGCATTGTGGAGAGGAAACACTTAGTATGGGTGTATGTATTCGGCATTCTGTTCAATGCATAGAATGAGAATAACTTTAAGAAAGTGGTGAAAGGTTGGGGAAAGATCATCACCATTGACAGTGAGACTTTAGCAAGGAAAAGGTTGGATCGAGCAAGAATGTTAGTGGAACTTCATGATGTTGGCATTGTTCCATTAAGGATAACGATTCAAGTCGCGGAGAGGGTGGCATCGGTCCGAATAGTTATAAACTTTTGCGAGATAGTGGTACAGGAGGATGAAGCATGGGAGGACACTCAGTCCGGTCGGGAGTCCTAGTCGAAGAAGGTAGAACCGTCGGTGGTGGTGGCGCCGATGGCAACAGAGACAAAATGGACGAAAGATCCAGGTCCTCGATGCCTAGGGAAGTGGACAAGCCGGGGGACAAATCTTGTTAGGAAGAGCAAGAATTAAATAGAACGGCGGAATCATTGCATGGCATGAATAGAACCAACTCGCAGGCTTTCCCAGAAGTGGGCGGGAGAGTCGATGATATACGGGTGAAGACTGGTGAAGGGGATGGGCCGAGCCTAATTGGGCCTAACAAAGACCCTAATTATGGTCCAGATTTATTCAAATATGGGCCTCAAGAGGAGAAGGGAGGGGAGCCCTTGGAGGATTGGATAGAGGGGCCTATACTAGACGGGCTGGAGTTAGTAGTAGACATTGGGGATGTTAGAGTCGAAGGGAGTGAAGGTGAATTCCCACATAATTCATCAAATGATACGGTGGTAGTGGAGTCAGGTGGGGTAGTGGTAGAGGGCGAATCCAATTCGGACCATACCGGGGAGGCAATGGAGAAATCATGTGGGGATATTACGCCCGAGGAGATAACGAGGCCGGTCGATTTGGGGGGATCGAGTAATATATTGAGGGAGAAAAGGGATTTTGGGGAAGAGGTGAGGATCGAGAGTCAGAGGGGGCCTGCAGATTCGGAGGTCTTGGGGGGTGCGTATTAGGAGACACCGAAGGAGTTGAAGCAAGTCGAGGATGCACTGGCTAGGGTTTTTAGTTGGACAAATAGTCCTCACAACAGGGGTCGTAGAGGGGGGAAGAGACCAGGGAAAGTGTTGAGGCAAAGGAGATTAAAGCGGCTCACCAAACGCAGATTAGATGGAGAGGGATTCGCGCGGCTACAATTCACCACTGTGAGACTCAAGGAGGGGGTTAGGGTAGTCGATTATGCGGAGGCTGAGGAAATTTTGGATCTTTCTAAGTGCTTAGGTCTGGGTTGTAAGGTGGGCAGAGAGGAGGCTGTGGCGAGGATAATCAAGGAGATTGTCTAAACATGCGAAGAAGTGTGGGGGTGGGGGTTGAGTGTTTAGATTGTAGATGCGGTTTATAACATGCAATGTGAGGGGTATGAATGGAGGGGTTAGAAGAAGGGCAATCATGAGGCTTTGCAAGAAAGAAAGCCCTTCATTACTATGTATACCAGAAACAAAGATGGAATCTATTAGGGAGAGTCTGGTATCCAGGATTTTGGGGTCTAAAGGATGTGAATTCAAGATCCAACCATCTATAGGTAGTGCAGGTAGGCTTTTGGTGGCGTGGGAAGGGAGCAAGGGGTCTTTTGGAGTAGTGGAGAGCGAGCATAATCTGATATGGATTAAGGGCAGAGTACAGGGGTTGGACGGAATTGTTAATGTGTTAAATATCCACGCACCGAATGACCGGAGGGAAAGATATCATTTCTGGAGTCACATAGTTGAATTATGTGAGATTGCCAATGGTGAGTTCTGGTGCATTTGGGTGATATTAATGCCGTGAGTATTGATGGGGAAAGATTTGGTGATAGTGAGGATTCTGGGAATTCGAGAGAATTTAGGAAGTTCATAGATGAGTTGGGGGTGGTCGACTTACCTATGGATGGTGAGCAATTTACGTGGTTCGGTAGGGGAGGGAGGGCAGGGAGCAGGTTGGATAGATGTCTCGTTTCACCAAACTGGCTGTGCCAACCAGGTAATATAATTCAAAGAAGAGGCGATTCGGTCTTGTCAGATCACTATCCCGTGATATTGGAGATGAAAGAACAGGGCTGGGGACCAAAGCCGTTCCGATTCTTCAATTACTGGTTGGAAGAAAAGGGCTTTGCCAACATAGTCTGTGAAGCTTGGAGTGAGGAGCGAAGCAAGGAGGGGTCGAGGCAGGGGGTTAATTTGTGCGGCAGGTTGCGGAATTTAAAAGAAAAAATACGAAAATGGGACGGATATGGGGCAAAAGAGCTAGAGAATCGGATCCAGAGGCTCATGGCGGAAATTGGGGAGTTGGAGGAGAATTTCCAGGGGGATGATATTGCTGAGGAAGCTAGGAAGGAATGGGCAGGAAAAAAAAAAAGGGGAACTTAAATCGGTACTGTTAGCCGAAGAGAGGAGATGGATGCAAAAATCTAGAGTCCAATGGATCAAGGAAGGCGATCTTAACACCCGCTTCTTCCATACAGTCACGGCTATCAATAGGCGTTGCAATTACATCGGGGCTATCAAAGTCGATGGTGTTATGGTAGATGACCCAAAAGTAGTGAAGGACAAGGCATTTTGCTATTTCCAGAACCTTTTTAAGAAGGGAGATGAAGCCATATTTTCGGTGGATAACATTGGGTTATGCAACCTGTCGGCAGATGACAGAACATGGCTGGATAGAGGCTTTTCTGAAGAAGAAGTGAAAGCAGTTGTATGGAGTGCCGACGGGAACAAGGCCCCTGGCCCCGATGGATTCACTTTGAGTTTTTTCCAAAAGTTTTGGGGGCATATCAAAGAGGATATAATGAATTTATTCAAGAGGTTCGAGGATGAAGGCTCTCTACCAATGGAGATAGGTGGTTCATTCATTACGCTAATTCCAAAAATCGCTTCCCCATTGGAATTCAGCTATTTCAAACCCATCACCTTAGTAGGGAGTTTGTATAAAATCATATCTAAAGTCCTCTCGAGGCGTCTCCAGGAAGTGATAGAAAAGCTGGTGGGGCCGGCCCAAATGGCCTTTATCAAAGGTAGGCAAATATTGGACGGGATATTAATCGCATCCGAGGTGATTCATTCGACAAAGATATCAGGTCGAAGGGGTTTCGTTGTGAAACTTGACTTTGCAAAGGCCTACGACCACATTTCTTGGGAAGCTCTACTCCGCATGTTAGAAATTATGGGGTTTGGAGATAGATGGATCCAATGGATCAAGGAGTACGTGACTATGGCCTCGGCAGCGGTCCTCATTAATGGATCCCCATCCAAGTTTTTTAAACTTCAAAAGGGTTCAGACAAGAGGATCCACTGTTCTCGTATCTTTTTGTTCTATTGGCATAAATAGTGAACAGGTTGTTCAATCAGGCGGTTGCATTGGGAATTATTAAAGGAATCAAAGTTGGGGGAGAGGGGATGGGCATCCCCCACTTACAATATGCGGATGACACACTATTATTTTGCGAAGGCGAGTTAGATCAAATAGCCACCATTAAAAGAATCCTGAGATGCATCACCCTCTCAACAGGCCTTAGAATTAATTTCCAAAAGAGCAACATATTTGGAATCAACTGTTCGAATGAAGTCGTGGCTGAAGCTGCTGAATTATTTGGTTGTAAAGTTGGAGAATGACCTATGCAGTACTTGGGTGTCCCTATTGGGGGACGTAACAATGGCATTGAAATCTGGAAGCCGGTTGTATCAAAGGTGGAAAAGAGGTTGGCGGGTTGGAAGGGAAGGCTACTTTCACAAGCCGGGAGATTATGTTTGATCAATTCCGTTTTAAACTGCATGCCGGTATATTTCCTCTCCATCTTCAAAGTGCCAAAGACGGTAGCCGACCAGTTGGAGAAACTAAAGAGACGATTTTTTTGGAACGAGTGGGAAGGACAAAGGAAGTTGCATATGATGTGTTGGGAAAAATTATGCGCTCACAAGGATGAAGGAGGGCTGCATATAAGAAATGTCCAGTAGTTTAACATGGCTCTTTTACTCAAATGGAGATGGAGGTTAGGTCAAGAAAGCAGTTTGTGGAAAGACATCATCGATGCCAAGTACTATGGGAAGATGGATCCTTTGATTCCGGATCAGCGGATTGTAAATTCTACTTGGGGGAACATATGCAAAGCATGGGGGGATCCGAGCGTGGAGTTAACAGGCAACCAATATAAAATTCTTGTGGGGAATGGTATGCGTACAAGGTTTTGGTTGGATAAGTGGGTGAATGGCGGGGAGACATTGAGAGATATGTTCCCTAGACTATATACTTTAGCTGTTAATAAAAATAGCACCATTGCGGAATCAGGACAGTGGCGGGGCTTCATTTGGGAGTGGAATCTTTCCCTTCGGAGAAATTTATTTGACTGGGAAGTGGGGGTTTGGAACAACATGATGTTGGCTATTGAAGGGCAGTCGTTAAGTAGGTACTTGGCAGACAGGGTGTGCTGGTTGAGGGAAGGAAATGGTCGATTCAACTCGAGATCCTGTTGGAAGCCAGACACGGAAGGAGAAAACAGAATGTTGTGGCGTCAACTATGGAGAATTCAAGTTCCCATGAAGGTTAAACTCTTGGCCTGGAAGGTCATTCAAGGAGCCATCCCAGTTCATGGCAATCTTGCATTGAGAAATTGTCTCCAGGTGATGAACTCTCTTTGCCCTTTATGTGAAAAAGAAAGTGAATCTGAGAACTATTTATTTTGCCACTGTGAATTTGTTGGGTGCATTTGGTATCAAGTTGTGGCATGGTTTAATATTGAGTGGGCAATTCATGAGAATATCAAACAGCTTATGGAATGGTGGTTCGAGTTTAATCCTAAACAAGGTATGCAGATGGTTTGGAGGCTTACAGGGATGGCAGTGGTTTGGTCGATTTGGAAGGGGACAAAATGAGGTGGTGTTTTGGGGAAAGTCATTCAATAGCAGGACGGTCCTAGATGAGATCAGATGGTGGGTAGGAATGGTGGAAAGTGGAGGAGGGTGGATCGGTGGTGAGTATGGCCTGGCAGGATAACATTTTCCCCCTTGAAATGTCATCTGTGATCCGGAGGAAGTTGAAGGCTCCTAGGAGGGGGCTAGTGTGGGAAAGACCTAGTCCTGGGTGGTGGAAAATTAACACAGACGGGTCCTCGTTTGGAAATCCCGGACAGGCCGGGATTGGTGGCGTTATTAGGAACGAAAAGGGGGAAGTAATTTTCATATTGTCAGACTACATTGGCCATACAGATTCGTCGGAGGCTGAACTCACAGCGATCAATCGCATATGCGGGGCTCTAGTGCGAGATCAAGGTTTCCCTCTACAAAGATTGGTTTTCGAATGTGATTCTTACAATGTGGTAGGATGGATTAAAGATCCCTCGTCTGTCCCATGGCGGATGCATTCCTTAATGTCCACCATTATGTCAGTTTCCAACTTTGCTGGGGAGGTTAGAATCCATCATATTCTTCGTGAACGCAATCATTTGGCCGATCACTGGGCGAGGCAGGGCGCAAATAGAGCTAATAAGCTGGAGGTGTGGTTGTGAAGGTTGGATTTGTATTGTTCTTTGGTTTTAAATTACACTGTACTCCATTGGCTCTGGTTTGATTTGTAGAGAATCTGTTGTGTCGATTCTCAACACATTTGAGGAGTAGTTTCATGCTCCTTTAATAATAAAATAACTTTTTCTCAAAAAAAAAAAAAAAAACTGTAGGTATATTGTGATAAACTGATTCAGGCTTTTGATTCTTGCTTTTATGTAAAAAAGGTTGTGTACATTCCTTTATGGCTTTATGCTTGCTGAGCATATCCAATTGAGTTGTTGGAGATGTACCGGGGATAGGAGTAGCCATGCTCTAATATGTATTGATTTCAAGAGCTGTTCATAGATGGAATTGCCTTCACCATCACTAACACAATCTTTTACAGGAAAGAAGAGTGATCGGGTTGCTGAAATATTTCTTCAAGAAAGCTATTATGGTTATGGAATTGCCTACACCATAACAGCAGCTATCAGCATGAGGTATTTTATTTTATTTTCTAATCTCGCATTGCGCAATTTTCTAAGTTTAATTGATGTTTGCTCCTATAATTTTTAGAGAATTGAATTGCAATTAAAAAATGCAAGTTCTTTTTCTAACATGTTGCCTAATTGTTTCCGCCCCTGAGTTTGTTGTAAATAGCAAACTTCAGCAATAATTTGCAAAAACATGGTTCTAATATTAATATATGAACTGTTTTTTAGTTTGCACTGATCTAGGGGATGTTGAATAGCATGTATGTATACTGAGTTGGGTTTAATATATGGAGTACCAAGTTGGCATTATTCCTTGTGCTGGTATGGCAGTTTTGTAAATCAGGCAGAATAGATAAATTTGGCCTTATTAATGCTTGAAAACACGTCCCAGGAAAGCTTCTAGATACTAGTGTATAGTACTAAAAGAGACTTTGCTACTTAAGCCTGATTACATCACCTGATGTGCATCTGCTCTGCTTTCCCCGACAGAATGTGCATTATATGTTAGGTCACTTGTGTTTTAATCTAATTTTGTTATCTCATCCGGAGTGTAATGCATTTCTTCACATTATTGATAGCATAGAGATTATAATTCTATCGACTCATGCAGATCATTGAAGTTTGAAGTTATCTTGTTGAAGGTTCTGATATTTGGGAATATACTGCCTTGCAGACACCAATCCTGTGGTCCCATGGAATGGCAGACAGGACCGTACTCTTTGAGGCTGGACAGGCAGGCCCACCATTTCTTGAAAAAGCTGGTGTAAGCTGTGAATTGAAGGTATGTAGTAGTAGCAACACATACCTTCTTAATCCTCATGTACAAATAATAATGGCTTTGGCTGCACCTGCGTTGTAGTAATTCTTTTTCTAATCTCACTTTGCAATCTTGCTTGTTATTTTAGTTCTTACAAATCACGAAAAGGCAGCAGACTCCTAGACTTCACAATTCACACCCTACTTAACTTTCTAGTCATTGAAAAACATTGTCTTTGTGTCCAGCATTATTTCGTTTTAAGCATGCAGTCACAAACCATCCTTGATTATGCTTTGTACTTGACAATGGAGATTCTTGAAAGAATCATAAATGGTGTTCAAGATTTTGGGTTTCAATGGAGAGCCTGGTGTATTCTGACTGTTTTGTTGAAGTGTATGTTGTTTTGTTGAAGTGTATGCTGTAGTTGATGTTAATTGTTCTAATAAGATTCAATCTCAGTCGGGTTCATTATATTTGACTTTCTTGTGGACTCTTATGGACTATTATATTGCTAATCATTAGAATGACACCTGACAATGTTGACAGCGATCTTCTGTCAACTTGGAAAAGCTGCACCATGTTGATTGGAGTCGATTCGTTGTTCATATAGGGAATCATTGGGCTTTGAAGCACGGTCATGCGATCACCATCTCAAGAAGGTTTTCGGCTTTGATTGTAGTTGAATATGACTTTATAGTACTTGTATATATATGACTATGTTTTATCTTTGTGTGAATAGAAATTGTAGATTTCTTTACGGAACTATGTTTTATCTTGATTGTAATTGGTTTTATCTTGAGTAATATGAGAAATTGCATTTCACTCGAATTTAGCAGTTGCAGGGCATCAGGAAAATATAATTTTTTTTTTAAAAAAAATGTGGGGGGCGAGGACATGGGCGAGAAAACCATGTCGTCGCCTATGTGCTTAAAAATATGGGCTCTGGATTCCTCGCCCATGTTGTCGCCCATTTCCTCACCACTTCCCTCGCTCCTGCCGTCGCCCTCGTCCTTGCTCAGTTCCTCACGCACGTCCTCGCCTATGGGCGAGGAAATGGCCGACTAATGTCGAAACCCGACGATGCCATAGGCGACGACCATGTTTCCTCGTCTATAGCCCTAGGCGAGGACTTGGGCGAGGAAAAGCTGTCCTCGCCTGCCTACGATTTTTTTGTAGTGAAGAAAGGGGACCTCATGCAATGCAATGTGGGTGATGCGGCTTATACCGCATTACTTCAAGAAACCGCATTGATTTCAAACCATGGAGAATGCATTCAAATGAGGCTGTTCAACACGTGATAAATGCATGCTATTGTTAATGGGCCCTGATGGGCTTAGGGTTTCTACAAAGAAGTATAAAAGCTGACCTTCTCCAACACTTGAGGACTTTTTTTTCCACTTATATTCAGCAGGGGACAAAGAGAACAACAAGAGGATCTCCAGTTCACCCCTAAAGGGTTAGGTAGGTAGTTTAGTTAGATTTATTTTTCATGCATATTAGCTTAGTTTTACATGCTTTGATCACACTTTAGTTTGTAAACAGCTTGTTACTACCTTTTAGTGTAGTCATTTCCATATTTTTAACATGCTTTTTAGTTAGAATGAACCCTACCTTCAACTAGTGAGTGGTTTTGGGTTATTTAATATGCTTTCAAGTGTTAATACAAGGAAAAATTCCAGAAATGGTTTTTGTCTCATGTGTTTGACATTCTTTAAATGCTTTCTTAGCAATAAATATTAGAATGTATGTTTGTTTGCAACTAGGTTTCATTTATTGTGTTCCTTCTTGACTTACAACTTCAATAAATGCATGTTTAGTGGGTTTGTAGCATGTTTTATGCCTTAAAGCTTCTGATAATGGCCAGAAATGTCCATTATTTTCAATCCATTTCCGTGTCTGAAACGGGCATTTGATCGCATTCCGGTCTTATATTAAATAAGAAAGCAGTAGAATTAGACTGATTTATGCATATTTGTAAAATATTAAGCTGGTATGAAAAATGCATAAATATGTAATTTTGTTACACATTTATGCTAGAAAAATCCAAAAACATGAGAAAAAAGAAAAGAAAAGAAAAAGGAAACAAAAAGATGGGAAAAGAAATGAAAACCCACAAAAATCTGATATTCCAGGAAACTACGACGCTAGCCACAACTACGACGCTGAGCATGTATAGCGTCGTAGCCGGGCATAGCGTCGTAGGAAGAAATGGAGGCAAGATTCTGAAGAAGAAGAGTTACGACGCCGTGCATAGCGTCGTAGACCAAGTATAGCGACGTAACAGAGTATAGCGCCGTAGGCTGTCCATTTAGAGACAAAGAGTGTTTTGAGATGGAAGACTACGACGCAGTACCCATAGCGTCGTAATGAAGATAGCGACGAAGCCAAGTATAGCGTCGTACCAAGCTGCAGAATTCAAATTCAAGGGCCTGGGGGCCCATGGGCCTAGGGTTTCTCGCCTATATATAGAGGTGTTGACTCCCTAGTCTTGTCACTTCATACATTCCCTACACTTGGAGGCAACTGGTGTTCTTGAGTAGAGTGTAGTTAGGTTAGTTAGTTAGAATTTATTTTCTTGTATTATTTAAATTATGCATGTAGTTTAGTTTAGTTTAGTTTGTATTTTGTTTAGAATAGTGGTTTTCTTTATGTCTCCCGATTAGTGTAGCCAGTTTCATAATTATTTTAGTTTTGTTAAACTCTTATTTAGGTTTGAAATGCCCAAATGATGGGTATTACCAAACCATTTTATGAAAAATGGGAAGTTAAGCTTCAAAGAGTCCCAAAAACATGAAATGGAAATGATTCCATGGATTTACTTGCTTTATTTTCGGTTTCATGACCATTTGGTCATTTTATTTTCTTTTGCAAATGGGTTTTCTGTCTTCTTTCTTTCTTTTTGGTTCTTATGCATATTTTTTATGGTTGAAAACCCTTATTTGGGTTTGTGGTTCATGGGTGTGTGTTTTTAGCTTATTTTACCATGTTTTTGTGCATTTTGGCTTACTGTTTCCTTTTACTTTATTCCTGTTTTGCATTGTTGAACCATGAACTTGAAAACAGGGTTTGCAATCGTAGAGATTGCATTACCCGACCAACAACACAAACTGAGTTAGCTACGACGCTAACCGCCCTACGACGCTATCCACTGATGGCGACGTAGGGCAGAGTTTGACGTCGTAGTTACTTCAGAATGTGAACAAAATTTTGCCCTACGACGCTATCCTTGCATAGCGTCGTAATGTTTTTCTAGGGTCGTAGGACCCCAAAACTCTTCATTTTCATAAAAACCCCATTTACGACGCTATGACCACGACACTGTCCTAGGATAGCGTTGTAATTTAGTGCATAACGACGTAACTTCCCTATTTTTCCAACTCTTCAGAAAACCCACCCTACAACGCTACACCTACGACACTATCCTAGGATAGCGTCGTAATTTAGTGTATAGCGTCGTAGCACTTCTTTCTCTTTCAAAACCATCTCTTCTCACTACGACGCTAGACCTTACGACGTAAACCACGTTTAACGTCGTAGGACCTGCATAGCGTCGTAGCACCTCAATTCTAAACTCCCATGTACGACATCAACACTACGACGCTACCTTAGGATAGCGTCGTAATCATGTTTAGCGTCGTACATAAACTCTTTAAACACCAAAAATTTTACCTCTATCACCAATCCATGACGACGCTGTTCCAACCACGCTGTCCTAGGATAGCGTCGTAAAATCTTATAGCGTCGTAATTGGCAGTTTTTGCCAGATTTTCCATTTCTCCATTTTCTTCATTAATTAATTGAACTCTTAAGTCAATAATTAAAGATCATAATTAGCAATGATTAAGATCGATAATTACGTTGATTAAAGGATCTTTGTTCAATTCTCCCTAAAATATTTTTCTATAAACAAAACCTTAATGCCTTAAATAGATAATCCGGACTGTAATTAATTATGGTGTGAAGGATTATTTAAGACATTAATTATGGATTGATTCCATAACATTGCATGAGAAACCAATGTCTCTCATACAAGGCACTGTCGTTATTTCTATTTTATTTTATCCTTTTTCGTGATGTATGAACAAACAGTGAGAGATATTACAGAATAATGTCGGCGAACGGTCCCCTCACCGGGAAATGAAGTAGCCCGTAATCTGTATATTAATTACTGTCTGTTATTTTGCATGGTTTGGATAATAACTAACGAGGTCAGGCAAACGGTCCTTTCACCGGGAAATGAAGTAGCCACTCGGTTAATTACTGTCCAAATACAGTTTTATTCTCTTTATCTTAATTTCCAAACCCAAATTCCAATGTGTAGTACAAGTTGGTTAATATCTGTCAATATTAGCTAATGAATATTGCTGAAAGGAAGCATGTAGGTTTTTTTCAGAATTCGCAGACAGTAAGGGCCCAACTGGTAGCGACACTGCCATTTTAGGGTCTCTGCTGTCTAAATTCGCTCCATCCGCGTGGTTGGGAAATTGGAAAGCAGATGTTTGCATTCCACCTAATTACTCTGCCACCCTTTTGGCCTCACGGTCACCTCATTCTGTGTCACGCGTTCTGTCTAAACCCACCATTATATTTTGGGTTGATTGATTTTACACTTCCATATATCCTTATGCATGATATTATTATGTAGCTACTGTGGTCCATAATATTTTGGGATCCTTCCCTTGGACATTAGAAGTTTGAATTTAAACTAGATATCGCATATTAAACTTCCAATAAAAATTCATTTATAAAATCCGGATTTGAGTAAGGGATAAATTCCTCAGTTATGTCTAGTTCATATTCTGTCAAGGGTTAATATTTGGGAAATTAGAAGCAGGGTCAGCGATTAGGTCTCTTCTAGACCGAAAGGGTCTGTGTTCTTATTGAGAGTCTAGTACCTTTTCAGGGAATGATTTTCACATTTATTATTTTCCGAAATTGCTATGTGTTGGGAATTTAGTCTTAACTATCATACCGACATGGGATCCACTTGGATTCAAATACTGTGAGATAGAAAATACTAGAGGAACAACACGTAGGCCTTGGTTATTTTCTAAGATAGGGTTGAGTTCCTTTCAACTGCTATCCTCTTCTGCCAAAGCCTATTTTTTAGTCCTGAGTGAGTGCATCCGGAACGAACTAATTTGTTAGTTCGTTTTATTAGTTTGTATCTCATAACCACCCGGAAGGAAGTGAACACTGCGAGCGGTTCACCGAGATTCGGGAATTCTTAATCCACGTCCGGTCATCCTGACTGGGGGCTTTCTTTCACTACCAGTACGAAACTTTTGAAACTTCCGAGTGATAGGATTTTAAATGCTTTTTTTTACTGCTTTCTTTTAATTGCTTTCGTAGAGGTCACTCGGATGTGTCTCTAGATCTTCTAACTGCTACTAGGACTGAGAGTTAAGGGATGGTTCAGGGTTTGATTAGAAAGTTTGGGTGTGACGCGGGGGAATGATAGCAGTACTTGGCAATTCAACTAATGACTTGACAGGTGTTGCTTGACCACCACATATGAAATATCATACCCTGGCCGGGGCAGTTATGAATCTGTGGTATCTTAGAACTTGTGGTCTTAAGAACATGTAAACTCACACTGTAAGTACCTGTCTGTTAAAGGGAACATGGTGCTGAGAGCATGGGAATTAGCTTTCTGACAGGATTATCCCAAGTAAAGATCTGTGTATAAAAATGGAAGTTTAACTATGTTCTATCTAAACCTTGTCCAATTTATATTCTTTTCTCCCTGTCCATTATGTCATCATTTTGAATCAGCTTCATAGATACTATAGCATAGATTTACAGCTTTTATTGTTTTTGTGGAGTTATTTCCATCTGTCCTTTAGCTTATTTAACTGCTTTCATTGTATAGATTAAATTCAGTCATGTAGTTGTTAGTCCAACTTCAAAACTGATTTGAGCAATACGAGTGGAAAATCTAGTAAAACGACGTGGGACCTGCTTCTATCGCACATCCTCCAGTGAACGATGCAGTCTTACTATAAATTACTGCAATTTTTTACACCGTTCGCTTTCGGGGGCACAGTTTCTTAACACGAGTAATAAAAACGTGACAACCTATAAATATATCCCTAAACCCCTTTCCCATGAATCATAATCCTTTTCATTTAATAAATTCAAACTTGATATATTTTATAAAAATACTCGTGTTAACGAAACTTGTCAAAAGTTTCAGCTTCAAATAGTGTTCTTAGGTTTTAGATAATTTTAGGGTTTGTTAGAAATAGGTTTTAATGTTTTATTTTTACTTCTCTTGTTCTAGATCTTCCATTTATGCTACCTTAGATAATGTTGGTGTTCTTACTTTTTATGCATGCAGTTCTTAGTTTTAGACTGTTTGTGGTGGATTAATCTTTAAATTCCATGTTTATAGTTTTAGGGTTTAATTCTTGCTATTACCCACTGTGCATGCATACTTCTTATTAACCACAAAATATTCACAAGTATGACTGCGAGATGACACTGATGTGAAATGAATGATGTGGCCTAATCCCATCTATCATAAACCACATCAGATAGAAACCGCATGAATATTTGTGAGCAAAAATATAACTTATGAGAAAATTGCATGTGATGCGGTCTAGCTGATGCGGTTTATACCGCATCAGTGATAGAAGACCGCATCATATGTAAAATGTTGGTGTTTTGTTGTTTATTTCTACCTTAATGCGGTTTCCACCAGTGCGGTTTACGCAATGCGGCTAATACCGCATTGCCCATGTAAATCGCATTGCCTCAGAAACCGCATCACATGCATTTCCATCCCCTTCATGCCTTAGTTTATTTTCTGAACAACCTCATGCGGTTTGTACCAATGCGGTTTATACCGCATTACCTGTGTAAACTGCATCACTCTCACCTTTTTGAAGCAAATGCCTTAGCCAAATGTGAGTAAGGGAGTAACCCCATCGATGCGGTTTGTCCGATGCGGTTTATACCGCATCGACTTGACAAACCGCATCAGATGGTTTTATTTCGCATCCTTGCAATGACTAATTATGGGTAAGGAAATGCTTCATTTCTCATGCATGCTCAATGCGGTTTAAGGGATGCGGTTTATACTGCACCTAATTCACTAGACCGCATTGAACTCTTCTTTCTATTTTGAAAATCCAAAAATATTTTATTTCCTGAGTTGTGTAAGTTGCATGGGTGTAATAGGCTTAGGCCCACTACATCTAATTCTATCCATTACACACCTCAAACCATTAGTGTCAAAATTATTGTGTGACTAACATTCACACAATACCAAAAATCTTCTTTTATTTTATTTTATTTTTATTTTTATTGTGTGTATGAATGAGTAATAAGGAATACCACAGATCAATGTTGGCAAAAAGGTCTCTTCACTGGGATAACGATTAGCTCGTCTTCTGTGTATTAATTATTGCTCGTTATTTTGCATGATCTGATTAGAGATTGGTGGAAGCTACGGCATAAAGGTCTCTTCACAGGGATAACGATTAGCCACTCAGCCAATTCCTAATTAGATACAGGTTTCTTTTCCTTATCTTAATTTCAAACCTGAATTTCGAGCTATGGTGTCATTGAACAGTGTCAATCAACACTGTTATAGTAATACTATAGTAAGAAAATATGTGGGTTTTTCCTTATTCATGGACAGTAGAGTCTTCAATGATATCGATCACTGTCATTGTAGGTCTCTTACTGTCTAAAATCATACCATCTTGGATAATTGGGAGCTGGATAGCAGATGTTTGCAGTCCAGATCACCCCAGTTATTTCTGGCACTCTTTTTAGCCAAATTCTTCTTATCTCAAGGCTAATCCATCTTTGTGTATCAAATTCTGTCTAACCCTACCATATATTTTGGGGTATTTTATTTTATTTCCTCATATACATGTATGCATGATATTATTATGTAGATATTGTGGTCAATATTATTTTGGGATCATTCCCTTGGACATAGAAGTCTTGATCTAAATCAGATGTTGCATAATAAATTTCCAACAAAAATCACTTTATAAAATCCGGATCTGAGTAAGGGATAATTTCACAGTTATGATTAACTCATCTTCTACTGGGGGTTGATTTTGAGAACTTAGAAGCAAAGTCAGCGATTAGGTCTCATCTAGACTGAAAGGATCTGTGTTTTAATTGAGAGTCTAGTACATGTGTAGGGAATGCTTTTCAAATATCAATTGTTTTCTCAAAATTGTTGTGTGTTGGAAATCTTATATTTAATATTACATCAAGTCAGAGTCTACTTGGATTCAGATGAGATGTGATAAATAATACTAGAGGAACAACATGTAGGCCTTGGTTAATTTCTAAGGTAGGGTTGAGTATTCTTTCAACTACTAGCTTCTCCTGCCAAAGCCTAGAATTGAGTCTTGAGTGAGTACATCCGGAATAGATCTTCATGGGTCTGTTCCATTCAGTTTGTATCTCATAACTAACCAGATGTTATAAGCCCGGTGGCTTACTGATATTTGGGAATTTCTAAATCTGCATCTAGTCACCAAGACCAGGGGCTCTTTTATACTAACGGAATGAGATAGCTTTTGAGGCTTCCGAGTGATAGTTTTTTTTATGCTTCTTTACCGCTTCCTTTACCGCTTTCTTTTAAATGCTTTGTAAAGGACACTCGGAAGAATTAGAGGTTGGCCGCCGTATATAAGGTTTAAGAGTTATGGATTAGTTCGGGGTTTAATTTGGACTTTGGGTGTGACAGGGGAGAATGATAGGAGTACTTGGCATATCAACTAATGATATGTTAGGTGTTGCTTATCCACCATGGAGAAATAACATACCTCGGCAGGGGTAGTTATTAATCTGTGGTATCTAAGATGTTGAGGTCTTAAGAGCATGTAAATTCTGACTGTAAGTACCTGTCTGTTAAAGGGAACATAGTTTAGAAAGCATGAGAGTTAGCTAAGTGATATATTATCCCAAACAAAGATCTGTGTAACAAAAATGGAAGTCTAATTATTGTTTCATCTGAAATCTTGTCCAATCTTTATTATTCTCTTCATGTCCCTTCTGTCACATTTTAAATCTTCTTTATAGATATTATAGCTCAATTTTACATGCTTCGTAGAATAATTTTAACCGCTTAATTAGAATAGTTTTTTATGCTTTCTTAGAATAAATTTAATTGTTTTTTTTAGAATAGATTTACTATGCTTTGTAGTATAACTTTTATTGCTTTCATAGTTTAGTTTAAATTATGTCAAGTAGTCTTAAAACCAAACTCAAGCTTGAAACAAGTAACCGAGTGGAAAATCTTAGTAAGCGCCATGGGCCCTGCTTCTATCGCACATCCTCCAGTGAACGATCCGCTCTTACTATAGATTACTGCAATTTTTGACACCGTGCGCTTTCGGGCCACAGTTTCCTACATGAGTATATAAAAACGTGACAGCCTATAAATATATCCCTAATCCCAACTCCATCTTCATAATTGGTATCACTAAATAAAATTAAACCGGGATTATATTCTTTTCAGAAAATACTCATATAGTGGGAAATTGTCAAAAGTTTCAAGTATTACTACTTTTATTAATTTAGATAGTTTTTCACATATTTTAGGCCTGAATCGAAAAAATTAATAGAGAATTTAAGAATTTTGTGATTTTGGAATGAAGATTGGGAGAATCCTTTTCCGGAAAAAAAAAAAAAACTAATAAAAAGAATTTGGGGGGATCCAAACCTTAATTGAATGTGCTGACCAACGAATGGAAAATTTGCTAAAATCATGATGACGTTTTAGCCGATGCAGTGGTGGTAGGTGAAGGGTGATATCGAGTCGAGTATCGAGCTTGAACAATGTAATTCGAGTTTGTACAGTAAAAAGATTTAAAGTTCTAGCTCGAATTTAACTAGGCTAGATAGTATATAATTTGAATATAAATTGGCAGTTTTACTTATTATACTACAAAATATAAGTTTGTTAGGCTTGATAAAGCTTAAATTGTGTCTAATAATTTTTACTCCCTCCGTCCCAATATAAGTGACCCCTTTCTTTTGGGCACGGGAATTTAGGTAGTGGGATTTAGTAGTTAAAGTGGTGTGAGTAAATTTGACTAATTCATCCATCTAATTTATAATGGTTACATTTGACTTTTAACCATATTTATTATTTAACTTTGACTTAATATTATCGTAATGATGTAGAATGACAAAAATAGTCAAGTGTGATCTTGTTGGAACCGTCTAATCGTATAGTTTTCGAATATATATTTTATATAATTTTTATTTATACCCATTTTGAGATATTAATGGTTAAACATATATAGGGACTTTGTGCAGAAAGTACAATTGTCATTATTGTGGGGTTTTTAATCATGTTTATGTTAATCTAATTTACTTAAAAGGGAAAGTGGCCACTTTTAATGGGACACCCCAAAAAGGAATAGTGGCCACTTTTAATGGGACGGAGGGAGTATATTTTTATATTTTTAAAATTTAATAGTTTAATCGAGTTTTTATCAAGTATCGAATCGAGCTTTCCTCACATTACATTTGCCAAAATTAGCTTTATAGAGTTGCAAACTTTAATGGCAAGGCGGATGTGTGAATAGTTGTAGATTGTTTTTTTATTTTTATTTTATTTTTTCATTTTTATAAAATTAGGTTTTAGTTTTATTTCTCTCGTTCATTAATAAATAATATCACACATGAGAATTTGTTAATATTATTTTTTTTCCTTAACAACAGACTAGGAAATGGGTGGTGAGAACACATGCAACACAAATTACAAATAGAAAAAAATGGAGAGATAGGGGGCGTGTGAGTAATTGAAACCCAACCTATAGGTTGAGAGTTGGGGGACTTGAGCACTAGGGTAAGTCCCCATCCCATTGTTACTAACTTACTGTCTATTAAGTAACTTCGATCAAATTTTTTAACACAATTAAATAAGAAAAATATAATTAATTAAGATCTTGTTTTTTGGCGTATAAAAGATATTTACAAAGGCTCGAACCCAAGATATTTGTTTAAGTTTCCAGAGTCTCATACCACTCAGGTCAATTGGGTTTGGTATTAGTTAAGATCTTGTTGAATTTGTAATTTTAAAATATTAATTTTTTATAATTTTTATTTGTATACAATTTGAATTATTAATGATTGAACATTGGAAAATGAAATGCATGAAAATGAAATAGCTATAGCTTTTAAATAAAACAATTAACAATCTGCAATCATGTAATATAATAAAGTAAAATAACCTAATACACACATAGTTTCCCTCCACTCTTCTTTCCTCTCACAATTCAACAATTAAAACACCCTCTTTCACACACTGATATAATTACGATAATGCCATTTTTAAAAAAAGAAAATTTATTTTTACCTTTTTTTTAAATACCTGTACATCCCCTCTCATTAAACTCCTCATTAAACTCTTGGCGTTCCATTTCCCATGTGCACCGCATTCTCTCATTAAACTCTTGCCGTTCCATTTCCCATGTGCACCGCATTCTTTTTTTGAATTTGTCTCAATCCCGAAACATTATTCTGCCTCTACTTTTGGTTTCGATCTATAGAGAACTAGAGATTGTTCCCTTCCGTTTCTGCTGTCCACGCCGCCGCCTCCATCCTCCGACAGTTGCCATGGACTGGAGCTCCAACCGAAACCCTATGAATACCCATGGAAACCCTCCCGGCCCAAACCCTAACCAGTCGCCGCTCCACCTCATGTTCTTCCGAATCCTGAAGCAATCCCCCCTTCCATCACCGTCGTCACTTCACTCTTCTTCCATTTCTGCCACTACCTTGTAATCGCCGCCGCCGTCATCGTCATTTCCACTCTCCTCCTCCGCCATCTTCATCTCTGCCGCTCTGCCGCCGCCTAAACCTCTGCCGCCGCTTCTATTGTCTCCATGCTCTTTGACCCTCCATTGTATTACCATCCGCTTTCACTTGCACCACCACCTCATTGCCTTGGAGATTGGCCGGAGGAGCTCTTGCTATTCGGGTATGCACATCTCTCTTATTGTCAGTTGGATACTAATTTATGTTTTTTCTTTTTTCTGTTTTGGTTTTATTTTTATGCCCAGGCTTTGCGGAACCTCTTGCAATCTGTTTAGGAAATATGGTCATCTGCTCTACTGAACGCTCCAGCGGTGCCTCAGTTAGCATTCTTATTGCTTTTTTCTTCCTTTCTGCCACCGTTAGCATCCCATTGATATGCTTTTTGTTACACTGTAATCAAAATTATTTTTTTTCTATTTTTCATTTCTTTCTCTCTTTGTTGGATCTATGGGTGTAAATGAGACTGATAGGCTCGAAAAATATTCGGGCTCGACTCGATCAAAGCTCGGCCAAAGCTTGACTCGAAAAGGCTCGGCTCGAATTCGAGATCAGCTCGAATATTAATGAGCTCAAGCCGAGCTAACTAATACTCGGCTCGAAAGCTCGATAATAGGCTCGAATATTATATATATATATATATATATTATTTCTTTCTTAAAAATATAGCATATTTTCTTTCTTAACAAATGTGAGGAAGAGGAAGTACATTATATTTTATTATGGTTAACACTAAATCAAAAAAACTAAATCCCAATCTCCTTCCAAATTGAGACTATTATAAGGAATTATGAATAGTTTAATATATTTCTACAGAACTCCGTCTTTAAAGTTTTTAAGCTCATTATTGAATAATTTAAAATTTTTTAGTCTTGAGTCCAATGTGGTCTAGGGATACCCGGTTTTAAAAAAAAAAAAAAAACTAAAATTTATGTCGAGCTTTTTTGGCCCTTCGAGCCGAGCTCGAGCTTCAATATATTGGGTCGAGCTCGAGCCGAGCTGAATTTTTAAAACTCGTCGAGCTTCGAGCTCGGGCCGAGCCGAACCTATACATAACCGAGCCGAGTTTACACCCCTAGTTGGATCTAATGTGTGCCTTTTCTCTGTTTTTTTATTGTTTCGCAGGCGCATTCTGTGTTTGTCAATGGTTGAGGTACGTTTTCATTCTTTGTATCCATTTATTTTATTGTTTCTTTTCATCCCCCTTTCGCTCTTTCTGGTAATTGGCAAGGATGAGAAAGCCTACTCTTATATACGAAAGGATAGCATCAAACTCAACTCATTCAATGGCAGAAATATAGATTGAATTCCTGAAAAAACTTTGTATTAGTGTTTAAGTGATTGTGAAAAAATTTAAAATAGAACTGGGCCTTTTTAAATCGATCATTTACTAATTTTTCTACTACCTTTTTATGACTCTGCAACTAGTATTTATCGATCTCCGGTTTGCTTTGGGGAATCTTGGTTGGTTTCTTCTTCGTCGATAAGATAGGGTTTATATTCAATAATCTAAATTATAATTGCGGTAAAAAGTGTATTGATGAAACCAATTGGGCCTTTTTTGACTTTCTTTGTTGATTTATGTTGTTGCTCCGACAGTTGCCGCCTTTCGCCTGGTATTTGGGTAACTTAAACAGAACAATCAACCAATTTTTTTTTTTTACTTTATTTTACTGATTGGAGAGGAAGTGCTCAAAGATGAGGCAGAGATCCAAGTAGTCTCTCTTATATCCTGGCGTTATCTTTCTGTGCTTTATTATTGCTTTATTTAAGTGTTGGGGCCACAAAGGATAGTGGGCCACGAAGAGAAGAATTGAGCCATAAAAGATGGGCCGAAGAGGGACTTCTAAGGAAAAATCGAGTTTGAGATCCATTGGGCCGAAGAATCAAAAGAGAACGATCCAGGGCAACAGAAAAAGCCCGAAAGGAAGAAAGCTCTGGAGGGAAGGATTTCGGCCGAAATGACATCAATTCAGCCGATCGAAGCGAACAGTGGAATCGGCTAAAGGGAATCGGCCGGAGAGCGGTTATTTCAGCTCCGGCTATAAATAGGGGATGCCATGCACAAAATGAGAGAGATCAATCCAACCCCCAAAATCCCTTTATCAAATTTACATCTTTGTATCTTTACTGCTTTCCTTTAATGCTTTCCTTTACAGTTTTTCCCTAGATTCTAGTTTAGCTCATAGCGGTTACTTCCAAGTCCACCGTTGTTTCTCAACAACCGGTAGTTTGGTTTAGTTTTCCGGTGAATTCGCCGTTGTTTCTTAACAACAGGTAGATTCTGCGTTGTATTTTGTTGCCATTTGAATATTAAGGAACATTCAGTCAAGTTTGGGCGTAATTAGTCAAGTTTGGGCGCATTATCATTAATCCGGACCCGTAACTGGTTTGATCCTTTTCCGGTAGCCTCCCTTGAGGAGAAAAAGGTCCTTTCCCGGCGACAACGCCGCCGGAGAAAACAGTGGCACGCCCAGGGGGACACAAAATGGCATTCGAACAAGCAACTCCAGCGGCAAACACGGCGGCGAGGACTGATTTGCCGCCAATCCAGGAAGAACGTGCTGCAGAAGCCGGAGAATTCCCCCCAGGTTTCCCCGGACCATCACACTTCCACAGCCAGGAGTTTTCAAACGATGATTTAACCCCGCGGTTTCGAGATCAGGTTCAATTCATGGTGGAGGCGGCGGTTACTAGTTCGGTTCGCCAAATTGAAGGAAATATCCTGGCAGCGATGCCAGCAATGTTTAGAGCCGAAATAGCGAGGAATGTGTACCCGATGGGGATGCAGCAAGCTCCAGTCGCGCAAAATCCACCACCTGCAATGCAAAATCCTCATAATTTTCAGCAGCAGGCCTTTCGGCCGCCAGGAGGGCACGGAGCTCGGCCTTTTGTTCCTCCACAGCAAAGGTACGATCAGCAACAGAATCAACCGCCTCAACCAGCTGTTCAACCACCTGCTCCAGTGGTCCAACAATACGCACCACAACAGCAGAATCCACCACAACTGGTTGACAGGGAGTTAATTGCTGAGATTATTCGTGCTCAGTTTGGAAATATCGTCGGCTAGGAGAATAGGCCGATGTATCGGAAACCTTATCCAGATTATATTGAGGAACAGTATCCACTGCCTAGAGGGGTAAAGGTTCCAGATTTTAACACTTTTTCCGGAGAAGTCGGCCGCTCTACAATTGAGCATATTGGCCGATTTACAGCTCAATGCACCAGAATCGCGCAAAATGATTTTCACAAGTTAATATTATTCAGCTTGTCATTAACTGGCCCAGCATTTGAGTGGTACATTAATTTGCCAGCAGGATCGGTCAATATATGGGCTGAGATGGAGCGGTTATTCCATGACCGATTCTATAATACCAGTCCTGAAGTTTGGTAGTGGATCTGACATCAACCAAGCAAAAGGCGTCCGAATCAGTTACTGAATTCATTGAAAGGTTTTATGCAGTAAAGGCTCAGATGAAACCAATGCTGCCTGAGCATGAATATATTCAAATCCTGAAGCAGAATTTGAAGTTTGCCATCAAGGACAGATTGATGGTAACAAGACCAAGGACTGTGGCCGAATTAACGGTCGAAGCTATAAGGATGGCGACTTATTTGGCGGAACAAGCGGCTTTCAAATCAAGCCGAAGTCAAAGTGGAAGATCACAACCTATCCAGTCAGCTGCCTCATTTGCTGAGTCTCTGGATAGATGTGAAGTCCAGGAAGAGTACAACACGGATGACGTTCTCGCATTAGCCGAAGTTGCAAGGGCAAAATTAATCATAAAAAAGCCTATGACTAGCCCAGCACTTCGGCCAGCCAGAGGCAAGGAGAAAGAAGGAGGAGATGAATCTCAAAGGTTTTACTCTTTCGACTTGTCACAAATGGACGAAATATTTGATTATTGCCAGAAGAACGGATTGTTAGAGTTTAAAGGAAACCATCTACAGCCCACCAAGGATCAGTTGGAGGCTGGTTGG
Source organism: Hygrophila difformis (assembly GCA_030278955.1). Taxonomy (NCBI): domain Eukaryota; kingdom Viridiplantae; phylum Streptophyta; class Magnoliopsida; order Lamiales; family Acanthaceae; genus Hygrophila; species Hygrophila difformis. Next base: position 11,124,877 of record JAOANR010000011.1, read on the forward strand.
TGCAGATTCCATGGATCGGCTACTCATTCCACGGCGGTGTGTGGACATTTTAGGAAGCTGATTCAGAAGCATGTCGATGATGGGAAGCTGAAGTTTCCAGATAGGCTTATGGCGATCGACAAGAATCCGTTCCCTGCAGCCAATATGGTGATGGTGCATCCCGACCAGAATAGATCTGTGCATGATCGACTGGGGGATCAAACATCATCTAGCAAGAGTTCTGTGCACGATCGGCTTGGAGATCGGCCATCGGCTCAGAAGTCAGGAGTATGGAAACGATTAGGATCTCCGAAGGGAAAGGAGAAAGTTGCAGATGTTTTTGACCGATTGGGGAATTATGAGGTAAAGGAGTGGATCAAACAATCGGAGAAACATCAGGAGATCGAGATCGGAGGCAAGAGCGAGAAGCCAACGTTGAAAATCATAACTAACGGATGGGATTCAGAGATGAAGTTAACAGCTGACAAGCAGAATGGAAAAACTGTGATTCAGATCACAGTTCCTGAAGAAGCTGTCAGTCCCGAAATGAAGAAGCTCAGAAGGCCACCAGCAAATACTCAGGTAGGCCGATGGGTCCAAAATTCTCCAGAAAAAAGGCATTTCGGCCAACGCCGATTTGACAATTCAGCCTGGAGGGCAGAGGAGAGAAAAGTCCCGAAAGGAAAGGGATCATATCGTACTTTCAAACGAAGAATGCAATGGCTTAAAGCAGCTGCTGTTTCGGAGCAAGAGGAGTACGATATGATGCATATGGAAGAGGACTTCCCAGATGACTGTTCGTTCTCGGAAGGAAGAATACTCAATAGAGCATTTTCGGCTCGTCTGAAGTCTGAAAGAAAGGAAGAGAGGAAGCCGAAAGAAGGACAGGATCGGCTGAAGAACAAAACTGAATTTCGGTCGAAAGTAATACAGCCGAAAATCGAAAGCGAGCAGTCGAAATCAAAAGAAGAATGGAAGCCTAGGCCAATTCGGACAAGGGAATGGAAGCCAAAAACAAGTATTGTTCCGAATAGTGATACACCTTCAATCGGACAGTTCAAGTTTGGCTTCGGGTCTAGTGCAAACATGGTAGGGATGACCACAACAGCAGAGGAGGAGTACTGGTCTAATTCTGAACCAGCTGTGGTTTTTTGCCAGAAAGAGGGAGAATATTTCGGCGATAAAGAGCCCATTGTGGACTTCTGTTTCGCCAAACTTGAAGCATTTCGGCCTGAGGCCGAAAATGAGAAAGTAGCTGAAGAAGGCTATGAGGCGTTCGTCCCGGAAGCTCAACCAAGCACGATTCTACTGCCGACTGCAAAAATGTCTCAACATGTGAGACTTTTGTATGTGAAGGGTTGGGTTAATGGGAGACCGCTCAGAAGAATGTTTATTGACGGAGGAGCGACCGTCAATATCATGCCGTTAACCACATTGACAAAGATAGGCCGGTCAAAGGAAGATTTACTCCCTACACGAATGAAAGTATTGAGTTTTGTGGGAGCCCAAACTGCAGCCGAAGGGTGTATTTTGGTGGATGTGACGGTCGGAACGATATCAATTCCGACCATGTTCTTTGTTGTAGATGCCGAAGTTCCGTATGCGGCCCTTTTAGGCCGATGCTGGATACATACATCTCGTTGTTTGCCGTCAACGCTACACCAGAAGGTGTGGTTCTGGAAAAAGGATGGTACAGTCGAAGAAGTGGAAGGAGACCAACCTCCGTTCCCAGTCAGCTCAGCCGGCCGAATTGATGCGGTGCTATACGAAGAACCCATACAACCATTTCTAGCGGTCATAGGGGATTGGTACCCGCAGGTGGTAGAGTGTGATTGGACAGATTTGGGGTTTGAGGTCAGATATCAGGCCGATGAACGGCAAGTCGAAAAAGAAAGTAAATGATGAATGCACAACCGAAACAAGCGATCGAGTTCGAATCGGCCGAACTCGGAGTTTCAGATGACAAAGCGGGATGGAGTGACCTAATGGATGCAATTCCAAAACGAACACCGGATTTCAAAGCTCAAGACCCCTTGAAAATGGTCAATGTTGGTACAGACGAACACCCGAGGGAAATCCCATTGAGTGCAAATTTAAATCAGCAAATGACAAGCCGATTCAAGGAGGTCCTAATCGAGTTCAAGGATTGTTTCACATGGGACTATACAGAGATGCCAGGATTGGAGCGATCAATTGTGGAGCACAGATTGCCAATCAAAGAAGGGTTCAGGCCGCATAAACAGCCGACCAGGAGGGCAGCACCCGAAATAGTTCCTAAAATAAAAGAGGAAATAGAAAAATTGTTAGCGGCCGGGTTTGTGAGGCCAGCTAAGTATGTAGAGTGGTTATCGAACATTGTTCCTGTAATCAAAAAGAATGGAAAATTGAGAGTTTGCATCGATTTCAGAAATCTTAATATAGCCACTCCTAAAGATGAGTATATGATGCCTATTGTTGACTTGTTGATTGATTCGGCCGCAAAACAGGGAATGTTGTCATTCATGGATGGATATTTAGGATACAACCAAATCTTTATGGCCGAGGAAGACGTTCATAAAACTGCATTTCGATGCCCAGGAGCCATAGGAATATACGAATGGGTAGTAATGCCATTTGGTTTGAAGAATGCAGGAGCTACTTATCAAAGGGCCATGAATTACGTGTTTCATGATCTAATAAGCGAATGCGTTGAAGTCTATATCGATGATGTCATGGTCAGATCAAGAGATATGGAAAGCCACTTGGATGATTTGCGGAGAGTATTCGCAAAAATGAGATTACATGGAGTAAAGATGAATCCAGCTAAGTGTGCTTTTGGAGTGCAAGCAGGAAATTTTCTTGGGTTCTTGGTACACAATAAGGGAATAGAAGTCGATGCGAATAAGACCAGAGCAATCCAAGAAGCCAGGCCTCCACACGATAAGAAGAGTCTGCAGAAATTCCTTGGAAAGATCGGTTTCTTGAGGCGATTTCTGGCAAATGCGGCCGGAAAGTCGAAACCATTAACCGATTTATTAAGGTTAAAGAAAGAGGAGGAATTCTTATGGGGAGACGATCAACAGAGGGCATTTGAGCAATTGAAGCAAGCCCTGGTGAATCCACCAGTGTTGGTCCCTCCAGTTTTGGGTCGACCGCTCAAATTGTACATAGCAGCAGCCGAAGAGTCTATTGAAGCGTTGTTGGCTCAAGAGGATGATGAAGGAAGAGATCGGGCGATTTATTATCTAAGTCGAATCCTCAGGGATGCCGAATTAAGGTACTCGCCGATTCATAATTTGTGTTTAAGTCTTTATCACGCATGCCAGAAGTTGGAATATTATATTCAACCACGGCAAGTGATAGTGGTAGCTTTGGTTGATATAGTAAAAATTATGATGAACGATCCCATCAGTAGCCGAAGAATGGCCAAGTGGGCCATGAAGTTAAATGCATACGACCTGAAGTATCAGCCACTCAGGGCTATGAAAGGGCAAATCGTAGCCGATTTTTTGGCCGATCATGTAATCCTCCCGGTATCCGAGGACATCGGGGATCAAGTTAGGCCGAAAGAGATAAATGAAGAGGGAATTATATATCTGCAACCATGGATAATGATGTTCGATGGTTCAAAAGCCGCTTCAGGGGTTGGAGCAGGGTTTACTCTACATACACCGGAGGGCAAGGTATACAAGTATTTCGTACAATTACCGAAGTCTTATACGAATAACCAGGCTGAATATAAGGCGTTAATTTCGGGATTACGACAACTTATAGAAGAAGGAATAAGGGCTATCGTAATCAGAGGAGATTCACAAGTGGTTATTCAGCAGCTGTTAGGAGATTTTTCGGTCAAAAGTTCCCAATTAATTGGATTGTACGAAGAAGCAATCGGTTTGTTAGAAGAATTCGACGAGGTATACATCGAATATATTCCAAGGAAGAAAAATGAATTAGCTAACGAACTGGCTCAGCATACAGCTAGGTATCGGCTGATGCCGATAGCGAGAAATTTGGAAATATATTTGGCCGACACTGAAAAGGCCGAATGGATAAAAAAGATAACGCAGACCTTGAGGATCCATCCGAAGCTAGTCCAGCCGAGAAGCAGAAAGTGATGGATTATATAGTGATAGGGGGTTACTCTTTAAGCGAGCCATTGATGGAGTATTACTCAGATGTGTCGGAGAAGAAGATGCTAGAAGAGTAATGGGAGAAGTCTATGAAGGAATATGCGGCGCGCATCGTGCGGGAAAATCGATGAAATGGAGTATTATTCGGCTGGGATATATTGGCCGAATATGGGTATTGATTGTGAGAAATATGCCAAAGGTTGCCGCGAATGTCAAAAACATGGGCCGATTCAGAAGTTACCGGCCGAAGAGATGCACATAATGATTAAGCCATGGCCATTTCGGGGATGGGCTATGGATATAATTGGAAAGATTCATCCTTCTTCATCAAAAAGGCATGAGTTTGTGCTAGTGGCAACGGACTATTTTATAAAATGGGCCGAAGCTCAGGCTTATGTCAGCATTTCGCAAGAGGAAGTGATCGAATTCATTAAAAGACAGTTGATATATAGATTTGGAATTCCACAAACGATTCTAACAGATAGAGGAACTGTATTTGTGGGAGAAAAAGTCAAGGCCTTTGCGAAAGAATACGGGATAAAAATTGTGCATTCGTCGCCTTATTATCCGCAAGGGAATGGGCAGGCAGAGGCCACAAATAAGCAGTTGATAGGAATTATAAAGAAAATGATAGAAGATCAACCAAGAAAGTGGCATGAGAAGTTATCGGAAGCATTATGGGCTTATCAAAATGCCAAGACTTCAGCCACCGGATTTACGCCATTTTGGCTGACTTATGGAAAGGATGCAGTACTTCTAGCCGAAATAACAGTGCCGACCTTAAGAACAAGCCAAGCAGATTTAATGACGGCCGAACAATATGATTGTGCGATGAAGAATGAATTATTAGAAGTTAATTCTGATCAGGTGCAAGCCTTTGAGAATTTGAAGAAAAATAAAGATATTGTGGCCGATTGGTATAATAAGCGAATTCGCGTGAAACGATTTGAAGTCGGCGATTTAGTTTGGAAAGTTATATGGCCACCTAAACAGAAGGATGGCCGATGAGGTAAGTGGAGCCCCAATTGGGAGGGACCGTTTATTGTTCAGACGAAATTACCGAATGGAGCATACATGTTGGTGGATGAAAATGGTGAACAGATGTCAAATCCAGTAAATGCAGGATATATGAAGAAATATTATCCGTCAGCATGGGATTAAACAGTAAGAGGCGAAAAAAGTAAAGATTTTATTGCGAAAACGAGCATTACAGAAACGGCACTACTTCGGCCGAAGACGGCGTTGATAGTCCGAAATTACAATATACAAGGGAAATGTCCTGGGCTAAAACGGCTAGGAAGAAACGGAGGCCAGTGGGATCTGAAGTGGTAGATGGCGAACGTTCATTCCCAAGCCAAAATTCTTCTGGCCGGCGAAAGAAGAGATGGTTGTGCCAATAAAGCCAACTCTCAGATCAGGAAGAAGAAAATTTTTTATCTGCTCCAGCAAGGACACCCCCTTTTAGCATTGAAGATAGGGATGAAATTCTAGGGGTATGGCCGTCGGAGCTTAAAAGATAGTTCGGTCCCATAGAAAGGCGCGATTATTATTCGACCGCCCAAGACTTTGGGACCGATATTAGTAGGATTACGACAGGTCACAACAATATGAAGAAATAGAGCAGAGCTCGAGTATGACCGTCGGAATACATGTTGAGAAAAGTGTGGAAAGTTCCCAATTCATATGAGGGTAATGGTAAAAGGATTAGCTGGACTCGCGCTGCATATAAGGAGAGCTTTTGAATTATAAGTAAAGGATCAACCAAAGAGTCAGCGGGCCAAGGAGGCCAGGGAGGAGAAGAGATTAAAAGCATCAAGGTATTCATGATCGGAATTTGCGAGATTATGAGATGAGAAGAGAAGAAGAGTTGGTATTTATAAAGAGAAATGAAGGGGATGTCATTTATGGCAAAAAATGGAAACGTAAAAAGAAAAGCATTAATTACGGATGAGACGTTTTAAGAATCCCAATAAAGCTGCAGAAGATAGTATTGTATCAGAGGATATCCCTGAGAACACGGAAGAAACAGGCGAAACAAATCTACAAAAAGATAAATATTTGATAATAGGCCGATCAAGTATACAAGATGGATCGGCCGAAATAAGAGTCAAAAGGATGATAAGGGGGATGTAATTACATTCAAAAAACAATAACAACAAAGGTCAATCTCCACTCATATCATAAGCAATGTCCTCGCCGAAATCACTGGTAAGGGGGATGGCCGAATCACGAATAGGAGCCGGATTCAATACTGATTGAAACTCCTGATACGATCGAGCTTCAGCTTCGGCCAAAACCAGAGGATCATCGGGTTGGGACAAGAGAAGCTGGTCGGTAGTGTCTTGGAAAGGATCACACTGAGCATCTAAGAAGAGAAATCAAAAGAGAAGGAAGACATAATCATCGTATATCATCAAGGCCAAAAGAACAAATTAAATATTACTGGAATTCCTTGGGTTATCCCCTGAAGGAGGATTGATGACAAGGTTATCAGAAACCGTCGAAGTATTCGGCGCAGGAGGAAGCTGAACCGCGACAGAACGATTTTGATCAAGCGCCTCCTGAGTATTCGACCACAAACCACGGAAAACGCCAAGGACACTGTCACTGAAGTACAGCTTCAAAGAAAGATAGTCTGTCTTCTCTTTGAGACTAACGAGTTTGTCCCTCGGAGCCTGAGCGGATTTATGGAGCTGCTTTACAAGACCTTGCAGGTGAGCCGATTCTTGGTCAACTTCGGCTAAGGCATTCTTCACGTCTTGCGCCTCATGTTGAAGTCGGCTGATTTCTGAGTCAATGGTGGAAAGACGATTCAAGTAGTTGGATCGGAGGCCATCATTGGTCGATAACTTACTCATATAAGAGTGGTAATCAGAAGCATGCTTGTCAAATTCCGCCCTGTGAAGGGTAAGAGAAGCCTGCTCGTCTTCAAGTGTTCTGCGAGTGGCCAAGAGGCTCGGAAGTTCCAAGTCTATCCGTAAGAGACATGTGAACATTGCATCGACGGTATCAGATAGACCAGAGACCAGAAGATCTTGAGAAAAGGCTTGCCTGATATATGAGAGAAGCAAAAGGGTGGGTTTGGTTTGGACGGAGAAGACGTCGGATTATTCAGAAATCAAGCATTCTAGCTTATCCAAGCAGGCTTTGAAAGAACGAGGAAATTCTGATGAAGAGGAAACATATGAAAGGGAAAAGAAGTCATCCAGAATATTCCTATCCGGGAAAGGAGAAGGAGGGTTAACGTTACCAACGGCTAATTCTCCCAGCCGAGTATGGACAGGAGAGGGGTTAGGAATAGAGGCGATAGAAGAAGAGGGAAGGGCAACTGCTAGAGAAGTAGTCGAACTGGGAACAGTCGAATCAGTGTTGTCACCCTCAGGTACCTGAGAAGTCAATCCTGGTCCCATATCGGCCGAAGAAACAGGAGTTATGCTAGAAGTAATGGCCGGGTTCTCATCAATAGGATCAAGGGCCGTAGATGAGGGATTAGGTGACTCGGAAGGGTCAGAAGAAACGGTAACCCGGGGAGCCTAGAAGAAAAGGAAATAAATGTTAAGAAGACGATAGTAGACAAGGAGGAAAAGATAGAGGAAAAGAGCAGTAGGAAACCTGATCAACAGACGAGGCCGAGCCAGGAAAAGGCGAACGAGTCGAACGTCACAGCGTCTTTGGTGCAGGTTCTTTTTTCGACTTCCCCGAACCAGAAGCAGCACGTTTTCGTTTTCCGGAAGTAGCGGGAGCAGACGAAATACGTGGACGAGCGGGAAGAGACGAGACATCATCCAAAGCAGCCCCTGCAAAGCGAAAAAAAAAATCTGAGAAAGATATACGATACACAATAGAAGAAATCAGAAAGACTTACTAAGTAAGGGAAGTAGAGGGTCATCCTCTTGAGAAGAGTAGGAGTAATCAGGGGCTGAACCAACAACCGAAAACATCATAATACCTGGAAAGCCGCGAGAAATAAGGAGACTCTGCAAGTTAGTGCCGAAATTAGCGTAAGAAAGAGCTTTCTCCCACCAGGCATCGAAACGCTTGGTCGAAAGACCAGGACGGATGTCAAGAGAACGAACTTCAAAGTTGCAAATCCGGAGAGCCCATGTACGACAGAGATTTCGGCTATTCTCAGAGCCGAATCCTTTGAAGGATTTACTGTATCGATTTGGGTCTCCATAGAGAGGAATGACCACGTCCTGAACAAAGCCGAATTGACGGCTGACTAAGTGAGGATTGTAAACCTCAGAAGGGATAGGATGGTCAGGGGGAACAAACAACGAGCAATTAAAAACATGACGAGGAATGATACAAGCATTCCAGACTTGAGCAAACGCCTTCAGAAGGCGTCTACCAAAAGGGGGGGTGTTGATAGCCGAAACCCAACTATCCGGAGCACCAGAGTAGAGATGGCAGGAAGAAGGACTAAGTGGGGATCGGCTCATGAAGTAGTAAATCCATTGCTCAGTACGCATTTCGGGAAACCGGACCCCGAGAAGATCGTTAGCGGAAGGATGGGTAGTTTCAAAGGGTTGAGGTTCAAAACAGGACATATCCCTGAAATGCCATACCAGCCAGAGGTGAAGGAACCAGAGAGGCCCATGAGATCGGCTAGAGTAGCCATCAGCCAATCCATGAACCAGGGACGAAATACCAGAATACAGATGCACCAAAAAATAGTCAGCAAGAGGCAAATGAGTATCTTTCATAAGGGCCTTGGCTAAAGGGTGAATAACATTCTTGGCAGGAGCGCACCAGAAGAATCGGCTAAGGAAGTGCATCATGAAAGCCACAGATTCATCCCAAGAAAATTCGGGCTTATTCCCACGGTACTTATTAATCCATGAAGAAAAGGTGAGCCCCGAAGCATAGCCGGTATTTTTCGTGGTAGGCTTGTCGGAACCGGTAACACCTAAAACGGGCTTTCCAAGAGAGGGTAAATCCAGAAGAAGCTTAACATCCTCAATAGTCGGGGTCATTATACCCCATGGGAAGCAGAAACAATTAATGGATGAGTTCCAGAAGCAAAGAAGGGCCTGAATGTAGTTATAGGTAGTAGGAAAAGATTGTGTGCTCAGCTTAAGCAAGTGATTAACACCAGAGTTAACCCAATCCACTCCACAGTGAGGAAGGGCCCTTTCGTACCAAGCAATATGTTCCTGAGTCACCAACGGCCAAGTACTGAGAGGGCCGAAAAGTTTGACAGAGAAATAATCCGAAAACAAGGGAATCGTCTTCGATTCCCCAAAAAGAGCAGAAACAGAAATCGCAGCCTCAGTCGAAGTCGCAAGAGGCCCAAGTGTAACGAGGTCGCCATCAATGGGACGAAGCGAAGAAGTATCAACCAAGGAATCTTCAGCATCTTTGATCTTTTGAGAAGAAGGAGAAAGAATCGGTTGCGCCATGAAGAGAAAGATGAAAAGGGAGAAAACACAGGAGAGAATATGAAAAGAAGAATAGAGAGCAGTTCAAAAGGATAAGGGAAAATGAAAAGGCGTGACCAGATTTTTAGGAGGAGTTAGCGCAATTACTTGAGCTCTTTTCGAGACGAAAAACCGCCCAAGTAAGGAGGGCATCTGTTGGGGCCACAAAGGATAGTGGGCCACGGAGAGAAGAATTGGGCCATAAAAGATGGGCCGAAGAGGGAATTCTAAGGAAAAATCGAGTTTGAGATCCATTGGGCCGAAGAATCAAAAGGGAATGATCCAGGGCAACAAAAAAAGCCCGAAAGGAAGAAAGCTCCGGAGGGAAGGATTTCGGCCGAAATGACATCAATTCAGCCGATCGAAGCGAACAGTGGAATCGGCTAAAGGGAATCGGCCGGAGAGCGGTTATTTCAGCTCCGGCTATAAAATTTTACTTCTTTGTATCAAATTTACTTCTTTGTATCTTTACTTCTTTGTATCAAATTTTATTCCAACCCCCAAAATCCCTTTATCAAATTTACTTCTTTGTATCTTTACTGCTTTCCTTTAATGCTTTCATTTACAGTTTTTCCCTAGATTCTAGTTTTGCTCATAGCGGTTACTTCCAAGTCCACCGTTGTTTCTCAACAACCGGTAGTTTGGTTTAGTTTTCCGGTGAATTCGCCGTTGTTTCTTAACAACAGGTAGATTCTCCGTTGTATTTTGTTGCCATTTGAATATTAAGGAACATTCAGTCAAGTTTGGGCATAATTAGTCAAGTTTGGGCGTAATTAGTCAAGTTTGGGCGCATTATCATTAATCCGGACCCGTAACTGGTTTGATCCTTTTCCGGTAGCCTCCCTTGAGGAGAAAAAGGTCCTTTCCCGACGACAACGCCGCCGGAGAAAACATTAAGTTTCCTGAATTTTACTCTGTTACTATTTGGGACTGCATTTTGTATTGGGACTGCATTTTGTAGATCAACTTTAAACCATGAGGGCTAAGTGGAGAAAGAGCGTATGAGGAGATTGAAGAGGAAGCGCCGAAAGATGAGGCAGAGATCCAAGTAGTCTCTCTTTCACCCCCATTGTGTTTTCGCTTTGCAATTTTATTTCTATTTCTGTGTATAGGCAAGGCTTCGTTAGTGAGGGGTGAAAATGGCTGAAGCCTCCTATGATCATATCACAAATGTATGCATCAACTGGAGCCTCCGATGATCAGTGCCATGATTTATTCATTTGAGATTCTGGTCTGGAACATATTCTGTTTGGGGGTGTTTATTCCTCTCCTAATCCATCTATTTGTAAATGCTTGGCTTATTATAATTTTCATTTGCAGCAATTTCTTTGTATGTATTATTTTGCCATTTTTGTTCCGTAATGACCTCTTATGTAATTATTTAGTGGTTTGGTTTCTCGCTGAATTGTTTTATGCCCTCATATGTATTTTATTTGAATGGTTTGGTTTGCCTTTGAATGCTTTATATGTATCGTAAATGGTTGGCTTATTTTCATTTTCGTTTTCAGTAACTACTACAATTTTGTTGGTCAAAAATATGGTTTCTTCCGAAAATCGTTGTAGTTTCTGAAAGAATTTAAATGCCATTTTATTTTTATTTTCTCCAATTCACTCATTCTATTCTCTTTCATTTCTTAAATCATCTCACTTTCCTGAATGATCTGCAGGAGCTTGCGTTCCCTCTCTTCCACAGGCGCTGTCTCCTTTGGCACCTCTTCTGTTTCAAACACTTGGATTGCGTAGTCTGTCTTGCTTAGTTTCAGGTTCACAACATCAGCTTCATTACATGCTTCCTTCAGTTTTTCTCCGTTCAATTTTACTGGATTTTGTGGCTTTGTTTTCTTCTCAAAAGTCAGCAGTTCGGTTGCTTTGCCACAGACATTCCATATCCTTTGTGGGAGGTCGGTGGTTTGTCAACATTGTTGTCTATTACAAAGAGGACTTTATCATTCTCCAGATTTTTATTCGCCTCATCCACTTTCAAATTCAAGTTTACAAGGTTGTTCCTCATTTCTGTTCCAGATTAGATTGCTTTAACTTTAAAATTGTATTTGTCGTTTCTTATCGTTTATTTCTTATGTGGCTGATTTGTTCTTTTAGTTCAATTCAATGCACCATCTCAAATTTTTTCTCCAGAGATTATTGTGGCACGGATTCATTGAGGTATTACTATTTTATCGTTTCTCCACCGGATATAATTCTATATTCTTTTCAGATATTATAGTGATGCTTCCTCTTCTTTTCCTTTGGTTGTACCCTTTTTAGACCTTAAATGGCAACATCAAAAAATAAATAACAGTGATGTTTAATATATTTTTATTATTATAACAATCAGTAAATTATTTTTCATTAAAAAAATAATTTTTTTCCTAATTTATAAATTGTTAATATATTCAAATTCATTTCAATATTCAAATTTAAATCATTGTTAATTTAATCATATTGCATTTTCCAATAAACCTCGGGACGGCCACACTTTAATTCATATATTTTCCAAGAAATGATGAGTAATAAACATTATAAGTCAGTACTTTATATTTTTGATGTAATACATTTACCAATAAAATTATCAATTACCTACACAATGTTTTTTGGTAAATATTTTGAAAATTTAAATTTATCTCCAAAAAGGATAATAAATCCGGAACACACATTAGATATATTTGACATTTTAAAATAATACATTCTCCAATAAAATAATCTATCATTCATCCTACTCAACACTTTCTATTAATAATAAATTATATTCTACAAATTTTATACTAAGAAGATGAATATGTGTATTTAAGGAACGGTTGTATATCTTTAAAAACTGATAAATTGATAGATTTGAATATTTAATTTCTCGGATATTTCAATGGTTGGAAATAAATTAGTTGTACATTAAAAAAATTATATGAATATTTAATAAAAATAAATAAATAGATTTCATATTTGCCTTCCATCGATTTAAATCTACTATTTTTCTACTTTGGCTCTAAAGCAAACAAAAAAATATGGGGTTGAGCTTGCAGCGAACCTGATTGAGTTCGACTTGCAAGATTTGGACTTTACTATTGGAATGGATTGGTTGGCACGACACAAGGCCACCCCCATTATTTTGATATTCCTCCTATTCTTCTGATCTTGATAGCCTGGGAATTCGATCTCTGTCAAAGACGTACTCCGTAAGGATTGATGATCTATAGGCTCGATAGTAAGAAAACTTCTCATGGTCTTTCCTCGTATAATTTTTATCTACCTCGGTAGAAGTCTTAAGTATGTTTAGTTAAACGAACCTTTCTTTTTAAATCATACAAGAGCCTATATTAAGATAACTTAATTTCTCTCCCTATTCCGGAGAAGAACCCATGGCTTGCAAAGGACGAAGTTATATATGAGGATAATAGATTATCTCCGCCAATGGAATCTTTGGAAATATACCCCTAGTTGCGTCGTGAGGCTTCAAGGACGAAGCCTTATTTTAAGGAGGGTAGATTATAACACACCTTAAAATTTTGAATAAAATTTTTAAAGTTTAATTAATGATATTAAAATTTTACTAAAATAGAAACGTCTAATAAATTTAAACAATCACTAAATAATTTTGAGAATGAAAAAGAAAATTTGATATTTTTCTTGGAATGATAAATATTTAATTAGTCCTAGACAAATCTTGAGTAAATTATTTTAGAGCACGAGTCCAATTCAATAACACTTGGATTAATCTGTTAAAGAAGAGAATAAGTATTAAAAATGGATTGGAAAATAGAATTAAATCCTTACAATTAAATTAAAATATTCAATCCATTTCACTGTTGGGAATTCATGAATTGTCCAACTTTTGATTAACGATTGTCCCGGATTGGGAAATTTGGAAATTTGAATTATTTGGCTAACAGTAGCAATTAATAGATAATTTAAACAAATCTATTATGTTAGAATTTTAAGTGTTACAAAATTATCAAGTCCATAATCAATGAATTACCTCATTCTTAATTAGCAAATTGTCCAATGGGTTTCAAAGCCCATTGATTAAGTTGGAAAAAAGGAATTATGGGACATGGGTTACGTTATGAAAATTCGTTTAAAATACTTGATCAATTAACTAATAAATTAACTCTATTTTTCATTAGCAAATTGTCCCAAGTAAAGTATTTGAAAAGTTAGTAGGAGCAAATTTATAGATGAATTAAGTATATTAAATTAAATTATAAATATAACACCATTGGAGCATAGAGTAATTTTTCTAATGATACCTAATTTGATTATAATGGGTTATGAGGAAGAAGTCATTAATACATTAATTAGGTCCAGAAGATGGATAGATTATGTCTAGTTAAGTTATGCTTGGTAATTTAGTTTGGCTAATGGATTAGTTTTATTGAGTCCAATTAATAATTTCAGAGCCCAATATCTTTGCCCAGTCCATGCCAAGCCCAAAAACACTAACCCTAGCCCAATCTCCAAACCTAACCCTAATTGTTCCTGCCGCCACCGCCGAGCCCTCCGGCGCCGCCACCGCCGCCGGCAGACCGACGCCACCACCGGAATCCCCCTCGCCACCACGCAGTCGCTCCTCCATCCGAAATATACTCGCATCACCACCACTTCGCCGTCCTCTCCCTTCGAATGCCACCACCGCGCCTCCCATCGCCGCCGCTTCCCGGCCAAGAATCCCTCGTCACCGCCACCGCCACCATGACAGCACCACCTCGCCACCATATTGCCCCAAGAAAATCCCCAAATTTCAACACCACCGCCTTGCCGCGCCTCCATCTATCAAAATCCTCTCCCATTCCCAAATCTGACGCACCACCACCATTTTTATCCTCCTCAAACCTCCATAACTCACAACAAATCAGAAAAATAAAAAGAGAACACCCAAAATCGAGAAGAACAGAAAAAGAAAAATAGAAGAAGAAGAAGGGGGCGCGACGCCCTCACATCCGCCACCACCGGAGCCACTGCCGCCGCGTAGCCGCCCCTGCCACCGCCGTGTGTGCTTCTCCCGGCCGCCCCTTGTCGCCGGCGAGACAGATAGAGAAGGGAAAAGAGAGAGAGGAGCGGGAGAGAAGAGGAGGGGAGAAGAAGAAGCCGCCGTCGCCTTTTGCCGCCGCCGCCGCCCTTACCGGAGCTGCATGGAGGGAGATAGGGAGTGAGAGAGAGAAAGGAAAGGGGAGGCGTGTGAGAGGGAGGATGAAGACAAGAAAAATAAGACCTCAAATGGGAAATGGACAGCTTTTGACTGGAGGGCTACAGAAAGATTAATTGCGGGACAGAGGCAAAATGGGGAAATTGGGACGCTGGAATCGGACAAAAATAAAAAAAAAGGGGGGGGGATACACTTGTTTTATTTTCCCAGCCTAGTCTATATAAACCCCCCCTCCACCCCTTTTTCTTCTCACACCATTTTTTTTTTTCCTTCATTCCTCACGCCATTCGGCCCCATTCTTCTTCAATTCCTATTTTGCTCTAGTGCTTAGTTTTGCTGGTAGGATTTTAGTAGTATTGTTAGAAATATTTTAGTAACATTATTAGAGGTATAGATGGTTTAGCAGTTAAGATTTGAGTGGAATTTTTGCTGCAAGCCAAGGAGTTTTTAAGGCTCGGAAGAAATTAGTACCTATAGCTAGTCCGTTAGAGTTTTCGGGTAAGATTTGTTGAATTGAAAACACTAGTTATTAGTATTTCTGTTTAAATATTATAGCTTACTAAGTTAATACTCCCTCCATCCCATACAAGACGTCCTGTTTGACTTTTTGACACTGTTCATTGTTTAACTTTGACTGAATATTATTATAACTATATATTTGAAGAAAATAGTCGAGTTAGGTCTTTTTAGATTCGTCTAATTGTATAGTTTTATAATATATATTTTCCATAATTTTTGCTTGTATATATTTTGAGATATTAACGATTAAAAATGTGCATTGGATTGTGTGCAGAAGTCAAACAAGACATCTTAACTGGGACAGAGGGTGTAACACCCCGGTTTTTGGTCACCCAGGTCGGGATGTCACCGCCACGTCTCCCTAGTAAGACACGGTTTCTCCGAGCTTACTTAAGAGATGCAAAGCTAGGTAATTCAGTATTTAAAAATATTTAAATCATTCAAAATAGCCCATACAATATAATTTGAAAATAATAATAGCATAGCGCAGCGGAAATAATTGGTTTAGTACAGTATCGCAGCGGAAAATATAAATAGGGCCGACATGGCCAAAACACGGGTTAAACAGGCCCGTTCATGATATAGTCTAAAGTACGAATTTAAAAGCAAAATAACATTTCCCAAAATCACATGCATAAATCGTGCTCACACATGCTCATTCCACATATTCTGTAAGAAAAGGAATAAAAACGGTTTGGTCAGCAAACTTGCTGAGTAAGTTAACACATGCATGATCGTAGGGTTTGAAAGCCATTAATTTAATAATTTTTTTTGGTAAAACAGCCTGAAGAGGCGAGCAAAGATGAAAAAGAAAAAAATACAAGGAAAATCAAAATTAATTCAATCGAGCATAAGCTGTGCCGCGAGCATCCTACTCGACTAGATCCCGAACCGCATCCGGTGGAAATGCCCACGTGGTGTAAAACTCCTCAGACATTGTAGCACGACGAGCAAGTCCATCCGCCACTTGATTCCCTTCCCTACATACATGGCGAAGAAGACAACCATGCATAGTCCCAAGCAAACGACAAACCTCCCCAATTAATGGCCAAAGGAAATGGCGATGGCAAGCAGCTCCCATGATTAACCGAATTACCTCCAGGGAATCTAAGTAACACGCCTTCAGCACCACACCCAAATGGCCTGCCAAGAGAAGACCATATCGGAGAGCGAGCATTTCGACCTCAAGAATATTTCTTTTCCCAAGTCTTCCGCTACAACCAGACATCCATTGCCCCGAGGAGTCTCGGATGGCTGCTCCAAACCCCGATCGCCAAGGTGTATCCATGACGCAACCATCTGTGTGAAGAACCGGCCCTGGCACATACACATCCTTCCAACGAATCATTCGAACCTCCTTCTCCCTACGCCCCGCCTTATTTCTCATAAGTTGACAACGAAGATATTCTACCTTATGCAAAACACTGTCCCTGTTGAGCTCCTCCCCTCGAAAAACCCTGGCATTACGCTGGCACCAAATTATCCACAATAGGGCAATAAATTTCTCCCCCCAAGTAATCCAAGCCCATTGGCACCAATGGCGATAACCTGCCACCTCTAAATTCTCCAGCATACCATCCAAAAAAATCCCCGCCTTGCTCCAGACCTGGGCTGCCCAGGCACATTGAAAAATTGCATGAATCCAGGTCTCCTCATGTGCGCCACATATCGTACACAATGGAGAAACGGCCAGACCTCATCGATGTCGAATCTCATTACAAGGAAGTGAGTCGTGACCGATGAGCCATAGCAGCACGCCAACCTTTTCCGGGATGTCACTTTGCCACATCCATGCCCATCCATTATCGCCAGCCTGAGGAGAGGTAAGCCACTGGTAACCCGAGCTAGCGGTATATGTACCTTTCATGTCGCCGCGCCAGTGCAAGACGTCGAGGGTAGCGTTATTAAAGAATGGAACGGGAGCTTCCATGATCTGCTGCTTGATCTGAGCTGGTAGCCAAGAGTAGATAGTCCCCAGCTCCCATTTTCCATCTTGAACAACATCCTTGATACGAAGATTAATGTCATGAATGTCGACAAAAGGGACGTGAGAAGATAAGCATTTCCCTTCCCACCACGGGGAATACCATAATGAGCTCATTCCGTCGCCCACTCGAACTCCATAAGCCTCTGAAAAAATGTTTCTCACTCGCACCAAGGTCTTCCATACTTTAATGCCCCTGTAGTGATCATAAGGTAGGATACCCTCCTCCATCCCATATTTTTCTTTCAAAACCACAACCCAAAGCTTCTCAGGATTAGAAATAAATTGCCAAAGCTGTTTTCCGAGCAGGGATAAGTTGATGAAATGACTCTTTCGAACCCCCAATCCTCCCTGCTTGCGCGGACGTGTGACCATATCCCAATTCACTAAATGTAAGCCACGGCCGTCAGCTCCTTTCCATATCCAGCGGCGAATAATACGATCTATGTTATCACAGACTCCAATTGGGACCATGTGCACTTGCATTATATAAACCGGAAGGGAACTCAAGACCGCCCGAGCAAGTGTAATTCGAGCTGCTCTATTAAGCAAGAAGGCGGACCAGGTTGACAGCCGGCTATGCAGTTTTTGAACAATGGCATCAAAATGAGCTTTCTTCGTACGACCATGGATGATCGGAAAACCAAGGTAACGCCCTAAGTTGTCCACCACTGACACGCCAAGCATGCTGCCCAACATAGCCAATTCCGCAGGAGAGGCGTTGGGAGAGCAGAAAGCATTTGATTTTGACGGGTTCATCATTAAACCCGACCTGGAGCCAAAATGAGTAAGTACAGATTCCATTTCTCGAATGCTACCTTCCTCCAATTCAGAACAAAAAATCAAATCATCGGCAAACATTAAATGGGATATACCGGTACCATTCGGTGATAATCTGAGAGGCCTCCAGCTACCAGCATGAACAGCGTCCAAGATCGCACGGGAGAGCCGTTCCATAACAATGACAAATAAATAAGGCGAGAGCGGGTCGCCTTGTCGTAGACCACGATTCGCCTTAATATTACCAAGAGGAGAACCATTCCATAAAATAGAAAAACTCGAGGATGAGACACAAGCCATGATGAGGTCCCTGCCGTGAATGGGAAGGTCCAATTCTGTCTAGCATTCCTCCAGGAATTGCCAATTAACCATATCGAATGCTTTGGTAAGATCAATTTTGAGGACCACAGCTTTTGTCATCGAACGTGGACTTTCAATAGAACTAATGATCTCCTGGAGAAGAATGCCATTGTCGGCGGTCCCTCGCCCCGGTAGAAAAGCAGATTGATAGGGGCCTATAGCTTCACAAAGTATTGGGCGCATCCGGCGAACCAAGATTTTGGTAATAATCTTAAATGAAACATTGCATAGCGTTAACGGCCTATATTGTTTAAGTGAGCGGGGGACGTCGACTTTAGGAAGTAGACAAAGGAACGCATGCGCTAAACCCTCCGGTATTTGTTTGGAGTGCATGATGTCTTGGACCAGTTTAAAGACTGACTCTTTCATATGATCCCAATATTCCTTGTAGAAAGAAGCCGGAAATCCGTCCGGACCTGGAGCCGAAGAGGAGCGCATAGAATGCAAGGCCGACTCCACCTCATCGGGAGAAACCTCAACCGCGAGAGCTTCCTATTGGGCGCGATTAATAGGCAACAACGGCGGCAGCGCTTCACCAGCAGGCGTGATAGAGGGCGTAGCAAACATAGATGTAAAGTAATCAATGGCATGTGACTTAAGCAGATCCTGATTCTCCTCCCACTGTCCGTTATCAAGCTCCAATCCGAAGATCTTATTACGCTTCCTCTGGATTTTTGTTTTAGCGTGAAAGTACTTGGTGTTGCGATCCCCAGCTTTAATCCAACGGTCACGAGATTTTTGCTTCCAAAACAACTCTTCTTGAAGAAGCAATTCAGCAAGTTCGGAACGAATTTCTCCATCTATTCTCCAAAGCCAAGCCGAATCAACCACAACCAGACGCCGCTGAATACCCAACAATCTGTTCTTTAATTTTCGCTTGTGATCCCGTAGATTACCCAAAACTTCTTTGTTGAATACAAGTGATTTAGCAGTCACTTCCTTAAGTACTGCCTGGAGATCATCCCCTCCTAATTGGCACCCCTTAGCGACAACTTCCTTGTATTGAGAGTGCTCTCGCCACATGCATTCCCAACGAAATGGCTTAGCGCTCCTATCTTGAATAGAATCCCCACAATGTAGTTTCAGCGGACAATGGTCGGATCCGAGCCTTGGCAAGTGGACGACCCTGCCCGATTCGAATAAGGTCTCCCATGCAAGGTTAGCCATTCCACGATCAAGTCGCTTACTGATACGTCGCCCTTCCCCAGCCATTCGCGACCATGTGAACTCCGGCCCTATCGTATTCATCCCGAGGAGGGAACAACGATCAAATGTCTCTCTAAGTTCTGCTGCTCGATCTGGCAGGTAGACTCCTCCGTGAACCTCTTCTTCAGAGCCAATTTCGTTCCAATCCCCTAACACCACCCACGGACCATCAATTAATTCAGCTAGATCAACAAGACTATCCCAATTACCTCTTCTACGGCCATAATTGGGATCAGCATATAGATTAGTAAGGTACCACTGACAAGCACCTTTGCTAATCATAATTGTGATCATTCGATTCCTCACATCCACCACTGTAAGAGTACAAGAGATTGATCTCGCACTTAGGACCCATATTCCGCCGCCCATGCCTTCCGATTCGTTTATACAGACAGGTAGATACCTAGTCTGTTGAAGAAAACCCTAGCCCTAGAGAACTGTCCTCTAGGCTCCATGATACAAAAAATATCCGGCTTCTGATCTATAAGAAGATCACTTACCCAACGTTGAGTTGTGCGACTCATAACACCACACACATTCCAGGCAATAACTGTAAATTGTTTAAAATCCATAAATAACAAAAAAGGATGATTTAGAACCTGCCAACCCCTAGTGTACACTAGCATCGTTGGCATCCACCCAATCTTCCCCAACCTCCAGAAGAGGAGAATATCGTCCCTTAACCACATATTCATCCTCCGATTCAACCAAACCTTCCGCCAATGAGTTGGGGCTGCTGCCGCTGCCGTCATCCAGACGAATCCGCTTCAAGGATTGACGACCATACAGCTTCTTCGTTCCCTCCGTTGCCACAAAATTTGTGTCTTTAGTCCTTTTAGGAGCTATAATAAGAGCTCGTGTGTCTCCATTGGAATCCTGATTTTTGGAGGATCCCTTTGACGATTCCACTTCATCCGCGACAAGGACATTCTTTCCCTTGTCAGGTGCTGCCTGATCAACAGTATCCAGAACCACCTCAGCTTGATGTTCCTCACGGATGTCCTTAGGGAGATTAGGGGCTCCTCGAGGTTGCCTAGGCCTCCCTTTACGCCGCGCCACAATCATCCAGTCACCAAACACCGGCTCTCCAACTTTATCTGCATCACCATCTAGCTTTCCCAAATCAGGTGATGTTTCGTCCGATGCTGCAGCCTGTTGTGGTACCGCAGTAGGATCAACATGAACCGGCAGGGGGGTTTCAGGGACCGGTTCATCAGGTGGCGCAAGAGTGCAATCCCGTTCGAAGTGTCCATAGTGTCCACACCGAGTACATATCAAATGGAGCCCTTCATACGACACCGGATGCCAACGGCCATTAACTCTCAATTTTCCAGTAACGGGCTTCTCAAGATCAAGTGCCACACAAACACGTGCAAATCTCCCCTTCGACGTGGTTTGAGTGCATGTGTCGAATTTGATGACTGCCCCTAAGCCAGACGCAATAGCCCACAAGATGTCCTCCCGAAACCTGTGCATGGGAAGACCATTAAGTCGAGCCCAAACTAGGGTTTTATTCACTTGCGTGGTACTAGGGTCAAAATCTCTCGTCCAGGGCATAAGCGCCAGGTAATGATCAAAAAGTAACCATGGTCCGCCATTCACAACTTTCTCCCGATCCTCCAGCATTGCGAACTTGACAATGAAGCATCCATATCCCACGTCGATGACGTCCATACGGCCTGTTGGTTTCCACATCCGCCATAACCTATCCTTACATGTCATGTAACCCACCTTTGTTCCGAGTAGTTTGACCACTAGTGCATCCGACCAGGTGAGACCCGCTTCCGCATCCAACTCCTCATCAATCACAAAGTCTGGGAGAGCCGGGTTTATCAACATAAGTCATCCGAATGAGTTTTTCCGCAATGAGGTCACGCCGTGGAGGGGCCGCAGGGACCTCGGCTTCATCTGTCTCCATGCCATCTGTGCTCGCCTTCCCTCCCTGGCGAAGAATATCCGCAAAAGATTGCTTTTTGCCTCCCGGATCAGGAGGAGCAGCCGCCGCAGCGGAAGTAGCCGCCGAGAGCTTTCCTGCCGAAACCCTAGACATATCCTCACTAAATTACCAAGAAGTTGTTAAGCCAAAAATAATTTAATAATTAACTAAAAGCATGATAATAACATAATATTCGATTTAATCTAATCACCTATCCAATAGCATAATTTAGTTCGGGCTCTATTTAATAACACATATCGCATGGTTTAGAATAATAGCCATAACTTAAATAAAGCATTTAAATAATTTAATTGGACAACAACATAATTTAATCTAATTTAATTTAATTTAATATCCCCATTACATCCCCGATTCGGTATTTCAAAGTTTCACGATAGCATCGCGATGTCAACAAGTTTAGCCGGTAGCCCGGCGGCCGCAACCGTATCAGCCATACCCAGTACCACTCCGGAGCCTCGGGAAACCCATGTGGATATTCACGAGAGTGTAGGCTCTATATTTTGCCGTTTTGGCAATATCATATTTCAAGTTTAGCGCGCGGGGTCACCATCGTCCATTAAGGCACGAAGTGAAGCAGTTAGGGGGCACCCTGCAGAGCACTCACCCCTAATTTTAATTTATCAAGTTTGTAAGGGGATTTAATTTTTAAAATCTGATTTCAATTTGTTCTTTTCAAAAATCATTTTTCATCTCATTTCAACCCTAAAGGTTAAATCCATGTTTCAACAAGATTTCAAGATTTTGTTTCCGGTAAACCACAGTTTACTCTAAAATTTGTCTAAAATCAGATTTAATTCCAAAAATTATACAATTTCACGACTGACTCAGAAACGTCGAGATCTACAACTTTTGTGTTTTAACTTTTTCAATCCGAGATATCTAAATAGGTCAAAATCACCAATTTTCGCAGAAGAACAATTCTGTCCGAAATTAACATATTACAGTTTAAAGATTTCGAATTCTACCATAGCAATTCAATTCCAAATTTGATGAAATTTTACAGAGATCATCTTAAGACATTATCTACGACTTTCATGTTCGGCCAAAGATCTAAATCGGTTTGGATCCTATGTGAAAAGCGTGATCAAGATCAAACCTAAGTTCTGTCAAGAATTTCAAGATCTAGATTCAAGCAGTTTGGTTTCAGTGGATTTTCGCCTATCAAATCATCTTTCAAAATTCTCAAAAATTTACGGTAGATAGATCGAAATCTTAGGAACATTTTTTGTGTTTTAAGTTTTTCCGTTTGAAGTTGTTTTAAGGTTCGGAAAAATTCATCAAATCTGTTGCGTTGGTAGAAAACAAAAGTTGACAGATTTACGGTTTCTTTGTTAAATCTTTTAGTTTCGAATGTTTTAAAACTTCCCAAAACCATGTAAGAGTTAACTTACAGAGTTGTGAACGTCCGGGATCGTCTATTTCGAAGGCGTGGCGTCCAGTCCACCGTTTCTCCTCTCCGTTCGTCGGGTTCTACGATCTAGATCCAATACGGGGTGTAGAAGAGAAAAAAAGAAGATTATGATTCGTTTTCGAATCGTATATAGAACAAGGATTGGATCGAGACTTACCACGACTATGGAGATCTTAGAATTTTCGTCCAACAGTATTCGCCTTGGTTTCGTGCCTCCGACGACTCCGGATTTAAGGTTTCGAATGTGTAGAGAGTTGTAGGGTTTTGTAAAAGTATTCGGAGCTCCTAGGAGGTCTTATTTATAGATATCTAAGACCTAGGGCGTCCAAGATCTGACCCTAAGGGTCTGGGGTCGAGAGACGTTCAACCGAAAGTCGAAAAATCCGCGTTCGGGCGAGAGATTCGTGCAACGGGCGAATCTGTCAAGTGTCGCGGGGTTGGCGCGCCTTTCCTATGATTAGCGCGCGGTCAGCGCGCGGCTAGCGCCTGGACTCCGGTCCGGGCGGGTCGTGCGATCCGTCGTGCTTTTCCGCCTCTCTTTCGGGTTTCTATCCCTCTATGCTCCCAGATTCCAATTTCCGGACTCTCCTCGGGTTTCTATTTCATGTTGTTATTCCTTTCGGATCAAATGTTACGTTTTGGCTCGAATTCTCGAGTTCATTTATTCTCGGGTCGGGTACCCGTGTAACGACTTATTTAACTTTATTTAATTTCTTTTGTTTAATTCTCATTTCTTCTATATTTATTTATTTAGTGTATTTACTGATTTATTTGTTTATTTATTTATTTATTATATTTATTTATTTATTTATTTGTTATATTTGTTTATTTATTTATTGTATTTTTTAAAATTCTCGGGTATTACAGTCTACCCTCCTTAAGAATCAACTTCGTCCTCGAAGTTGTGTTTCGGTTTTTCTCGTGCTAAGGTCTTTTGTTTATTTTATTATTTTGTGACTGAACTTAGAATTAAGACTTCTAAGCTGCCTACGTACCCGGTAAAGGGATCAAGCTATAACGTAGTTCAAAAGTTTACAAAGATGCACGAAAATAGGTGGTATGACATCCTCTCCCCCTTAAGATTGCAGTTATGTCCCCATAACTGTGTCGGTATCGGTTCGGAACAATGTCGGGTATCGTTCTCTCATGTCGGATTCTACTTCCCAAGTTGCCATCTCACTTTCGTGGTTTGACCAAAGAACCTTGATCATTTTGACGGTTTTGTTCCTCGTTACTCGTTCCTTAGTGTCGAGAATACGCACTGGGACTTCTTCGTAAGTCAAATCTTCATCGAGCTCAATTATCTCTGGTTGAAGTACATGTGTCGGGTCCGGCACATACTTCTTTAGTTGTGAGACATGGAAGACATTATGAACTCGATCTAATTGTGGCGGTAAAGCCAATCGGTAAGCTAAAGTTCCGACTCGTTGTAGAATTTCGTAAGGTCCTATATATCGAGGACTTAACTTTCCTCGTTTGCCAAAGCGCATCACTCCCTTCATGGGTGATATCTTTAGCATGACCCTATCTCCCACTTGAAATTCTAGGTCTCGTCGTCTCACGTCGGCATAACTCTTTTGACGATCTTGTGCGGCTTTCATCTTCCCTTGGATCACTTTGATTTGTTGAGCCATGTCTTCGATAAGTTGTGGTCTCACTACCACGGACTTATCGTTTTCTTCCCAGCTCAACGGGCTTCGGCACTTTCGTCCATACAACGCCTCGAAAGGTGACATGCCGATGCTAGCATGGTAGCTATTATTGTAGGAGAACTCAATCAAGGGTAAATGAGATTCCCAATTCCCTTTGAATTCCAACACACATGCTCTCAGCATGTCTTCTAGTATTTGGATTGTTCTCTCGGTTTGTCCATCCGTCATCGGGTGAAATGCGGTGCTCATTTTGATTTGAGTACCGAGAGCTTTTTGTAACTCCGTCCAAAAACGAGAGACAAATCTACTGTCTCTATCGGAAATGATATCATGTGGTATTCCATGTCGTCGTACCACATTATCAATGTAGGCTCGGGCCAATTGGTCCATAGTCCACGTGTCCTTCATCGGGATAAATATGGCTGTCTTCGTTAGCCTATCCACAATCACCCAAATCTTGTTCATGCCTTTAGGTGATCGGGGTAATCCCGAGACAAAGTCCATTGAGATGCTATCCCACTTCCAACTTGGAATCTCTAGTGGTTGCATCAATCCTAGGGGTTTATGTCGCACTGCCTTAACCTTTTGGCAGGTGAGACATCTCGCCACGAAGTTCGCCACTTCCTTCTTCATTCCCGGCCACCAATAGATCTTCTTCAGATCTTTGTATAGCTTGTCACCTCCGGGATGTACGGAATATGGCGTGTTGTGCCCTTCCTCCATCAACCTTTGTTTCAACTCGGCACATTTAAGGGGCATGCACCATCTCCCTTTAAAATGGATGCTTCCATCCTCGTGGACAGCAAATCCTATTGCCCTTCCTTCGGCAATATACCCTTTTATCTTCTCGAGTTTCGGGTCGCCCGGTTGAGCGAGTCGAATCTCGTCCAATATTGGAGTTTCTACGACCATGGCATTGACCGTTTCTCTCACTGTGCCAGGATGCACCAGTTCTAACTCCAATCTTGCCAACTCCATGTACAATGCCGGCGGAATTACCAACGAGTTTGTCACGTGTTGGGTTTTCTGACTTAGGGCATCGGCTACCACATTCGCCTTCCCCTCGTGGTATGCTATCTCTAAATCGTAGTCTTTAATAAGTTCCAACCACCTTCGCTGTCTCAAATTCAACTCCTTCTGAGTGAATATATATTTCAAGCTCTTGTGGTCGGTGAACATTCGACACTTCCGCCCATAAAGATAATGTCTTCATATCTTTAGAGCGAAAACGACCGCTGCCAACTCCAGGTCATGTGTCGGATAATTCTCTTCATGAGGTTTTAGTTGGCGTGATGCGTAGGCTACGACTCTCGAGTCTTGCATCAAGACACAACCTAAACCTTCCTTCGAAGCATCGCTGTAAACTTCGAAGTCACCATTCTCTGATGGTAGTGTTAGTACGAGTGTGGTTGTGAGTCGTTTCTTCAGTTCTTGAAACGCAGTCTCACACGCTTCGGTCCACTCGTATTTTGTAAAGCAGAGGAGGAGGAAATAAATTGAAAAATTCGTATATCATATATATATATATTTTCCTTTTTTTTTCTTTTTTTTTTCTTCCGTGACCCGCGCGGGGTCCGCGCGGGTTTTGGGGGTTTAGCGCGCGGCCACCGCGCGGCGCCCCCAGGGTGAAGAAATAGGGCTCGCGCCCCGCGCGAGCCATTTCATGCCTTCCCCTTCCGAAATTCCTCCCAACTTCCTCTCAAATTCGTCCCCTCGTGCTCAGATTCTCCAAGTTTTGACTTCGATTTCTCTTGTAAGGTATGTATCTTCTATTTTCACTTGCCAATTTCAAGTTTTATGCCTTGATTTGCTGGAATTTGGTTGAATTGTGAAATTAGGGTTTTGGCATGTAATTTGGGGTTTTGTAATTATCGGCTTAATTCTCGCGAATTAGTGAGTTATGTAGTACTTTGGTGCCATTTCTATTGTTTAGGAAATATTGGTATGGATATATATGCCCAAGTTGTGGAATTTCTTGCTAGAACTTGGATTTTTAGGGGAACTATGAAATTTTCGATTTTGTTGGTGTTATTGGTGTAAAAGTGGTTTCGTTGGTGTTGTTTGTTAACACTTGTGATTGTGATTTGTGGTTTAAGCAATTGTTTGGTTTTGGGGTTAATTGCCCTGTGTTTACAAGCAAATTTTTAAACTTAACTTATTGCGCACACAAGGTGTTCGACGAAATGCCACAATGGGTTTTTGAATTTGTTTGGGCACATTCCTTGGTTTGATTCTCTCCCAATATGTATTGATAAACAATTGGGTCTGAATCCTTCCTAGATTTTCCCCCTTTGGAACTTTATATTTATGATGTCTTTATGTATTTTTGCTTGTGAATTAATGTGTTGAAAATTAGCCTTACCCTTGATATTGGGTGTTTGCAGGATGTTGCTCTTCCTGTGGTTCATCTTGGCGTTCCTTATGGTCCTTCCGGGGGCCAAGAGACGGGCTACTCGACGTGATGCGGCGACCCTAGCACTGCCGCTCCGATGATGCCGGATAGTGACGGCAGTGACGACAGTGAGTCCGAGGAGGACGAGGAGCGGGAGCCGAGGCTCAGGGGTCTCCCTGACGAGGTGCGTCCTCGCCGGCATGATAGGTTCCGTTTCTCGACGATGGCTGCCCATGACTTCTACTTCGACGAGCTTCGTCGAAAGAGGGCTTACGTTCCCGAGCGAGGCTTGTTCCCCGATCATATGACCGGATCAGTGCAGTTTTGGGGCATCTCCAGTGGACCGGTCTTGCACGTCATCCCGAGGGCGTTGCCTCCGGCTATCTAGCCATGGAGGTTATCGCCAACATCAGCAGTCTTGGGGTAGACGACGACCTTTCTCGAGTCTGGGTTCGTGGTCGCTACCTAGACTTCAGTGCTCGGGCGATCAACATCTATTTCGGCCTTCCAGATGATGGCGCATTCCGACCACAGCCAGAGGGTCGGGTTTATGCTCCTGCCTGGGGTGTCTTGTGTACCGAGGTACCCCCGCGGACTGGGTACGCTCACGAGCTACGACTGACGTCTTGGGATGCTCCTTGGCGTATGCTTGCTCAGCTTTGGTTAGGACGCATTCGGCCGATCACCCGGAGTCATATCGTCATAGATCATGTCTTTGAGACTATCTGCTTTATCGCACGGGGCGTCCGGGTAAATGTGGGCGCTTGCATTAGGGACAACCCGAGGGGTTTACGACAGGGGCGAGGGAGTAGGGTGATCACTCACGCACACCTCATTTGTGGGCTATGTGCTGCTCAGGGGATCCGCACATCTCCCGAGACGGACCCCTATCCTTTAGCTCCAGGTGAGCACTACCGTATTCCGTCTTATGCCGTCCGGCGCAGCACTTTGCGTCGTGGAGCGCCTCGGGCTATACTGCGCCCGCAGCCTGAGGATGGTGGTTTGATCTTAGTTGTTCCTCCAGAGCGGCCACCTCCTCCTCCTGTGGTTCCACAGCAGGGTGTGGTTCCACCGCAGGGTCAGGACATGGCGCAGATGCTCCAGATGATGCAGGAGATGCGTGTCAGTATGGATGCCGGGTTTGCAGCTGGGCAGGCTCGCTACGACGCCTTGGATGCTAGGATGGATCTCTATCAGGATCGTATGGACACGCTCACTGTGAGACAGGCGGAGCAGCAGGCCACCTTGACGGACATGTATGCCTACATGCGTCAGATGGATGACTACATGCGTCGCCAGTTCCCTCCTCCTGATCAGTGACTTTATGTTTCCCGTTTTATGTTTTATCTAGACTCGTGTCAGAAGCGGCTGGTTTAGTATTTCCCATTTTTGTTTTCAGTTAGACTTGGTTTGGTATTTCTCTTAAGATGTATTACTGTGACGTTCCTAGGATTCTGTGTATGTCTTTGTTATGCACTGCATGGTTTGATGCATCGTGTGCTTTTACGATTCCAAGTTTTTTTTTTCGGGCTAAGGATTTCAAAAAAATAAAATCAACTTGCATTTTATTCCTTTACAAGAAATTTAATACAAGTAATAGGATGCGCAAAATAAATGTACTATCCAAGACAAAGTATCTAAATGATCTCTGCATCCTCCGGCAGAGTAGTGGAATCTTCCATTGGATCATCCTCATCAGAGACTTGGCCGGTACCCAAGGGTCCATGAAACACGGGGGATGGTGGATTGACGGCTTCCGAAACTGGTTCCGGTGACTCCTCCAGATGGCTCTCCATCGGGCTCGGGTTTGGCGACGGGCGGACCATGTGGGGCCAGAGTCCAAGGGTTCCGTTGCGTCCATGGATAAGGCCGGATGGGCTCTCTACTGGGGGTGTTGGGCTTCGTAGTCCCATCAAATGGTCTTCCACCGGGCTATATGGTACTACTATGTCAGTGAGGTCAAGCAGGTCCGTCCCTAGATCCTCGACTCTATCTATCACAGCATCGCTCCGTTCTGTGAGTTTTTGCACTTGAGTTTCTAAGTCTTTTATGCGATCTTGATCAGCGGCTCTCAAGTTCAGGAAATGCTGGAGGTCAGCTTCCCTTAGGTCTCCCATTTGGTGCAGATTTGCCTCCAAGTGAGCTATACGATTTTTCATTTGTTGTATGGTTTGTTGGGTGTCAAGGTGAACGCTCATCATCCTGACCATCAACTGCATCATGTCTTGACTAGCTATCTAGCGCAAGCAAGAGATCTAAGTTAATATTCGCCAAGATTCTAAGTTCAAGTTTGGCCAAGATTCTAAGTTCAATTCGCCAAGATTCTAAGTTCATAGAAGAGATGCAATATGCAAATGCAAATGATGATTCCCCCCAAAAATAATTTAATGTACCATATATATATATATATATATATTTTTTTTTTCCATGGGTTTTTAAATAAAAATTTTCCATGGAAGTGATACTTTAAAATTTAAAATAATAGTCAAAATATTAATAATAGTTTAAACATAATGATGGTTTAAAAATAGTAGTTTAAAAATAGCAGGGCTCTGATACCAACCTGTAACACCCCGGTTTTTGGTCACCCAGGTCGGGATGTCACCGCCACATCTCCCTAGTAAGACACGGTTTCTCCGAGCTTACTTAAGAGATGCAAGGCTAGGTATCGCAGTATTTAAAAATATATAAATCATTCAAAATAGCCCATACAATATAATTTGAAAATAATAATAGCATAGCGCAGTGGAAATAATTGGTTTAGTACAGTATCGCAGCGGAAAACATAAATAGGGCCGACATGGCCAAAACACAGGTTAAACAGGCCCGTTCATAAGATAGTCTAAAGTACGAATTTAAAAGCAAAATAACATTTCCCAAAATCCCATGCATGAATCGTGCTCACACATGCTCATTCCACATATTCTGTAAGAAAAGGAATAAAAACGGTTTGGTCAGCAAACTTGCTGAGTAAGTTAACACATGCATGATCGTAGGGTTTGAAAGCCATTAATTTAATAATTAACTAAAAGCATGATAATAACATAATATTCGATTTAATCTAATCACCTATCCAATAGCATAATTTAGTTCGGGCTTTATTTAATAACACATATCGCATGGTTTAGAATAATAGCCATAACTTAAATAAAGCATTTAAATAATTTAATTGGACAACAACATAATTTAATCTAATTTAATTTAATTTAATATCCCCATTACATCCCCGATTCGGTATTTCAAAGTTTCACGATAGCATCGCGATGTCAACAAGTTTAGCCGGTAGCCCGGCGGCCGCAACCGTATCAGCCATACCCAGTACCACTCCGGAGCCTCGGGAAACCCATGTGGATATTCACGAGAGTGTAGGCTCTATATTTCGCCGTTTTGGCAATATCACATTTCAAGTTTAGCGCGCACCATCGTCCATTAAGGCACGAAGTGAAGCAGTTAGGGGGCACCCTGCAGAGCACTCACCCCTAATTTTAATTTATCAAGTTTATAAGGGGATTTAATTTTTAAAATCTGATTTCAATTTGTTCTTTTCAAAAATCATTTTTCATCTCATTTCAACCCTAAAGGTTAAATCCATGTTTCAACAAGATTTCAAGATTTTGTTTCCGGTAAACCACAGTTTACTCTAAAATTTGTCTAAAATCAGATTTAATTCCAAAAATTATAAAATTTCACGACTGACTCAGAAACGTCGAGATCTACAACTTTTGTGTTTTAACTTTTTCAATCCGAGATATCTAAACAGGTCAAAATCACCAATTTTCGCAGAAGAACAATTCTGTCCGAATTTAACATATTACAGTTTAACGATTTCGAATTCTACCATAGCAATTCAATTCCAAATTTGATGAAATTTTACAGAGATCATCTTAAGACCATTATCTACGACTTTCATGTTCGGCCAAAGATCTAAATCGGTCTGGATCCTATGTCAAAAGCGTGATCAAGATCAAACCTAAGTTCTGTCAAGAATTTCAAGATCTAGATTCAAGCAGTTTGGTTTCGGTGGGTTTTCGCCTATCAAATCGTCTTTAAAAATTCTCAAAAATTTACAGTAGATAGATCTAAATCTTAGAAACGTTTTTTGTGCTTTAAGTTTTTCCGTTTGAAGTTGTTTTAAGGTTCGGAAAAATTCATCAAATCTGTTGCGTCGGTAGAAAATAAAAGTTGACAGATTTACGGTTTCTTTGTTAAATCTTTTAGTTTCGAATGTTTTAAAACTTCCCAAAACCATGTAAGAGTTAACTTACAGAGTTGTGAACGTCCGGGATCGTCTATTTCGAAGGCGTGGCGTCCAGTCCACCGTTTCTCCTCTCCGTTCGTCGGGTTCTACGATCTAGATCCAATACGGGGTGTAGAAGAGAAAAGAAGAAGATTAGGATTCGTTTGCGAATCGTATATAGAACAAGGATTGGATCGAGACTTACCACGACTATGGAGATCTTAGAATTTTCGTCCAACAGTATTCGCCTTGGTTTCGTGCCTCCGACGACTCCGGATTTAGGGTTTCGAATGTGTAGAGAGTTGTAGGGTTTTGTAAAAGTATTCGGAGCTCCTAGGAGGTCTTATTTATAGATATCTAAGACCTAGGGCGTCCAAGATCTGACCCTAAGGGTCTGGGGTCGAGAGACGTTCAACCGAAAATCGAAAAATCCGCGTTCGGGCGAGAGATTCGTGCAACGGGCGAATCTGTCAAGTGGCGCGGGGTTGGCGCGCCTTTCCTATTATTAGCGCGCGGTCAGCGCGCGGCTAGCGCCTGGACTCCGGTCCGGGCGGGTCGTGCGATCCGTCGTGCTTTTCCGCCTCTCTTTCGGGTTTCTATCCCTCTATGCTCCCAGATTCCAATTTCCGGACTCTCCTCGGGTTTCTATTTCATGTTGTTATTCCTTTCGGATCAAATGTTACGTTTTGGCTCGAATTCTCGAGTTCATTTATTCTCGGGTCGGGTACCCGTGTAACGACTTATTTAACTTTATTTAATTTCTTTTGTTTAATTCTCATTTCTTCTATATTTATTTATTTAGTGTATTTACTGATTTATTTGTTTATTTATTTATTTATTATATTTATTTATTTATTTATTTGTTAAATTTGTTTATTTATTTATTTATTTATTTATTATATTTGTAAAATTCTCGGGTATTACAGAGGGAGTATTAAATTTTTGCTAGTCAAGTAGCTGTAGAAGGATATTTGCTCGTAGGCCTGTGCGTGTGTCGTGTCTGTTCCATCCACGGTGACAGTAAGTAGATTTTTACTCTTTGGGAGTAAGCCCAAATTTATTTTAGCTTAAGCATAAATTAAAAACCGTTTTATTTTATTTTAAATTTATGCTTATTGCTCCCTACTGCTTTTGGATTATTGGTATGCTATTTTTAATGTGCTTTATAATTTAGTGCGGTAACTCCTGAATTATGGTTAACCACTGTTACGGGGTTGGAATCGGTGCGTGGATCTTGTCGCCACCATCGCCGTTTTGTGCATCCAATGCCACTCGGGAACGATGCCGGAACGATACCACACCTTTTGACAGGTGGATGTAGGAAATTTCATACCTCTTCCACAACCCTTGAATGTGCATGTGAGAATGGGTACCCTACTCTTGGGCCCTTTCCAATTGACATGAAGGCTGAAATATTATTTTTCGGCAACACATATTGTTATATTGTCTGATCCCGGGTTTTCATGATTAATATTGCATTATGTACACAATATTCTCGTTTAAGCATACCTTTACCATAACTGTTGTTTTTAAATTGTTTCTGCAACCCAGTCTCCTCCGGGAGTAAGGGTCTACTTACTCAGCGATCGTTTTCGCTGATTCTACACTTTTATTATCCCTTTTCAAGTTTTTATATCTGAGAGGACCATTAGCCATTTCACGTCACCAGGGCACGATTCGGGTTATTTTTAAATGCTTTCGGATTTAAGAAAAGGGTGTATAACTTTTTAAGTCTCCTTATCGGAGTGAACTTGGCATATATTTTGTTCTGATTTGAGGACGTATATTTGGGCGTCTACCCAATTTTGTAATTTTCTACTCCTCACTATTTTCACCCGACGATGGATATTATTATTTTGAAAATGCATGATGAATTTGCCCCCTTTTTAAATGGAGGAATTCTCTTATCATATCATTATTATTGGTGAGCTCTTTTAAATGCGTCGCCATTTATTTTGGGTGGTGTACCAAAATTTAATTTAAAGCTTATTTTATACGCTATAGTATTATAAGCTTTTCCTTTCAGAGATTACGATATATGTCTAACGGTTAGCATATATGTTCAACTCTGACTTCTCCGTGAATATTTTTGCTAGCCTTAGCATATTCCGGACGGCCCGGGATACGTGGCGGTAACACCGGCCCCTTGTTCCCGCTCTTTGCTTCCGCTGAGCCTTTAGGGAAAACGGGGGTGTTACAGTTTGATATCAGAGCGTTTGCTCTTGGATTTGTGCATTTGAAATTATAAATTTATGCACAAGAAAATTATTTTTGCAAGTATTTGAATTGGTGCATTTAAAGTTATTTCAATTTATGCACAAAAACATTTTGGAAGAAGCATTTTTGCTCTAAGTAGTGCATTTAATGTAACACCCCGGTTTTTGGTCACCCAGGTCGGGATGTCACCGCCACACCTCCCTAGCAAGACACGGTTTCTCCGAGCTTGCTAAAGAGATGCAAGGCTATGGTTTTTCAGAATTTAAAACATTTAAACAGCCCATTTATACAATTTAAAAATAGTACATCAAAGTTGCAGCGGAAAAATAATATTTACATATATGTTTCGCATCGGAATTTAAATATAGGGCCAACATGGCCTAATCACGGGTTAGACAGGCCCGTTCATGCAAGATCTAGTCTAGTACAAAAATTCAAAATAATGTATCATCCCAAGCTCCCCGTGTATGCATATGACGATGCATAATTCTCACTCTGAAAGAAAAAGGGAAAAAAATATGGATTGATCAGCAAAAACTTGCTGAGTAAGTTAACACAAACATGATTATGAGGTTTCAAAGCCATTATTTAATATTTAAAGAAAACATATGCACAACACCACATAATTTAATTCAATCTTGCTAACAATAATTCAAGCAACAGAGACTTCATAAGATCATAAATATAATTTGCAAAGCAATATAATTATAGGACATAATTTAGAAGCATAATCCAAAAGGAACAATTTTCGAGTCTCCTAGTTTCATATTTCATGACTCATGTTTCAAGTTTCAAGTTTCCTAGTTTCCAATCTCATGTCTCATGTTTCAAGTTTATGTTTCATTTGCCATTCGACAAGCTTTATATTTCAATTGCCTTCCGGCAAGCAGTATATTTCAATTGCCTTTCGGCAAGCCAGATATTTCAATTGCCTTTCGGCAAGCAAGATATTTCAATTGCCTTTCGGCAAGCAGGATATTTCAATTGCCTTTCGGCAAGCAAGATATTTCAATTGCCTTTCGGCAAGCAAGATATTTCATGTATATTATATTTCAAACGAATTCCCAATCGTTTAAACCTTAAAGGCTAATTTCACCGTTTAACAAGATTTCAAGATTTGACTCGGTTATATCTCAACTGATTTCAACCCTAAAGGTTAATTCCATGTTTCAACAAGATTTCAAGATTTCGTTTCGGTAAATCACAGTTTACTCCAAAATTCGTCTAAAATCAGATTTAAATCCAAAAATTCCAAAATTTCATATCTGACTCGGAAACATCAAGATCTACAACTTTTGTGTTTTAACTTTTTCAATCCGAGATACCTAAGTAGGTCAAAATCGCCAATTTTCGCATAAGAAGAATTCTGTCCGAGTTTAATATGTCACAGTTTAAAGATTTCAAATTCTACCATATCAAATCAACTCCAAATTTAATGAAACTTGACAGGGATCATCTTAAGACATTCATCTACAACTTTCATGTTCGGCCAAAGATCTAAAACAGCCTAGATCCTATGTCAAAAACGTGATCAAGATCATTCCTAAGTTCTGTCCA
The DNA here is from genome assembly GCA_030278955.1 of Hygrophila difformis. Taxonomy (NCBI): domain Eukaryota; kingdom Viridiplantae; phylum Streptophyta; class Magnoliopsida; order Lamiales; family Acanthaceae; genus Hygrophila; species Hygrophila difformis. The sequence goes on from JAOANR010000011.1 coordinate 11,159,791, forward strand.
AGATTTCGAGATCTAGATTCAAACAGTTCGGTTTCAACGGGTTTTCACATATCAAATCAACTCCAAAAATTCTCAAATTTTTAGAGTAGCTAGGTCTAAGTCTTAGGAACGTTTTTCGTGTTTTAAGTTTTTCCGTTTGAGTTCGTTTTAAGGGTCGGAAAAATTCACCAAATCTGTTGCGTCGGTAGAAAAACAAAAGTGGACAGATTTATGGTTCTTGTTGAATCTTTTAGGTTTCGAATGTTTTAAAATCTCCCAAAACCATGTAAGGTTAACTTACAGTGTTGTGAACGTCCGGGATCGTCTATTTCAAAGGCGTGGCTTCCAGATCACCGTTCCTCCTCTCCGTTCGTCGGGTTCTACGATCTAGATCCAATACAAGGTGTAGAAGAGAAAAGAAGAAGATTAGGATTCGTTTTCGAATCGTTTATTGAACAAGGATTGGATCGAGACTTACCACGACTAAGGAGATCTTAGAATTTTCGTCCAACAGCGTTCGCCTTGGTTTCGTGCCTCCGACGACTCCGAATTTAGGGTTTCGAATGTGTAGAGAGTTGTAGGGTTTTGTAAATGTATTCGGAGCTCCTAGGTGGTCTTATTTATAGATATCTAAGACCTAGGGTGTCCAAAATCTGACCCCAAGGGTCTTGGGTCGAGAGACGTTCAACCGAAAGTCGAAAAATCCGCGTTCGGGAGAGAAAATCTCGCTTGGTTTGTTGCTGCCAGAGTGGCGCGGTCGTGGCGCGGTCTAAGGCCATCAACCGCGCGGCCAGCGCGCCACTCACGCCTGGACTCCGGTCCGGGCGGGTCGTGCGATCCGTCGCGCTTTTCCTCCTCTCTTTCGGACTTCTATCCCTCTATGTTCCCCGATTCCGATTTCTGGGGTATCTTCGGGCTCCGATTTCCTATCCTAATTTTATTCGGATCTAAATTTACATTTGGACTCGGGTTATTGAGTCCATCGGTGTTGGGTTTCCGTGTAACCATTTATTCGATTAAATTGTCTTCGGCTTCCCGAGTTCTCGGAATTTTGTTTCCTTTTTAATTTAAATTCCATTTCTCATTTCCTCTACATTTATTTTTTTATTTATTATATTTATTTTATTTATTGTATTTATTTTATGTTGGAAAATTTCCGGGTATTACATTTAAATTATTCAAATTTTTGCACGAAATTATTTTGAGAAAAGAATATGCCAAGTATTTTTAAAGCTATTTTGGGGATGGGAACACACACATATGTATATAGGCACGAGCAGAATTTCAGTTTATTATGAGTTTTTTCGGACAAGTATTTCCCAATGTTTGGGACATGAGCAGAATTTTTCTAGCACTACCTTAGTGTCTTTTTGCAAGGAGCTAGTTGTTTAACTTAGGCTCTGTTATATAGTCAATGCCTACATTAGGAGCTGACGATTGCGCTTGCTTTATTGTATCACTGGTAAGACTGGGGGTTGTTTACCCTACAGTTATGTCTACCAAATTATAGCGTTGAACCTTATATTTGAATATGTGCGAATGAACATATTGCTATGAGATTTGGCCTTAGATGCACCTATGTTTTACCTTAGTCTAATTAAGGTCATGACTTAAATTTGTAGGGGCATGATTTACATAACTATACGAACCACTACAAATAAGAATTTTCTAAATATCCATATTGTCTTATTGATAAGACATGAGTATAGGTAATGACACTGAAGGATTTTAAACTCACAACGAGTTTTATCATACATGTGATTCACCCTTGAAGCCATATGTATTTGGAAACTAGCATTTGATCATCATGTTGGACCCATCGCTAATAAGTAGAAACCGAGGTGGGTTGCATGAGGTCCACATGGGAAGGATAATAAAATTTAAATAAATAATAAACTAAGAGTAAAATAAGCTCTCTGAAGGTTGGGATTATTTGCTGTTTGTCAGATGCCTCCGCGAGGACGCCCGAGGAAACAGCCTGTAAACCCACCTGATGTGCCTAACCCTGTGAAGGGAAGGCAAGACCCTATGGAGAATAGGTAGGACCCTATGGAGGGTCGACAGGACCGTTTAGAACAGATGGTGCTCACTATTGGTGCCGCGGTAGAACAACAACTGGCAAGGGAAGAGGAGCAAGGTGGGCAACCCACTGACTACATAGAGGCTATACATAAATATCAGCCTCCCAAGTATGTCGGACATGAAGACCCGGCTAAATTGGAAGGATGGATTGAGTCTTTTGATAAATTACTAGAGGCGGTACAGTGCCCAGAAGAAAGAAGGGTGGACGTAGCTACGTTTTTCCTAGAAGGCAAGGCAAATACCTGGTGGAGAAACCAAGAAAATCGGGACATCAGTTGGCCAGAATTTCAGGAAGCCCTACGCGCAAGGTTCTACTCTACTAGCGTGAAGAATGCCAAATATGAGGAGTTCGTTACCCTGAGACAGGGCAGCCGCTCTGTCCACGAATACTATGAGAAATTCAATAAGCTCCTCCGCTTTGCCCCAGGACTGGTGAATACCGATCATGCGCAGGCACAGAAGTTCGAGCTTGGCCTGAATCGAGAAATCCGAGAAGGTTTAGGAGGGAAACAATTTTCTAGCCTCCAGAAGCTTTATGATCGGGCAATGACAATCGAGCGAGTTCGGCAGCCCAAGCGAAAGGAAGAGCTGGTCGGACAATCCTCAACGACCTATAAGAAGGGGCACCTTGAGCAGAGACAAGACAAAGGGAACCTTAACCAACGTCGTGACTTTAATGGACCCAACCCGGGAAATGACAATTGTATTCCCATACCAGACCCTTGCTTAAGATGCAAAAGGAGGCATTGGATGCAGGTATGCCCGCCATACGGGACCTACTACCGATGTGGCCTCAACGGACATCTGGTCAAGGATTGCAGCAATCGTTTGGACGCAAATAGACTGCGAGAGGATCTCAAGGGGGACCGTCGCTTTCAGTCGGAAGCATATCTGAATAAAAGGCCGAGGGACCCACAACAAGATCAGGGTCGAAATCGAAGGAACCCGCTACCAGCAGCTCGAAACAATCAAGGACAACTAAATGAGGTTAACCGGGCTGATCGCCGTGATGCTGACGATGTCATAGATGGTACGTTCATGGCTAAAGATTCCGCTACATAAGTTTTACACGATTTTGGAGCATCGTATCCCTTCACAACATTATGAAAGCGGAACAACTAGGATTTAGAGCCCCTAGTGCAGCGAACTTAGGCGATTTCTCATCTAATAAACAGTAGCAGACAGCTCTCGAAGCAAGATGAACACTTCAATTCATAAAATATGGGGTTGAGCTTGCAGCAAACCTGATTGAGTTCGACTTGCAAGATTTGGACTTTACTATTGGAATGGATTGGTTGGCACAACACAATGCCACCCCCATTATTTTGATATTCCTCCTATTATTCTGATCTTGATAGCCTGGGAATTCGATCTCTGTCAAAGACGTACTCCGTAAGGATTGATGGAGATATAGGCTCGATAGTAAGAAAACTTCTCATGGTCGTTCATCGTATAATTTTTATCTACCTCGGTAGAAGTCTTAAGTATGTTTAGTTAAACAAACCTTTCTTTTAAAATCATACAAGAGTCTATATTAAGATAACTTAATTTCTCTCCCTATTCCCGAGAAGAACCCATGGCTTGCAAAGGACGAAGTTATATATGAGGATAATAGATTATCTCCGCCAATGGAATCTTTGGAAATATACCCCTAGTTGCGTCGTGAGGCTTCGAGGACGAAGCCGTATTTTAAGGAGGGTAGACCATAACACACCGTAAAATTTTGAATAAAATTTTTAAAGTTTAATTAACATTATTAAAATTTTACTAAAATAGAAACGTCTAATAAATTTAAACAATCACTAAATAATTTTGAGAATGAAAGAGAAAATTTGATATTTTTCTTGGAACGATAAATATTTAATTAGTCCTAGACAAATCTTGAGCAAATTATTTTAGAGCACGAGTCCAATTCACTAACACTTGGATTAATCTGTTAAAGAAGAGAATAAGTATTAAAAATGGATCGGAAAATAGAATTAAATCCTTACAATTAAATTAAAATATTCAATCCATTTCACTGTTGGGAATTCATGAATTGTCCAACTTTTGATTAACGATTGTCCCGGATTGGGAAATTTGGAAATTTGAATTATTTGGCTAACAGTGGCAATTAATAGATAATTTATACAAATCTATTATGTTAGAATTTTAAGTGTTATAAAATTATCAAGTCCATAATCAATGAATTACCTCATTCTTAATTAGCAAATTGTCCAATGGGTTTCAAAGCCCATTGATTAAGTTGGAAAAAAGGAATTATGGGACATGGGTTACGTTATGAAAATTCGTTTAAAATACTTGATCAATGAACTCTATTTTTCATTAGCAAATTGTCCCAAGTAAAGTATTTGAAAAGTTAGTATGAGCAAATTTATAGATGATTTAAGTATATTAAATTAAATTATAAATATAACACCATTGGAGCATAGAGTAATTTTTCTAATGATACCTAATTTGATTATAATGGTTATGAGGAAGAAGTCATTAATACATTAATTAGGTCCAGAAGATTGATAGATTATGTCTAGTTAAGTTATGCTTGGTAATTTAGTTTGGCTAATGGATTAGTTCTTTTGAGTCCAATTAATAATTTCAGAGCCCAATATCTTGGCCCAGTCCATGCCAAGCCCAAAAACACTAACCCTAGCCCAATCTCCAAACCTAACACTAATTGTTCCTGTCGCCGCCGCCGAGCCCTCCGGCGCCGCCACCGCCGCCGGCAGGCCGACGCCACCACCGGAATTCCCCTCGCCACCACGCAGCCGCTCCTCCATCCGAAATATCATCGCATCACCACCACTTCGCCGTCCTCTCCCTTCGAACGCCACCACCGCGCCTCCCATCGCCGCCGCTTCCCGCCAAGAATCCCTCGTCACCGCCACCGCCACCATGACAGCACCACCTCGCCACCATATTGCCCCAAGAAAATCCCCAAATTTCAACACCACCGCCTTGCCGCGCCTCCATCTACCAAAATCCTCTCCCATTCCCAAATCCGACGCACCACCACCATTTTTATCCTCCTCAAACCTCCATAACTCACAAAAAATCAGAAAAATAAAAAGAGAACACCCAAAATCGAGAAGAACAGAAAAAGAAAAATAGAAGAAGAAGAAGGGGGCGCGACGCCCTCACATCCGTCACCACCGGAGCCACTGCCGCCGCGTAGCCGCCGCTGCCACCGCCATGTGTTCTGCTCCCGGCCGCCCCTTGTCGCCGGCGATACAGATAGAGAAGGGAAAAGAGAGAGAGGAGCGGGAGAGAAGAGGAGGGGAGAAGAAGAAGCCGCCGTCGCCTTTTGCCGCCGCCTCCGCCCTTACCGGAGCTGCATGGAGGGAGATAGGGAGTGAGAGAGAGAAAGGAAAGGGGAGGCGTGTGAGAGGGAGGATGAAGACAAGAAAAATAAGACCTCAAATGGGAAATGGACAGCTTTTGACTGGAGGGCTACAGAAAGATTAATTGCGGGACAGAGGCGAAATGGGGAAATTGGGACGGCTGGAATCGGACAAAAATAAAAAAAAGGGGGGGGGGGGGGGATACACTTGTTTTATTTTCCCAGCCTAGTCTATTTAAACCCCCCCTCCACCCCTTTTTCTTCTCACACCATTTTTTTTTCCTTCATTCCTCACTCCATTCGGCCCCATTCTTCTTCAATTCCTATTTTGCTTTAGTGCTTAGTTTTGCTGGTAGGATTTTAGTAGTATTGTTAGAAATATTTTAGTAACATTATTAGAGGTATAGATGGTTTAGCAGTTAAGATTTGAGTGGAATTTTTGCTGCAAGCCAAGGAGTTTTGAAGGCTCGGAAGAAATTAGTACCTATAGCTAGTCCGTTAGAGTTTTCGGGTAAGATTTGTTGAATTGGAAATACTAGTTATTATTTCTGTTTAAATATTATAGCTTACTAAGTTAATATTAAATTTTTACTAGTCAAGTAGCTGTAGAAGGATATCTACTCGTAGGCCTGTGCGTGTGTCGTGTATGTTCCATCCACGGTGACAGTAAGTAGATTTTTACTCTTTGGGAGTAAGCCCAAATTTATTTTAGCTTAAGCATAAATTAAAAACCGTTTTATTTTATTTTAAATTTATGCTTATTGCTCCCTACTGCTTTTGGATTATTGATATGCTATTTTTAATGTGCTTTATAATTTAGTGCGATAACTCCTGAATTATGGTTAACCACTGTTACGGGGTTGGAATCGGTGCGTGGATCTTGTCGCCACCCTCGCCGTTTTGTGCATCCAATGCCACTCGGGAACGGTGCCGGAACGATACCACACCTTTTGCCAGGTGGATGTAGGAAATTTCATACCTCTTCCACAACCCTTGAATGTGCATGTGAGAATGGGTACCATACTCTTGGGCCCTTTCCAATTGACATGACGGCTCAAATATTATTTTTCGGCAACACATATTGTTATATTGTCTGATCCCAGGTTTTCATGATTAATATTGCATTATGTACACAATATTCTCGTTTAAGCATACCTTTACCATAACTGTTGTTTTTAAATTTTTCTGCAACCCAGTCTCCTCCGGGAGTAAGGGTCTACTTACTCAGCGATCGTTTTCGCTGATTCTACACTTTTATTATCCCTTTTCAGGTTTTGATATCTGAGAGGACCATTAGCCATTTCACGTGACCAGGGCACGATTCGGGTTATTTTTAAATGCTTTCGGATTTAAGAAAAGGGTGTATAACTTTTTAAGTCTCCTTATCTGAGTTAACTTGGCATATATTTTGTTCTGATTTGAGGACGTATATTGTAATACCCGAGAATTTTCCAACATAAAATAAATAAAATAAAATAAATAAATAAATAAATAAATATAATAAACATGATAAAGGGATAAAGAATCATAAAAGATGAGAAATGAAATCTAAATTAAAAAGGAATCAAAATTCCAAGAACCCGGGAAGCCGAAGACAATTTAATCGAATAAATGGTTACACGGAAACCCAACACCGATGGACTCAATAACTCGAGTCCAAACATAAATTTAGATCCGAGTAAGATTAAGATAGGAAATCGGAGCCCGAAGATACCCCGGAAATCCGAATCCGGGAACATAGGGGGATAGAAGTCCGAAAGAGAGGAGGAAACGCCCGACGGATCGCACGACCCGGCCCAGACCGAAGTCCAGGCCAGGACGGCGCGGTGGCCGCGCGCCCAATGGGGAAAACCGCGCCAAGAGCGCTCCACATGACAGATTTGTTTGTTGCGTGAATCTCTCGCCCGATTCCGGATTTTTCGACTTTCGGTTGAACATCTTCGACTCTGGACTCTTGGGGTCAGATCTTGGACGCCCTAGGTCTTAAATATCTATAAATAAACCCTCTTGGGAGCCCCGAACATCTTTACAAAACCCTACGAAATCTCTCTACACACAAAACCCTAATTCCGGAGTCGTCGGAGGCACAAAACCGAATCAAGGGACTGACTTGGACGAAAATTAGGAGTCTTCGATCATCGGGGTAAGATTCGAACCATTCTTGTCCATTCTTTTCCATTCAAGATTCGAAAACGAATCCTAATTAAACCTCTTTCCTATTCTAAACCCCGATCCGGACGCGTTGAGGAAAAACGAAGGATCTCGGAGGGAGAACGAGGAACGTGGAAGCCACGCCTCCGAATCATCGAGCCGAGACATCCGTAAATCTATAAGTTAACCTTACATGGTTTTGGGAGATTTAAAGCATTCGAAACCTAAAAGATTCAACAAGAACCATAAATCTGTCCACTTTTGTTTTTCTACCGACGCAACAGATTTGTTGAATTTTTCCGACCCTTAAAACGAACTCAAACGGAAAAACTTAAAACACAAAAAACGTTTCTAAGACTTAGTCCTAGCTACTGTAAAAATTTGAGAATTTTTGGAGTTGATTTGATATGTGAAAACCCGTTGAAACCGAACTGTTTGATTCTAGATCTTGAAATCTTGGACAGAACATAGGAATGATCTTGATCACGTTTTTGACATAGGATCTAGGCTGTTATAGATCTTTGGCCGAACATGAAAATTGTAGATAAATGTTTAAAGATGATCCCTGTCAAATTTCATTAAATTTGGAGTTGAATTGATATGGTAGAATTTGAAATCTTTAAACTGTGACATGTTAAACTCGGACAGATTTCTTCTTATGCGAAAATTGGAGATTTTGACCTACTTAGGTATCTCGGATTGAAAAGGTTAAAACACGGAAGTTGTAGATCTTGATGTTTCCGAGTCAGATATGAAATTTTGGAATTTTTGGAATTAAATCTGATTTTAGACGAATTTTAGAGTAAACTGTGATTTACCGAAACGAAATCTTGAAATCTTGTTGAAACATGGAATTAACCTTTAGGGTTGAGATGAGTTGAGATATAACCGAGTCAAATCTTGATATCTTGTGAAAACGGTGAAATTAGCCTTTAAGGTTTAAAGGATTGGGAATTCCTTTGAAATAAAATACACATGAAATACGATGCTTGCCGAAAGGCAATTGAAATATCTTGCTTGCCGAAAGGCAATTGAAATATCTTGCTTGCCGAAAGGCAATTGAAATATCCTGCTTGCCGAAAGGCAATTGAAATATCCTGCTTGCCGAAAGGCAATTGAAATATCTTGCTTGCCGAAAGGCAATTGAAATATCCTGCTTGCCGAAAGGCAATTAAAATATAAAGCTTGCCGAGTGGCAATTGAAACATAAACTTGAAACTTGAAACATGAGATATGGAATATGAAACTAGGAGACTCGAAAATTGTTCCTTTTGGATTATGCTTCTAAATTATGTCCTATAATTATATTGCTTTGCAAATTATATTTATGATCTCATGAAGTCTCTGTCTTTTAAATTATGCCATTGAATTATTGTTAGCGAAATAAATTAAATTATGTGGTGTTGAGCGCATGTTTTCTTTAAATATTAAATAATGGCTTTGAAACCCCATAGTTATGTATGTGTTAACTTACTCAGCACGTAGTGCTGACCAAAACCATATTTTCTTTTTTTTCTTTTTCTTCCAGAGTTGAGAATTATGCATCGTCATATGCATACACGGGAAGCTTGGGGTGATATATTATTTTGAATTTTTGTATTAGACAAGATCTTGCATGAACGGGCCTGTTTAACCCGTGATTAGGCCATGTTGGCCCTATATTTAAATTCCGCTGCGATACATATATGTAAATATTATTTTTCCGCTGCAACTTTGATGTACTATTTTTAAATTGTATAAATGGGCTGTTTAAATGTTTTAAATTCTGAAAAACCATAGCCTTGCATCTCTTTAGTAAGTTCGGAGAAACCGTGTCTTGCTAGGGAGGTGTGGCGGTGACATCCCGACCTGGGTGACCAAAAACCGGGGTGTTACAAGGTGGTATCAGAGCCCGGAATATTTTTAAACTATTGTTCTTATTTTTAAACTATTATTTTTAAACTACTATTAATGCTTTGACTATTATTTTTAATTTTAAAGTATTATTTCTATGGAGAAATTTTTATTTTAAAACCCATGGAAAAAATATATATATATATATATAGTGCATAAATTATTTTTGGGGGGAAGATCATCATCTGCATGTACATACCACATTTTTTTTTCTATATCTTAGAGAACCTAGAAGCGATATGTTCTAACTTAGATCTTCTGCTTGCACCTATATAACTTAGAGGCTTGACATTGAATTAGAAACACTCACTAGAGACTAATCTTGCCTTAGTCTTAGATCTCATTCATCTATGCGCACGTTTAAGTATAACAATCCTCGGCCCTTGTCATTCCTATCCTCGTACGAAACAACTTCCTCATGTTGAGTAATAAAAATCAAGTTTGTATTAAAACACTCTCTATTCCAAAAATTTTGTTGGATTCCCAAACAACAAATCCATTTCAAATGCACGGCTCATTTAAACAAAGACCGAACTTTCTTGAGAATAATGAATAGACAGTTATGGGGACATAACTGAAGTCCTAAGGGGGAGAGGATGTAATACCCCGTAAAATAGACATTTATTTTTGACGATATGTATTCCGAATGAATAAATAAACATATTCAAATTGTTTTGAACTACGTTATGGCTTGATCCCTTCACCGGGTACGTAGGCAGCTTAGAAGTTTTAATTCTAAGTTCAGTCACAAAATAATAAAACAAACAAAAGACTTTAGCACGAGAAAAGCCGGAACACAACTTCGAGGACGAAGTTGATTCTTAAGGAGGGTAGACTGTAATACCCGAGAATTTTCCAACATAAAATAAATGCAATAAATAAAATAAATAAATAAATAAATATAATAAACATGATAAAGGGATAAAGAATCATAAAAGATGAGAAATGAAATCTAAATTAAAAAGGAATCAAAATTCCAAGAACCCGGGAAGCCGAAGACAATTTAATCGAATAAATGGTTACACGGAAACCCAACACCGATGGACTCAATAACTCGAGTCCAAACATAAATTTAGATCCGAGTAAAATTAAGATAGGAAATCGGAGCCCGAAGATACCCCGGAAATCCGAATCCGGGAACATAGGGGGATAGAAGTCCGAAAGAGAGGAGGAAACGCCCGACGGATCGCACGACCCGGCCCAGACCGAAGTCCAGACCAGGACGGCGCGGTGGCCGCGCGCCCAATGGGGAAAACCGCGCCAAGAGCGCGCCACATGACAGATTTGTTTGTTGCGTGAATCTCTCGCCCGATTCCGGATTTTTCGACTTTCGGTTGAACATCTTCGACTCTGGACTCTTGAGGTCAGATCTTGGACGCCCGAGGTCTTAAATATCTATAAATAAACCCTCTTGGGAGCCCCGAACATCTTTACAAAACCCTACGAAATCTCTCTACACACAAAACCCTAATTCCGGAGTCGTCGGAGGCACAAAACCGAATCAAGGGACTGACTTGGACGAAAATTAGGAGTCTTCGATCATCGGGGTAAGATTCGAACCATTCTTGTCCATTCTTTTCCATTCAAGATTCGAAAACGAATCCTAATTAAACCTCTTTCCTATTCTAAACCCCGATCCGGACGCGTTGAGGAAAAACGAAGGATCTCGGAGGGAGAACGAGGAACGTGGAAGCCACGCCTCCGAATCATCGAGCCGAGACATCCGTAAATCTGTAAGTTAACCTTACATGGTTTTGGGAGATTTAAAACATTCGAAACCTAAAAGATTCAACAAGAACCATAAATCTGTCCACTTTTGTTTTTCTACCGACGCAACAGATTTGTTGAATTTTTCCGACCCTTAAAACGAACTCAAACGGAAAAACTTAAAACACGAAAAACGTTCCTAAGACTTAGACCTAGCTACTGTAAAAATTTGAGAATTTTTGGAGTTGATTTGATATGTGAAAACCCGTTGAAACCGAACTGTTTGATTCTAGATCTTGAAATCTTGGACAGAACATAGGAATGATCTTGATCACGTTTTTGACATAGGATCTAGGCTGTTATAGATCTTTGGCCGAACATGAAAGTTGTAGATAAATGTTTAAAGATGATCCCTGTCAAATTTCATTAAATTTGGAGTTGAATTGATATGGTAGAATTTGAAATCTTTAAACTGTGACATGTTAAACTCGGACAGATTTCTTCTTATGCGAAAATTGGCGATTTTGACCTACTTAGGTATCTCGGATTGAAAAAGTTAAAACACGGAAGTTGTAGATCTTGATGTTTCCGAGTCAGATATGAAATTTTGGAATTTTTGGATTTAAATCTGATTTTAGACGAATTTTAGAGTAAACTGTGATTTACCGAAACGAAATCTTGAAATCTTGTTGAAACATGGAATTAACCTTTAGGGTTGAGATGAGTTGAGATATAACCGAGTCAAATCTTGATATCTTGTGAAAACGGTGAAATTAGCCTTTAAGGTTTAAAGGATTGGGAATTCCTTTGAAATAAAATACACATGAAATACGATGCTTGCCGAAAGGCAATTGAAATATCTTGCTTGCCGAAAGTCAATTGAAATATCCTGCTTGCCGAAAGGCAATTGAAATATCCTGCTTGCCGAAAGGCAATTGAAATATCTTGCTTGCCGAAAGGCAATTGAAATATCCTGCTTGCCGAAAGGCAGTTGAAATATAAAGCTTGCCGAGTGGCAATTGAAACATAAACTTGAAACTTGAAACATGAGACATGGAATATGAAACTAGGAGACTCGAAAATTGTTCCTTTTGGATTATGCTTCTAAATTATGTCCTATAATTATATTGCTTTGCAAATTATATTTATGATCTCATGAAGTCTCTGTCTTTTAAATTATGCCATTGAATTATTGTTAGCGAAATAAATTAAATTATGTGGTGTTGAGCGCATGTTTTCTTTAAATATTAAATAATGGCTTTGAAACCCCATAGTTATGTATGTGTTAACTTACTCAGCACGTAGTGCTGACCAAAACCATATTTTCTTTTTTTTCTTTTTCTTCCAGAGTTGAGAATTATGCATCGTCATATGCATACACGGGAAGCTTGGGGTGATATATTATTTTGAATTTTTGTATTAGACAAGATCTTGCATGAACGAGCCTGTTTAACCCGTGATTAGGCCATGTTGGCCCTATATTTAAATTCCGCTGCGATACATATATGTAAATATTATTTTTCCGCTGCAACTTTGATGTACTATTTTTAAATTGTATAAATGGGCTGTTTAAATGTTTTAAATTCTGAAAAACCATAGCCTTGCATCTCTTTAGTAAGCTCGGGGAAACCGTGTCTTGCTAGGGAGGTGTGGCGGTGACATCCCGACCTGGGTGACCAAAAACCGGGGTGTTACATATATTTGGGCGTCTACCCACTTTTGTAATTTTCTACGCCTCACTATTTTCACCCGACGATGGATATTATTATTTTGAAAATGCATGATGAATTTGCCCCCTTTTTAAATGGAGGAATTCTCTTATCATATCATTATTATTGGTGAGCTCTTTTAAATGCGTCGCCATTTATTTTGGGTGGTATACCAAAATTTAATATAAAGCTTATTTTATACGCTATAGTATTATAAGCTTTTCCTTTCAGAGATTACGATATATGTCTAACGGTTAGCATATATGTTCAACTCTGACTTCTCCGTGAATATTTTTGCTAGCCTTAGCGTATTCCGGACGGCCCGGGATACGTGGCGGTGACACCGGCCCCTTGTTCCGCTCTTTGCTTCCGCTGAGCCTTTAGGGAAAACGGGGGTGTTACAGGGGGGATACGGGCCGGATTTTAAAAAGTAGTTAAAAATTTTGAGTGTTTGTAATCCGAATTTTAAAAAGTATTTAAAAATTTTAATGTATTCAATCAAGTTTTAAAAAATTTTGAGGTATTCAATACAAATTTTAAAAAGTCTTAAAAATCTTTAGGTATTCAACAACCAAATGAGTTAGATTCCATCAATTTCAATGGGATAAAAATATAATTAAACAATTTTTTTCATAAAAAGTTTCTACGAATTTTGTACAACATGAAGTGTATACAAAATGAACCAGCTCTACGTGAAGTCTATGAATTTTCTAAATATACCAATTTTTTAAAGTCTAAAAAAATAAAACAAAATTTTAATTGAATATATCTTCCAAGAGTTAGATACTGCATGAAGCGGATATGTATATTATCAACACCTTAAATTATTACTACAATTAAATTTTAATTTCGTAAATAATATCATGTTAAATACAACTTAGCTTTTATCTTACTGCACTAATCAATGTCATGTTAAATAGTCGTTTAATTTTGATTTTAAATGACATTCAAATTGTATAACTAATTTACTTTTTGACAAGAAAAAAATTAATTTAATACATATATAGCATTTCAATTTCACATTTTGTTTAGTAGAAAAATGTTTTTAGAAAAAACACTCGACATAAATTATATTTAATTAAATTAATTTTTATTTATTTGATTTGTACGTAATTGATTCTCAAATAACTATATAGTTATTATATTCATCGGCAATAACTATAATTGATTCTCAAATAAATATAACTATATCTTTATCTGGCTTCGGCTATCAAAAAAAAAATATAACTATAACTATAATTGAAATGAAATTGAAATTCCCATTTGGTCATTGAGAGGAGGGTGTTCGGCTAGCATCTTCAATACAATTTGACCATATCATTTTGATTAATTGGTGAGTGAAATTGGGCTCAATGCCATTGGGCTTCTCGGAATTTTATATTAGAATGAAATGGTAAAACATTGATTTTATATGTGACATACTTTTGAAAGTATTGTTCGTTCATTGAAGCAAATAGTTGGATTTTGTTGTTTGAAATCAATGCATATGCTAATAAGATAAGGAGGGGCCGTGTTCGACTAGCAATCATCTTCAATGAAATTAAAATTCCAGTGAGATCATTGGGGGAGGGTGTTCGACTGGCCATCATATAATCAATGCATCTAATTAATTGGTGAGTGAAATGGGGCTTCAATGCTATTGTGCTTCTCGGAATTTTATATTAGAATGAAAGGATAAAACATTGGTTTTACAAGAGATATCATTGGGCTTCTGCACCTATCTTGAGAAATCCATTTGTTTCAATTCTGCTATTGTGGTTCATAACTTCTCTTGGTGATATATGGAAAAGCATTGGCAATACATGTCCATTGATAGAGTGCTGGAAGATGAAGTATTGACTCGCGAAAACATAGAAAAAAATGTCCTGGAGGGTGAAGCATTGAGTAGCAGTACATTGGTTTCAACAAGAGTGAGAAAAAATATCCTGGGGGTGAAATATTAACAGGCAGTATATTGCTTCCAACAATGATAAGAAAAAATATCCTGGGGTGAAGTATTGACCGAAGAAAGCAGTGGAGATATAGTGTTTATTCCACGAATGAGTTTGACCTCATCTGATTCTAGAACACCGTTGAAATTTTTAAGACGTCAGTTTCCACTAATTGTTTGTTATGCTATAACTATCAACAAGAACCAATATTAATCTCTAAAGCATGTTCGAGTGTTCCTGAAGGATCCAATTTTTAGACACGGCCAGTTATATATTTTTGCATCTCGTGTACTAAGGCGTTAGGGTAAAGGGTGAATTGTGTTATATAAGATATCATTGAGCATATGCACCTATTTTGAGAAATCTCTTTGTTTCTATTCCGGTGTCGTGTTTCATAACTTCTCCTGGTGATTCGTGGAAAAGTGTTGGCAGTACATGTCTAATGATAGAGTGCTGGAGGGTGAAGTATTGACTCACAAAAAATGGGAAAAATGTCCTGGAGGGTGAAACATTGACTGGCAGTACATTGGTTCCGACAAGAGTGGGAAAAATTGTTCTGGATGGTGAAGTATTGACTGACAGTGCATTGGCTTTGACAAGAATGGAAAAAATGTTATGGGGTGAAGTACGGACTGACAGTACATTGGCCCCGACAAGAATGGGCAAAATGTCCTGGGGTGAAGTATTGACTCGCGAAAACAGTGATAGGGTGCTCATTCCACGAATGAGTTTGACCTCATCTGAGCATAGAATACCGTTTAAATTTTCAAGACGTTAGTTTCCACTAATTGTTTGCTATGCTATAACTATGGTGCATACAATCACAATATTATTCATTACAAGTCAAATGTATCTATGCAAATTTAATTCACTGATTTTATTGATACATCTTTATAGAAAATTTAATATACAGGACGTTTCGTGCAATATCATTTATTTAGATTATTCAATATTTTATTTTTCTCTTCAGTTAACAATATAGTATTTATTCTTCTTGCCGACGTTTTCACGTCATTGTTATCCAAAAAAATATAGTATTTATTTATGTTATGCATCAATAAATTATATAATAATATATCTCTTTTATTTATACCGACAATAATATTCCTCACAAACATTATTATATTGAATATAATATAAATGTTGTCTTACAATAATTTATCTATTCATGTTTCACTTCACTCCCCTACATAGACATAATGCGCATATTATATTGTTTAATATAGAACTTTGAATATATTATATACACTACTGTTATTAGTTAGAGAACCAAAGTTGCTTATTCCATTCAAAATTGTTAAAAATGCTACAAAAAATATTATTATTTACGAATTCCATGTTTTTGAGATGAAATATATATATTTTTTAAATAAACTTTACATCGAACGGATAATGTGTAAAATTAATGAAGCAAATCTACGAATAATGGTGTTGTTTACACAAAGAAATATTAAAATTATGATTTTTTTATTAGGCTAATATAATTTATATCTTAACTACAGGACCCAATAATAATATTATTATTTTTTATATTAGCATATAAACAAATTACAATTCATTATACAATTCCACGGGTACCGCGGGTGGTATGTCTAGTTAAATTAAATTGAAAAAAGCTTCAACAGCCGCAGGGCAATAAAGGATTAATGAGGCCATTGATTCAGGACCAGAACAATAAAATATTTTGGCAGCAATGAGGGGTGCCAATCAACGATTTAAGCGTTTTGTGATCACACACATCTGGCGAGAAGGGAATCAATTAGGAGATGGTTTGGCAAAATATATTACGAATTCGGACAACTGCTATACTACTTGGGCATTCACACTGGAAGAAATTAAGGAGATTTTAGCAAAGGATGCAAAGGGAAGAAGAATTTACGTTGCTAAATTGACTTTGTTCATGAACTTTTTCTTTCTTAGGTTTCTATTCATTTTCATTAGCCCGCCTCTTCTTGCCTTGTAACCAAAAAAAAAAAAAGACCAGAACAATAAATATCATTCCAAATCAACTAAAATGCGCAGACAATATAATAGATGGGAATATGCTGGAATCATGGATGCAAATACCAGAAGGATTTTAGTCAATTTGCTTAGATAATATAATCCGGACATGGTGTTTTTGTTTGAACATCAAGTGTTGTTTATACAAGTACAACCATTTGGGATACAGGCAGGGCTCATTCTCACCTGCATCCAAGAAGCCGTTGGGAAATCGGGGGAGTCTGGATTCTTCAGAAAATGGGGAGTTTTGTTCGGATTCATGTTACTGATATTAGGGAAAAGATGATTACTCAGATTGCTAGAAATGTGGAGGGTGAAGTCAAGGGCATTTTTGTTGTAGTTGGGAGTGTCGGGTTATTACAACTTTTGTTGCTTGAAGATAGATTTGCTAAACATAAGATTTTAGAGGACTTCTTTACCACTTGGGCATTTCCTTCGGATCCTGTTAAGGAGAAATTGAATGTAAATGCGTTAAAGGTTTATCTTTTTCGCTTTATATATATTATATGGTCTGGACCTCCCTATTTTTTGGTCCTAACTTTTGATTTTCTTCGCTTATCAAAAAAAACTATAGTGCGCAGACAACACGGACAAATACAAAAGAGTGTGAACCCAGACACATTGCAAAAGGGAGTGGGGTTATATTATCACAATTCATTCATACGTGAGAATCAACAAGGACAAATGAAAATGACAAGGAAAGGCATTTTTTGTTTTATTCTATTTTTGTTTTGAAAATATTACTGACCTTTGATTTCTGGATATGGATAAAGTAAGTATGACTGGAAAGCTCTTCTGGTGCAAATGATCACTTGTTAAATCTTAACTGCATCAATTCTCATCCCAAGAAACGGAGCCATGGCCTGGATTTGGGCATCAATTTCCCTCATCATCTTCCTCTGGATTCTTCACAATCTCTTCACCCCTGATCGCAACAAGAAATTCCCTCCGGGCCCAATCGGCCTCCCAATTTTGGGGCATTTCCATCTTTTGGGGAAAAACCCCCACCATGATCTGCATCGATTAGCCCAAAAGCACGGTCCGATCATGTCCCTCCGATTTGGGCTCGTCCCCGTCGTCGTTCTCTCGTCCCCCGCCGGCGCTGAGCTTATCCTCAAAACCCATGATTTGATCTTCGCCGGTCGGCCGCACTTCCAGGCGGCGAAACACATGAGCTACGGCGGGAGGAATATTGCCTTCGCGCCATACGGGAATTACTGGCGGAACATGCGGAAATTGTGCACCTTGGAGCTTCTGAGCAGTTCCAGGATAAACAAATTCCGGCCAATTCGGACGGCGGAATTAGGGCATTTAATCAGGTCTCTGCAATCGGCGGCGGGAAGGGGTGAAACAGTGGATGTGAGCGCTAGGGTTTCGGGGTTCATAGGGGACGTGATTTCACTGATGGTTTTCGGGCGGAAATTCGAGGATGACGAACTGGATGAGAGGGGATTCAAGGCGGTTATAGAGGAGGCGCTGGCGGTAGCGGGGCGGCCGAATCTGGGGGATTTCTTCCCGTTCAAAGCGGCGATGGATGTGCAGGGATTGGAACGGAGGATGAAGGAATTGAGCAAGAAGTTTGATGGGTTTCTGGAGAGGATAATTGATGATCATCATCATCATCGGGGGAAGAAGAAGAAGACGGAGGAGGAGGATTTCGTGGACACGATGATGGGGATTTTGGAATCGGGGGAGGCCGAATTCGAGTTTGATCGCCGCCATGTGAAGGCCGTGTTGATGGTATGTTGCTGTGCCTTTAAACTGTTCGATCAATTGCCAATTGCTCAATTATGTTTTCAAGTACAGTAAGGGATGGCCAATTTAAATCTATTCATTCATACAGGACATGCTCATAGCGGGAATGGACACTTCAACAGCTACAGTGGAATGGATATTGTCGGAACTGATTAGGCATCCAAAAGCATTGAAGAAACTCCAGCAAGAAGTAGAGCAAATTGTGGGCACTAACAAACAATTAGTTGACGAATCCCATCTCGACCAACTCGAGTACTTGAATATGATCATCAAGGAAACATATAGACTTCACCCTGTTGCCCCTTTGTTGATCCACGAGTCCATGGAAGATTGCGTAGTTTCTGGCTTCCACATACGGAAAGGATCACGTATCATTGTAAATGTGTCCTCCATTGGCAAGGATCCCAAAATTTGGCAAGACCCTGAAAAATTCATACCCGAGAGATTCGATGGGAGCCATGTGGATCTTCGTGGGCATGATTTTGAACTCATACCATTTGGGTCGGGGAGACGGAGTTGTCCCGGGTTAACCTTGGGACTCATTGTGGTTAAATTGGTGGTGGCACAGTTGGTTCATTGCTTTGATTGGAAGCTTCCAAATGTTGCTTTTGGTAGTGAATTAGACATGGAAGAACACTTTGGTTTAGTTGTAGGTAGAGAGAAGCCTATAATGGCTATTCCCACTTATAGATTGCAAGAATGAAAAAACACCATATTCATAGATGGTGTATACAACATCAAAATTCATGATGATATGCATTTGGTTTGAGATACAACTCTTCATTTTGAAGTGAATGTTCTTTTTCCTACTCATGAAATTGTTGATAGGATACCGTAAAAGGTGTCCTCGTACTGCAATGAAACCAATTTTGTTTCACTCAAAAAGAGAGTATAATAATGGATCATAAATGCCAAAAGATATCAAGAAGTTGGAATTTTCTTTTGTGGGTACATCAAAAAGCTGGATTAATATAAAAGATACTATCAACAAGTTGATGAATAAAAATAGTACTTGCTAAATAAATTAAATGCATGTTTTTTTTTTTTGGTTTAGGTTAATGGTAATATATTACTTCAATCCAACCAATACACATATAAACAACAGCTGCCACATTCAACGAAATGGCAGTGTCACCCAACCTCACAATATGCACGCATGTCGATACACATTTTCAATGATTAATAATTTTAAAAAATTTATATTTTAAAACTAAAAGTTTAGACGAATCTAACAAGATATCATTTGACTATATTTTTCCTTTCATAACTATGATAAAAATTTGAGACAAAGTTAAACTATGAATAGTGTGGAAAACTCTAATGTTGCAAATCTACATAAACGGAGGGAGTATAATTCAATTATATCATCCAGTTCCCAAAGTATACCATACTAGCTAATTTACTCATACTAGTATGACCTATGGATTACAGGAATGAAAGGTGATGCATGATGTATAAAACTTCATGATTCTTTAAGTTTATTAAACTTTATGGCATGATGAATACTATCACACATTATACAACTATCCATCCAATTAACCTATTGGAATTTGCATAAAATAGACGCTATTTTTTTTGTTTTGTTTTAGGGACTACGAATCGTTAAAAATTTGAAATTAAATGTCTAAGTTGAGTTTGAGTATTTTTGTACTCGCACCATTCCTTATTAGTTGTCTCTTACCGTTCAATTTCAATAACTAAGATTTGCATTAATTAACTCAGAAATTTCTATTTTTATTCTTCAACTAAATTCTTTTGTAATAAATGTTAAGAAATATTATTTATATAAAGTAAAAACTAATATAATAAAAATATATAATAAGTAACTACAAGTGACGACTATTTTGAAATATTCTTTTAGTATCTCATCATCGACTATGCGGGTTTGACTTGACTCAAAAAGTAAAATAAATAACTCGAATTTGATGATGCGCGGATGATGCGCAGGTCAGGGAGAGTAGTAGTAGTAGTGTGTACTACTTCGTATATACTTCCTCTGTTCTCATATAAGTGCTCTACTTCTGCATTTTACGTAGTCCAATACACATTTTTAAATATTTATAACTCAAAATTGTATATAAGTAAAAATTATAAAAAATTGATATTCTAAAATTACGTGATTAGACGAATGTAACAAGATCTCACTTGACTATATTTTATATTATAGAATTATGTTACAAATTTGATCAAAATTACTCAATGAATAGTTATTAATATGCAAAGGGAGCACTTATATGAGAATGGAGGCAGTAGTAATGACTGAAAGCTCTTGTCCTCCAAGCGACCAGTTCAAAAGAAATTCGATTTTCATATCTCAAGAAACGGAGCCATGGCCTGGATTTGGGCATCAATTTCCCTCATCATCTTCCTCTGGATTCTCTACAATCTCTTCACCTCCCATCCGAAGGAGAAATTCCCTCCAGGCCCGATTAGCCTCCCAATTTTGGGGCATTTCTACCTTTTGGGGAAAAATCCCCACCGGGACCTGCATCGATTAGCCCAAAAGTACGGTCCCATCATGTCCCTCAAATTCGGCTTCGTCCCCACCCTCGTTGTCTCGTCCCCCGCCGGTGCCGAGCTCATCCTGAAAACCCACGATTTGACCTTCGCCAGGCGGCCGCAACATCAGGCGTCGAAATACCTGGGCTACGGCGGGAAGAACATTGTGTTCGCGCCGTACGGGAATTACTGGCGGAACATGCGGAAACTGTGCACCTTGGAGCTTCTGAGCACTTCCAGGATCAACCAATTCCGGCCAATTCGGACAGCGGAACTAGGGCTCTTAGTCAGGGCTCTGCAATCGGCCGCGGAACGGAACGAAACCGTGGATTTGAGCGCGAGGGTTTCGGGGTTGAATGGGGACGTAATTTCACTGATGGTTTTCAGGTGGAAATTCGAGGATGCTGAACTGGATGAGAGGGGATATAAGGCAGTATTCCGGAAGACGCTGGCGGTGACGGCGATGCCAAATCTGGGGAATTTCTTCCCGTTCATAGTGGCCATGGATCTGCAGGGATTGGATCGGCGGATGAAGGAACTGAGCAAGAAGTTCGATGGATTTCTGGAGAGGATAATTGACGATCATCAACATCGGGGGAAGAATAAGACGAAGACGGAGGAGGATTTCGTGGACACGATGATGGGGATTTTGGAATCGGGAGAGGCCGGGTTCGAGTTCGATCGCCGCCATGTGAAGGGGTGTTGATGGTATGTCGCTGTGCGTTTAAACTGTTCGATCAATTGCCAATTGCTCAATTATGCTTTCAAGTACAGTAAGGGACGACTAATTTAAATCTATTCATAAATACAGGACATGCTCGTTGCTGGATTGGACACTTCAACGGCTACAATCGAATGGATAATGTCGGAATTGATCAGGCACCCAAAAGCAATGAAGAAACTCCAGCATGAACTAAAGCGAGTCGTGGGCATTGACCAGTTGGTGGACGAATCCCATCTCGACCAACTCGAGTACTTGAATATGATCATCAAGGAAACACTTCGGCTCCACCCTGTTGTCCCTTTGTTGCTACACGAGACCTTGGAAGATTGCGTAGTGTTAGTATAATGGCCCATTTACTGCAGCCCATTCTGGCCCATGATGCTTTATTTGCTGAGGCCCATTACCCATTAACCCATTGCATATATACTCCCTCCCAGCCGTTCACCTTAAC
Organism: Hygrophila difformis; assembly: GCA_030278955.1. Classification (NCBI taxonomy): domain Eukaryota; kingdom Viridiplantae; phylum Streptophyta; class Magnoliopsida; order Lamiales; family Acanthaceae; genus Hygrophila; species Hygrophila difformis. The sequence goes on from JAOANR010000011.1 coordinate 11,182,010, forward strand.
CCTAACCCTCATTTGATATCTTCCTCCTCCCTCTAGTGTGTCCAGCGGCGCCCCCACTCCCTTTACCCATTTCCAGTTTACTTCAACACTTAGAGAGATTTGTTCTACTAGTGAGTGTATGAGAGTAAAGGGATGAGAGGTGTAAGGTGTTCATTTGGGGGCTGGGATTGCCGAACTAGGGTTAGGTGAGGGCTGTGAGTCTTTCCCTTTCTAGTACCTTGGTGGTAGGTTGCCGGAAATTGGTTTTCCGGCGAAGGGCTTGTGACTTGGAGGGCGGCAGCAAGTGTAGGAGGCACAGCGTGAGTGCTGTGACGTAGGTGGTGGTCCGGCAGGGGCTATAGTGGTCCGGCGGTGGTGTTGGCAGCGGCCTTGGTGGCGGATCCGGTGGATCTAGGTGTTCTTGTTGAGTGTGTCTCGTTTGGGAGCTCCGAGCCTATATATTAATAGATCTTTATAGATCTATTTGGTATACTTCCTTCTCTTTTATCATTTGTTTTTATTTCTTATTCCTAACATCTTTTGTAGATCTAAAAGTGGAACAAGAAGACTGGACAGCCGGTGCAAGCAAATGGACTGAAGAAGAGACGGAACGGAGCAGAAACGAGGCTGCCGGAATCTGTCCGCCGGAGGCAGATCAGATCGGAACCGGCAGCAGCTTCTCAGGCATCCATTTGCTTCTGTTTTCTGTTTCCGTTTTTTGTTTATTGAGTGAAACTTGTATGGTGAGGTTCAAGCTATGTAATCCCACTAGTTAGGCCTTTAAGGTTGTAATAGATAGGTAATACAGGGTACCGGAGTTACCCAACAGTGGTATCAGAGCCATAGGCCACTGTGGGACGGGGGTTGGTCAAGGCACCCCCGCAAGGTAAAATAGCTTATCCCACTTTTACAGTTTTAAGTTCATTTACTTTCCTGGAGGAGAATACTCCGGGGTGCTGCATATGTGTTGCTTGAAATATGTGATTTTCATGTTTGATGCTTTGTGCGTTAAAATTTGGTAGTATATGCTTAAAATTGTGTGTTTTGAGATCTGCCATAGACTTGCTTGAAACTGCTTTGTGCTATGTTCTTAGTGATATTGCATTTTCTGCGTTGAATCTGCCTTGTGTGAACTTTGTGTGTAAAATTGTGGATTTGAAATTTTTGGGGAATAGAAAATCTGATTTCTTATTCCCTGAAAAAGCAGATTCCTGAAAATCTTGAAAGTTGTGATTTTTTGGGAATCTATGAAAATCAATCCAAATTTGAAAAGTGGCCGTTGGGACTATTGGGCCTCCCAAAAAATTGATTTTGGGCCTGCCTGATAGTGTGGTCAAGTTTGCAAAATTTTTTGGGCTCCGAAAATTAATTTGGGTTTGCTTAAAAATTTAAAAGGATGTCAAATGCTATAGGGTGGAATTAATTGTGATTAGTTGGCCAAGTGTTTGAGCACTTGTTTGCTCATTCCGTTAAACGGCCAAACACAATAATGGCTTCTACCTCAAATAGCATAGTTCCTTTTAATGGGAAGAACGACTTCAGCATCTGGCAAGTTAAGATGCGTTGTGTTCTTGTCCAACAAAGAAATTGGAATGCAATTGACCAAATCTTTGATAAAGAAGTTACTGAGGCTAAAAAGACTGAATGGATGAACTTTCTAAATCTGCCATAATCCTTAGTTTATCTGATGTTGTACTTAGGAAAGTGAGTGATTGCAAAACAGCCAAGGACCTTTAGAAGAGGCTGTCTGAACTTTATGCTGAGTCATCTTTGTCTTCTAGAATATTCCTGCTTGGTAAATTTTTCAAATTTAAATTGGATATATCTAGAGACTTAGATGAGGGTTTAGATAATTTCACTAAACTTGTTCAAGACATTAAAGCAACTGGTGATAAGCATATAGATGATTATGTGCCTATAGTGTTGTTGAATGTCATCCCTGATAGTTATTCTGATGTGAAATCTGCTATCCAATATGCTAGAGATGATTTGACTTTAGATCATGTGATTAAGAGTCTAAAGAACAAAGAACTTGAAATGAAGAATTCCTCTAAGCATTCAGATAAGGTGTTTAACACTAGGGGTAGGTCTTGGAAAAAGAGTAATCACCAACAACAGAACGATAGGGGCAGAAGCACTGTTAGGGGTCAGTCTAGATCTTACAGATCTAAATCAAGAGGTAAATCTGATAAGAAATGCTATAATTGCGGTAAGAAGGGCCACTTCATTAAAGATTGTAGACTCCCTAAGAAAGAGAAGAATCAAATTGATAATCAGTATAATGATGTTAATGCTGTGGCTGATGTAACAATTAGACATGATGAGCTTTTGATGGTTCATGATATGAATTGTTTTTCTGATGTCAATATGGCCAAGGATGTTTCTAAATCTGTGTGGTTGTTAGACTCAGGGTGCACCTCCCATATGTCTCCTCATGTTGAATTATTTGATTCCTATCAACCTGTTGAAAATGACTTTGTGTTCATGGGTAATGACAATAGATGTCCTGTCTTAGGTATAGGAAAAATTGTCTTACAATTTGAGAATGGGACTAGATTCTCCCTTGATTCTGTGAAACATGTGTCTGATTTGTCTTACAATTTGATTTCTCTTGTGACCTTGCAGAAGAAAGATTTAGAAAGGAGAATTGGTAATGACATGATTAAAATGTTCAAATGGAATTTGATGTTGTTTAAGGCCATTATCAAGAATAATCTTTTTGTGGTCTCTAATGTGGTTAATTGTGCTCTTGCTGCTAGTTCTAGTTCTAATAAGGTGAAAGAAATTACGCTTTTGTGGCATGCTAGACTAGGGCATATGAGTGACAAAGGCATGAAATTTTTGAAAGATGCTGGTTGTTTAAAATCTGATTTATGTGAAGTTGATCTGTGTGAATCATGCTTAGCTGGTAAACAACATAGAGTGTCTTTTAACTCTTCATATCCTGTTGGGATAAAATCCACCCGTGTACTTGAGTACATTCATGCTGATGTGTGGGGTCCTTCTTCGACGCCCACACATGGTGGTAGAAGATATTTTTTATCTATCATGGATGATTTTTCTAGAAAAGTTTGGGTATTTCTCATGCAAAACAAATCTGATGTTTTTGGGAACTTTAAACACTGGAAAGCTTTGATTGAAAATCAAACTGGTTTAAAGATTGGTACACTTAGGACAGATAATGGGCTTGAATTTTGTAATCATCATATAGATGCTTTGTGTGCTGAATCTGGTATTAGAAGGCATAAATCTGTTCCTTACTCACCTCAACAGAATGGGGTCATTGAAAGAATGAACAGAACTTTATTAGAAAAGGTTAGGTGCTTGATGGCACCTACTGGCCTTTCTAAAAAGTTCTGGGCTGAAGCACTGATGACAGCTGCTTACTTAGTTAATAAATCACCCAATGCCCCTTTAAATGGTAAATCTCCTGATTCTGTCTTTTTTGGTAAACCTGTTGATTATGAACATATAAGAGTTTTTGGATGTTCAGCTTTTGTGCATACTAGTAATGATAAATTGGACCCTAGAACCAAGAAATGTATTTTCTTAGGTTATCCTGAGGGGACCAAGGGTTACAGGTTATTTGATAGATCAGGGGGTGGTTTTAAAATCATTGTTAGTAGGGATGCGATTTTTAATGAATCTGAATTTCCTATGAAAGTTTTTGAGAATGATAGTACTTCTGTTGAGGTGGAGTCTCCTTCTGTGGAACGTTCTGTGAATTTGCCTGCTCCCATTGCTGTGGCTAATGTGATTGAAAATGCTGAGATTGCTGATCCCAATTTGCATGTGAATGAGGAACCCATAACTGATACCCATGATATTGATACTCATGATATTGATGAAGGTGGAGCTCAGAATGAAAAAATTATCCCTGAAAATAATTTGAATGATCTTAGTGATTATATGCTGGCTAGGGATAGAGTTAGAAGAGTAGGTAAAACTCCTGCTAGGTTATCTGATTGTGTTCTTACTGCTTATGCAATGACTGTGTGTGAGGAACTTGATAATCTAGAGCCTAAATCATATTCTGAAGCTGTTAAGTCTAAACAGGCTAGTAAGTGGCTTAGTGCTATGAATGAGGAAATTGAATCATTGCATAAAAATGATACATGGCTATTGATTCCTAGGGCTGATAATATCTCTGTGATTGATTGTAAATGGATATTTAAAATCAAATAGGAAACTCATAGCTAAGGGCTTTACTCAGAAAGAGGGTGTAAACTATTCTGAAATATTTGCACCTGTTGCTAAATTCACTACTATTAGAGTAATGCTTGCCTTAGTTGCTCATTTTGATTGGGAGCTTATACAAATGGATGTTAAAACTGCTTTCTTGCATGGTGATATTGATAAGAAAAATTTGTATGAAGCAACCTGAAGGTTTTGTGGATAAAACCAAGCCCAATCATGTATGCCTGTTGAAAAAAGCTTTGTATGGACTGAAACAAGCACCTAGACAATGGAACATTAAGTTTGATAAATGCATGAAAGACATAGGTTTCACCAGATCTAAATTTGATCATTGCTTATACTTGAAGAATGTGAATTCTGTGCCTATGTTCTTACTGTTGTATGTTGATGATATGTTGCTTGTTAGTCATTGCATGAAAAGCATTGTTGAAGTTCAAAATTGTCTGAACAAGAGTTTTGACATGAAGAATCTAGGAGAAGCCAAATGCATTCTAGGAATGCATATAATTAGGGATAGGGCTAATTCAACCCTAATCCTTAACCAGGCTGAATATGTGAAGAAAATTCTCTCTAGATTCAAGATGTCAAATACTAAACCTGTTGGTTGCCCTCTTGCTTCTCATTTCCTGTTGACTAAAGAACAGTGCCCTAAAAATGAATCTGAAATGAAAGATATGGAATCTGTCCCTTATGCTCATGCCATTGGTTCTGTTATGTATTTGATGATTTCTACTATGCCTGATTTAGCATATCCTATAAGTTGTTTGAGCAGATTTATGGCTAATCCTGGTAGACCACATTGGGAAGCTCTGAAATGGTTGTTGAGATACTTAATCAAGTCTATGCATTACTCTCTGTGTTTTGCTAAATGGAATGATGATTTATTTGTGACTGGTTATGTAGACTCTAACTTTGCTAATGATAAGGATAGTAGGAAGTCTACTACATCCTATGTGTTTACTGTAGGTGGTTCTTGTGTGAGTTGGAAATCTCAATTGCAACCTGTTGTTGCCTTGTCCACTACAGAATCTGAATTCATTGCCATTACTGAAGCTTTTAAAGAGGGAATATGGTTTAGTGGTCTGATGCATGAACTAGGATTAAAGAATGAGATAACCATATATTCTGATAGCCAATCTGTCATTCAGTTAAGCAAACATCCTGTTTTTCATGATAGGTCTAAATATATTGATGTTAAGTACCACTTCATTAGGGACAACGTTGAGTGTGAAAAACTGAAACTGGATAAAATTGCTTCTGAATTTAATCCTGCTGATATGGGAACTAAGTGTTTGCCTGCTGAGAAGTTGATGTCATGCATGAAAATCCTTCACTTTGATTTTGGTTGATGTAGCATATTTGTTATGTTCTGATGCATGCCATCTTCTGTGAATACTCTGTGTATATTGTTGATACGTGACAGGGAAGTGAAGGTATCAAAAGGCGATGACGAAAATGCCCCAAATTGAGCACACTCGTTTTAGACAGTAAGTGGGCCAAGGTGGAGATTGTTAGTATAATGGCCCATTTACTGCAGCCCATTCTGGCCCATGATGCTTTATTTGCTGAGGCCCATTACCCATTAACCCATTGCATATATACTCCCTCCCAGCCGTTCACCTCAACCCTAACCCTCATTTGATGTCTTCCTCCTCCCTCTAGTGTGTCCAGCGGTGCCCCCACTCCCTTTACCCATTTCCAGTTTACTTCAACACTTAAAGAGATTTGTTCTACTAGTGAGTGTATGAGAGTAAAGGGATGAGAGGTGTAAGGTGTTCATCGGGGGGCTGGGATTGCCGAACTAGGGTTAGGTGAGGGCTGTGAGTCTTTCCCTTTCTAGTACCTTGGTGGTAGGTCGCCGGAAATTGGTTTTCCGGCGCTGGAAATTGGTTTTCCGGCGAAGGGCTTGTGACTTGGAGGGCGGCAGCAAGTGTAGGAGGCACATCGTGAGTGCTGTGATGTTGGTGGTGGTCCGGCAGGAGCTATAGTGGTCTGGCGGTGGTGTTGGCAGCGGCCTTGGTGGCGGATCCGGTGGATCTAGGTGTTCTTGTTGAGTGTGTCTCGTTTGGGAGCTCCGAGCCTATATATTAATAGATCTTTATAGATCTATTTGGTATACTTCCTTCTCTTTTATCATTTGTTGTTATTTCTTGTTCCTAACATCTTTTGTAGATCTAAAAGTGGAACAAGAAGACTGGACAGCCGGTGCAAGCAAATGGATTGAAGAAGAGACGGAACGGAGCAGAAACGGAGGCTGCCGGGATCTGTCCGCCGGAGGCAGATCAGATCGGAACCGGCAACAGCTTCTCAGGCATCCATTTGCTTCTGTTTTCTGTTTCTGTTTTCTGTTTATTGAGTGAAACTTATATGGTGAGGTTCAAGCTATGTAATCCCACTAGTTAGGCCTTTAAGGTTGTAATAGATAGGTAATACAGGGTACCGGAGTTACCCAACACGTAGTTTCTGGCATCCGCGTCGGAAAATGATGGCAGGTCATTGTGAACGTGTTGGCGATTGGCAAGGATCCTAAAGTGTGGCAAGACCCCGAAAGATTCATACCCGAGAGATTCGATGGGAGCCATGTGGATCTTCGTGGACATGATTTTGAACTTATACCTTTTGGGTCGGGGAGACGAGGTTGTTCCCACTTGTAGATTGCAAAAATGAAACAACGTCATATATGGTGTATGTAACATCACAATACATGATGATAGGCATAATAGAATTAAGGTTTTTTGTATTATCAATTGTACGCATGTTTGGGAATTAGTTGTTAGTTGTTAATTGATTATGTGAATAATAAATTAGTCAAAATTAGTTGTTTGGCAATTTCGAGGCGAACTTTCTAGCTACAATAAGCTTAAATCCAAAATGCTGTTACGTGCAGCGTTTGGACGGCTTCATGAAGTACTAAACATTACACAAATGGTTCTACTATGAATTTGTATGAATCAACTTCAAAAATCACAAACCCATTTTAAACAAGTTAATGTATCCATTTTTTATTTTTATTTTTTAAATATTGATATTTATGTGTGGCAAAGTCGGTGGAACAAGTCGGACAAATGGGAGATTATCTTTAATGATGTTTGATTAATTTTATGCTGAAATCTTGAATTTTATTTATTTTATTTTTCTTATTACAAAAAGATGTGCTAACAACAAGACTCTTACTAGTTATCAAAAAAACAAGACTCTTACTAGTCAGGTAAAAAAGATTTTTTAGTTCGTTATCTTTCAAAAATATCCAAATTAGTCCGTTAGAAATTTTTTGCCCCATATGGTCCGCTACCTTTACTAATTTTATCCGATTTGGTCCTAATTATTTAATTAACCTAAACTTGTTGAGGTGGCACAGAAACATCTAATTGGGCCTCCACCCTGGCGTCCATCCATTATTTAACAACAGAGTAAGATTATATATTGCAATAGGTTTTCCATTTGGGGAGAAACACCGATCGGAACCCTAAAAAATATCCTCTTCAACCGCTGCTGTCCAAAAACACCATGGCAATGAGCGAAGCAAGTGCACAATCCGCCCAATCCAATGCGAGCTTCGCACAGAGGGATTCGCTTGAACCACGGTTTCCACAAACACCATTTTGTAGATGTGGTGAAAGGTTGGAGATAAGGGTTGTTGCATCAAACCATAACGGAAATGAAGGTAGGCTCTACTATTGTTGTGGGAAGAATGGTTTTCGATTCTTTGTGGGTTGGGTAACTCAATTGAGGCCTCAATGGGAACCAATTGGAGACCCCAGTGAAGAAGGGCGTATTGGACCCGGTAGACAGCAGTTTGAGAGGAGTGATGTGTTGCCACCGCATTATAACATTGTAATACAGGAAGGGGGAAGGGGTTGGAAGATAAGCTGCTTGGTATTGGTACTTGCCTTGTGTTTTGTTGTCTTGGTGAAATAATGTAGTGTGTATTGGAACTACCTTTTGTGGGTTTGATATTTGTGGTAGTTGCTCGGTTTCTCTTGGAGGAACGAATTTGCTTATGTTGGGGTATTGGCAGATCTATGTTGTATAATGAAAGTAACTGTATGTGGTAGCTTTTGTATGGTGTATTTGACTTTAAGTAATGTATTGAAAGATTTAACTATTGTTATGACTTGAGAAATTGTATTGACCATTCTCTTGCTGTTGTAGACATTGATTTTTTGGTTGAGAAAGTGTGCCACCACTGTTCCCCACGCCATGTGCATTTCCCACTTCGGTATGCTTGTGAATTCTTGATGTAAGATTGTCCCTTTGTTGATTTTTCATATTATCAGATCTTTCATTTTCACTTGCATATGGCAATGCCAAAGGTACAACCCTAGAGTCTACAAGCATGCAACCCCTTCTCCACAGATCCCCTCCATTTGATGTGTCTGTAAATTGTGCAATTGCATTATGAGAAAATCCAACATTTCAAATATGAAGCCAAAATATAAAATAATGTGTTGTGTGTGTGTGTCTATATATTTATTGATTGTCTTTGCTGTTATATTATGTATACAAAAGTTATCTTTAGTTTATGGCAAAGGGCCATAAGCTTTGTTTACTATAAAAAGTTTGATAAGAGGATATCTTTAGTTCTATGCACATCAATGGAAAATCCAAACTCAAGGAAATTAATCAATCATTGAGATGTGTTGTGCTGCGATTTCTGCAATAGGTTATATAGGCTGGGGGGAATTACATCTGTCTGGTTGTGAAAAAATGTCAAGTGTTTTTGTTTTCTAATGAAACATTGACATTGAAGCATGTACATTTTATAGTACTACTGATTATTGCGGAACAAATGTTTTGAAACTAGATTATGAAGATTTTTGTAGTAGTCGCCCTACTGTGAATAATCAATTTGAATAATTTGATTAGAATAGTCAAAATCAAGGAGGATGCCAAGTGAATAATTAATGCTTTAGCGTATCAATTCTAATAAATTTAGTGTAGGAAGCACTACTGTGAATAATTTACTATGACCAATAAGTTGGTATGTGCTTGGAATTAAATAAATTTGTTGATCCAGTTCCTTGTTGCCCGTGTATGTGAAAATACTAGCTGGTTATGCATTTCTCAAATTTTGAGGATGTAACACTAATTCCTGGCAGAATGGTGATATCATTCAAAACCAGCAATTGCAATGGCTTGATGCTATTGGAATCAGAGTCTCTTATTTGTCTCCAATATGATATCAGTCAAAACCAGCTGTGGGCATCCGGCATCCCTATAACTATTTGAACATTCTAACAAAATCAAAAACAATAACAATAGCATGAAATCTAACATAATAACAATAGTCAAAATTAATTCTGATGCACCAAAAGTAAGAGACACAAACTATAAGTTCTATTATCAGAACATGAGTTCAAATACCAGAATCAATAAGAGTAAATGAGGAAAGTAAATACCAACCGAACCAAATACTTAATACATCCAAATTGTTTGGTCCAACATAGTTTCATGCCAAACACATAATCACAAATCGGGTGTGGTCCCAAAAAGGAGCCAAGAATGGACACACACCATCCAAAACAAGCTGTTCACAAGCAAATGTCTTGCACAGAACCTGCCATCATAAGTTTAGAAAGAGACAAACTATTTTTTAGATACAGTTGGTATAAATCAAATAAATGAATTAAATGCAACCTGGTATTCTAATGGAAGGCAATTTTTTTAAAAAAAAAAATGCATCACAACAGCTAGTTCATCATCTAGTTCAGCCATTTGACAATTGAATGAAATGTGAAATTCAACTTGAACCTGTACCCGGCACCCGGGAATTCATCTAGTTCTGCTTGAATTAAACCTAACAACACACAAAGCATATGATTAGTGTATTAAAATCGAGAGCATTTATAAACATAAACAATCACAAATCTAATACTACATCACATGATGTCAAACCTTTCTGTTTGTCAGACATCAAGGTGTAATATTTGGTATCAAGAATATCCAAATCTCTTTTCAAGATCCTCATAAACCATGACCAAGTGTCAGTGCACTCTTTTCCCACGACTGCCCGTGCTATTGGTAGGTAACCGTTATTGGCGTCAATACCACAGGCTGTTAAAAGGCAGCCACCACTCACTCCCTTAAGCCAACATCCATCAAAGCAAAGGACAGGTCTGCAAACTTCTTTGAAGCCAACCTTGGCAGCATGCAAACACACATACAACCTGTCAAACCTCCTCACACCATCTGAACCATCAACCACCAGTTCAATAGATGAACCTGGATTGCTCCTCCTCACTTCCTCAACATAGCTATGTAGTAATTCATACTGAGTGTCTGGCTTCCCTTCAATTAAAACCATAGCCTTCCTCTTTGTCTTTAGAACTTGTTGCACGGATAGATGAACTTTCAGTGATTCAATTGACTCGGTCCTAAATGCATCTAAGCTCCTCTTAGGATCATTTTTAAATCGATTCTTGAACCTCTCGGCCAACCAGGTAGATGTCATATTTTTCACATTAAAGGTTGGCTTACATGTATGCTTCTCATAATATTTAGCTACCTAGAATGTGCTGTCATTCTTCATCCGCAACCCTCTAACCATCCATGGGCAGCTATCCACACCACATTCTACCCAAAGCCTTGTTTTGTCATTCTTAACGAATTTTACATTCCTCTTGTCATTTATTGCCATGGATTGGATGGCAACCTTCAAAACCTTCTTACTTGGGAAGATCATTCCCAAACACAATTTTGGATCAAACTTGTTCAATGGATTAAAGGTTGGGCAGTTCAACCTATTTGAAGCTTCATCATCAGAGTCTCTGGCAATAGTTATATCTTCATCACTGTCATTGACAAAGTCATCATCATCACTCTCCATTTCCACTTGAGCAGGATTACTAACCCGATTGCCCTCCTGTAATCTCTTTTGTTTCCCTTTGTTCTTTGTACCACTAGACTGGCCACCACTTTCTGGAGGATTATCAAACACATTCTCCAAGATGTCATCCTCTGAATCCTCACTCTCACCCATGTCGTACTCATATTCTTCATCCGAATCACTGAAATCACTCAAACCCTCAAGAGAATCATTCCCATCACCGAACAGGTCATCATCCGATACTGTAACACAAAGAAACAAAAAAGCCCGAACCATTTAACGCTTCAATCCAGGCAAATAAAAAATTAGGAGAAAGTATGATCCGCCTTCCTGTTTAAGTTAGGTTCTCATTTAATTTCACCTGAAGTAGTTTAGTTTACCTGTTCGACAGACAGAGGTTAACAAATTCTACTGGAGAAAATAAGCCTATATATAGGCCCTTGGTCGCCTAAACATTATCATCATCCAACACAAAACACAAATACATCATATATTTGGTGTAGCTCTTAGTTGCAGGCATCTGTGATGGCTAATCAGGAGAAGAACCTCGGTCAGATTGGGAAGGAGGGATTTGACATAATCGAAGGGTTTTTCAATCGTAACAGGCGACAGGAGCACAAACACAAAGGACCCATTCAATCCAGGCAAATAAACAATTAGGATAAAAAAATAAATAAAACACAAAGGACCCATTCTAGATTCCCGTCGGCTTCCATGAGAACATTATTGCACAAAGGACCACAGAACCACAAATTAAATATGTAAAAAACTATTCCAACTGCATTCTCAGCGAACTTTAAAGTTTTTAACGTGTGGGAATTAACTTTCTACCACAATCGGACAAAAATAAAAAGAACTTCAACCCCACACTTATAAATGTGTACGGAGAAACAGGAAACATCCACCATTAAAATCGCAAACAAATGGTAATCTGTACCGTAATCTGGAGGGGGTAGTCGTTTCCTTCTTCGTCCCTTAACGTGGAGCCGAACGTGTCCATTCACCGTGATTTCAGGCCTGTATTACTGCGGAGCTTCGAAGATGCCGTTTTTGGACAGCAGCGTTAGGGTTCCGATCGGTGTTTCTCCCCAAATGGAAAACCTATTCCAATATATAATCTTAGAGGGGTGTATTCAATTCAGACTTTTATAGATTTTAAAAAGTCCGTTGATTTAGAAAGTCTATGGACTTCACGTAGAGTTGGTTGATTTTGTATAGACTCCTGTAGAGTTTGGCTGACTTGTATAGAATCCGCAGAAATTTGGAGAGATTTTGTGTAGTTATATTTTTTAAAAGAATCCATTGAAATCTATGAAGAATTAAAATCCATAGACAGTTGAATACCTGTAGATTTTTAAAGACTTTTTAAAATCTGTATTGAATACTCCTTAATTTTTAAAGACTTTTTAAAATCTATATTGAATACCTCTAGATTTTTAAAGACTTTTTAAAATCTAAATTGAATACACCCAAACTTTAAAAGTCCAAAAAAATCTCATAAAGTCTTGATTGAATACACCCTCCTTAATCTGTTGTTAAATAATGAGTTGGACGCCAGGGTGGAGGCCCAATTAGATGTTTCTGTGCCACCTCAACAAGTTTAGGTTAATTAAATAATTAGGATCAAATCGAATAAAATTAGTAAAGATAGCGGACCATATGGGGCAAAAAATTTCTAACGGACTAATTTGGATATTTTTGAAAAATAACAGACTAAACAATCTTTTTTACCCTTACTAGTCATTTAAAACGGAGGGTTAAATGTTAAAAAGGGCCATAACAAGGAGGCTATTCCGCTTTTAGGCCATAACAAGTTCCAATTATGAAAACAGGCCATAACAAACACAGTTTTGTAAAATTTAGGCCATAGGACCAATTTGAAATTAATAAAGGAATCCAACAACTTTTCCTTTATTTCACTCATACCCCAAGAAAGTTTGACTTTATTTACTTTAGTCCTTTCTCAATATACTTAATTTTTCATTATATAAATGACACCCAATGCGCTTGAAAATTGGTATCAGAGCCTAGGTTTTATTGAAGAACATATTAATTATATTATTTATAATATTTTATTTCTTAATGGAGAAGATTTAATTATTTAATGGATTCAATTAATTTGAAACTCACAAGTTATTTCCAAATTTTGGAAATAAAAAATAGAAAATTCCAAAGGAATTTCTTGAACTAGTCCCATGGACAAGATATTATCAAAATCAGTTTCTTTCCTAAAAATGAGAGGAACGGACTGGAAAGAAATTGATCCGGATAGCTCTAAGTTATCAAAAGACTTAAGAGAAATCCAAAAGACGATTCAAGATTTTGGTAACCGGGTATTAATTATACCTGGGAAAATAGATAACTTGAATCAGACAACAGATGAGATCTTGAAAGTATTTCAAGATCTAAAGAAAGAAATTTTGAATCTGAAATTTGACATTTCGGATATCAAGAAAAGGCAGAAGGATATTCCTGGATCTTCCAAGAATAACCAAGCCAATATTAGAGATGCATTCGGACCAGTACAAGCTTTACATCAAAAGGGTAAAGCAACTATGGTTCCAAAGCAGAAATCACAAGAAGAGCTTATGATCGATCTCCTGAAAACAGTCGAATGAGTGTTTCCAGGGCAGATCTATCAGATCTACAAGAATTAGCAGAATCATTTTCCCAACTTGGGATTATGGATCTGGTTAATGTAAAACCCAATGAAGTCCTTCAATTGGGTTATACGGAAGGATCAGGATCCAACGTGACCCACGATGGACCGCCTGATGTTCCAATGAGAGAGAGTACAGACTTCTACATGAACAGGTATCCTGAGGTGCATCTCAATGCAAGACGAAACCCAGGACGGAACCCAAGTAGAGCACCAGAATCCACACCGTGGGCCAAGACGATGTTACAACCATTAAATCCATATGGCATAACACTAAACCTCGACGTTATCGACTTCCGAAACATCGAAGACCTGATCGATGAATGGGTAGCTTCAATGAAGATTGCAGCAACTACCCTGGAACTCGATAAAGAAAACTTTGTCAGATTAATAGAGCTGAGTCTCGAAGGATCGGCAAAGCTGGGCTGGAAAAACTCCACGACTGCTTTAAAAGAGCAAATACTCGAGGAGAATCCAAAAGCACAATCTGTGAAAGATTTGGCCTCTTATTCAAAACCCATTTTGTAGGAGATGGGTATTTTGAAGAACAGAGAACCGAAAAAATCAAGGTCTATACCCAAGCATTATTAGGTATGGATTAAGAAGTATTTGCGCAGTAGACGAATACATCTACTGGTTTCGTAAATACTATTTTCGGAGCGAAATGACAGCTGAAGTAGCATGTCCCATGTTCTTTGCAAAGATCTGCAGCCCATGGAGAGAAATGTTGATCCAATCGTACACAGTACCTTCTGGTACAGTGGACTCAATAGCTCGAAGAATGTCCTTCTTAAAGGATAAACTCAGAGAATGGTGTCAACAGGCAGCAACCCAAAAGAACATCAAGAGACTAAGAGGTAAAATAAAAAGAACTCCTCTTTGCTGTGAAAATAACGATTTTCCAACAATTATAGGAGAATCAGGAGAAAAGAGGAAAAAGAAGAAGAGTCGGGGCTCATACAGTAGGAGTTTCAGAAGACCTCCATTCCGAAGAAGAAGAGCATGGTGGTCCAAGAGCAAGGCCAGATCATACAAAACTGGACAAAGAACGGGAACGGCGAAGAGTTCATCCCAAGGTTCAACTAGCTCAGCAGCAAGGAGCACGGGGAGAACGACGTCCAAGAGAACATTCAGACGAGCCCATACCCGAGCCAACGAAAGTTTCAAGGACTGCAACTGTTGGAAGTGCGGAGCCAGAGGTCATATCTCACCCGATTGCCCTCAGAATCGTGAGGTACGAATGTACGAAGCCACGGAGGATATCGTGGAAGCAGTCTACCATGGAAAGCTGGTACCAGTCTATCAGTTTGAGGACATCCCCTCGGATGAAAGCATCTACGAGGAAGAATTAAGAAGTGACTCGGACTCATATTCAGATGGATCTTCAACCGAGTCTGACTAAAGAAGACAGGATTCAGACCACTGAAAACCTGTCTGGATTCTTTTCAAGGATGACGATCTCGAATCGAACCATGGAAAGAATAATGCGACAAGATTCCAACCTCAGCCCATATGACGGATTCAGAATTGGCGGGATTGGACGAGTTCTTAACCAAATGGGACTCAACCAGAGAAGACATAACATCATCTACAAGGTAAGTGCAGGTGAGTTTGCAATTCCTATGGAACTTACTTGTAATGTTATGGATATGCAATTAATTCCTAAAGAAGAAATTCTTGAGGAATTAAGCAGAATGAAGGAGGAAATCGCCATTACTATGAAATGGATCCACATAGGAGCCATTGAAGTAGTAATTAAGGCAACCTTCAAAGAAGGCATTGATTCTGAATTGCATCTATCAGTCACTGATAGAAGAATCAATAACCTTAGAGATGGTCTTCTTGGAACTATGGTGGGAAATTTATATGCTGGGAAATTAATGTTTGACATACATCCCAGAATTTCCTATAACTTAGCTGACCAAGATTTTAGTAGAGTTCTAACCCTTCATCAGGATTTTAAAAGAAAAGATCTGATGAAAGAAGGGAACAGACCATATTCTATAACTTATAGAATCTCTTATGCACTTTCCAATAGTCATCATTCTGACTTATTTCTCAGGAAAGAATATATAGAAATTCCTAGAATTTTCAAGGAATTTGCTAAAGTCATGACTCCAAATCCTACCCAAATTCCAAGGTTAGGAGGAGTAGACATACAAATAAGAGATCATCCAATTCTAGACAGATCAACGAGTGCTAGAATTGAGTACGCAAGCCGTATGTCTTTTTCGGAAGACAGAATTATGGCATATAAAGGGAAGGAGTTCATCAAAGATCTAACTCCTCAATCCATTGGGGTAGATAATATAAAGATAAAATGCCCTGAAGGATGGAAAGAAATACGAGTAATATTCGACATCACTGAAAAGATTAACCGTTTTCCATGTGATGACTTATACTACTTGCAGCAGCCATCAATTGGAACCTATGAAGGAACAATTGAAATTGCAGGACACGAGATCAGAGTCTTAGGCACCGCCGGAAAAGACAATGGGGTTATGATTTTGGGATTAAGTTTTCTCGAAAATCATAAACCATGGGTAAGAAAGGATAATGGTATAGAATTTAATCTGAAGGGTCACACCATCAGAATTAAATGACAAGTCCATTCTCCATTTATATCTCAGTAGGGATAATATATGAAGAATATAAGTCAGAATATTTCGCAGCTTATATTGATTCAGGATCAGGTATTTGCACGGCAAAACCAGGAGTTTTCCCTAGCGAAGCTATGGAATCATTACCCATTATTGCAGGAAGAGATTTTTCCCAAAAAATCTTAGTACTAAATAAGGGTATTCGACAAGCCAATATCATGATTGGAGGAGCATTTGGTACACCTTGGTATAAGGTAAAAACGCCTCCTATTTACTTTCATGACACAGGAGCGGATATTTTGTTAGGAAACAATTTTATACAATCCTTTACAAAATATGTTCAAGATAACAAAAGAAATTTGTTAATATTTACCACAAGTTGTGGAAATGAGATACAGGTGTTGCGCAGGGAAAAGGCATTCAACAGGTTAATGCCTATATTATTTCGCAGCAAACGTGGTGATAATGATGCCAAACTAACCCATCCAAAAATGCAGGATAAAAGAAAGGTTGGTAAGGCTTTGTTGTCATTTAGACAGCAAGGATTTGATGAAGCTTCTATTGAGGAAATTATAAACCTCAAAGAAGCAATGCAGGAAATGAAGTCATTAAATATAACTTCACTAGACATTGATGGGGAAACTAAATTGTCCCTCGAAAATGTCAAAAGACTTATCCAGAGAAACTTTAACGAGGATCCTCTGGCATGGTGGGATAAAAACAAGATCGAAGCCACTCTACAGGTAAAAGAACAATATAAATATGAGTATGTTCGATACAAACCCATCTTAATGAATATGCAGGATAAGAAAGATATGCAGCAAATTATCAAGGAGAATATTGATCTTAAACTCATCGAGCCTGGAGTCTCAGCTTATAGTAGCCCTGGATTCTTGGTAAGAAACCACGGTGAAATAAAGAGAGGTAAACCCAGGTTGGTAATAAACTATCAAGGTATTAACAAAATAATACAGTTTGATGGTTATTACATTCCGAGTAGAGAACACTTAATTGATTGCATCAAAGGTGCTAAAGTGTTTTCTAAATTTGATTGCAAATCTGGTTTCTATCAGATTAAGATGGAGAATGAGTCGAAGAAATTCACAGCATTCTCCACCCCACAAGGGCAATATATTTGGAATGTTATGCCAATGGGGCTTTCTAATGCCCCTCAGATATTCCAAAGAAAGATGGATAATCTATTTAAGGATTATCTAGAGTTTATGTTCGTCTACATAGATGACATTCTGATTGCATCTCGAAATATTAAAGAGCATATTAAACATCTTGAAATATTTTCTGATGCATGTCACAGGGAAGGTCTAGTTCTCTCTGAGAAAAAGGCCACTATCGCTGCTAACAAAATTGAATTCTTAGGAGTTCAAATTGATGAAGCAGGAATAGAGTTACAGGAACACATTGTGGAGAAAATCCGTAATTTTCCTGATATTTTAAAAGACAAGAAACAACTTCAGAGTTTCTTAGGAGTTGTAAATTTTGCGGGTATGTTTATTAAAGACCTTGCAAAATATAGAAAGGATTTTAGACCACTCCTGAAAGAGACTGAAAGCTCTAGATGGAAATGGGAAGAAATCCATACCAAGAGAATTCGTGAACTAAAGCAAGTCTGTAATAGCTTGCCAAAACTCGCGATACCTCAGGATGAGGATGAGCTGGTAGTCTACACAGACGCCAATGATTTTCGATGGGCAGGAGTGCTCATGAGAAAAACAACTACGGGTCAAGAACCTTGTAGATACACAGGAGGGTTGTTCACTGAACAACAAGCCAAACTTTGGCATATTAACGAGAAGGAATTCTTTGCAGTATGGAAAACATTTAAAAAATGGCCTTTATTCTTACTTGCAAAGAAATTTGTATTAAAAGTTGATAATACTAATGTTAGGGCTTTTTTAAAAAATAAACTTGAATCAAAAATTGAAAAAGCTCGTATTATCAGATGGCAAGCTGAATGTCAATATTATACTTATGATATTGATGTTATAAAATCTCATGAAAATGTTCTTGCAGATTTCTTGACGAGAGATGGAAGCATTTGAAGCTGATTCCATCATTACGAGATTCAGGCACCTCAGAGAAAACCTAGAGGAGCTATCAAAGCATTTTGGACAGCTCGAGATCAATGCACGAGCAGCTGGCCAAATACAACAGAGCGATGTGGACATGGTCCGCAACAATATACGAACCTCCCATATAGCAATGACAGCACTATGGGAAACAGTATTAGAGCCAATCAGGAAAGCGTCAGCTTCCCTGGTAAACAAAGAGAAATGTGCCCAAAAAGCTAAAGTGGTCACATATGAAGAAGCAGATTCAAGCACTGCTTCAAAGGAACCATTGTCGGATACCGACAAAAATGTTGAGCAAGAGGAAAGTCACATTTCCGAAAGCTCAAGTCAACCCACTGCCTCTGGGGTGAAAGAGGAAGAAATTAACCTTAGGCCAATGACAGGCACCTCTAAGGTTAATTCAGATGAGAAGGTCCTATCTACTGCCTGGCTGGACTACCAAAGAAAATGGGAACAACTGGTTTCCAAAAAGGGAATTAACCCTAGCAAAACAGTAATCGAGACATCCGGAAGATACAACAGGGTATGGATGCTCGAAGGATCGAAACCAGAAGAAGTTCGGAAGTGGTATGACTTTGGAGCATTAGCATCTGTTCATACTACATCACCAGGGTTTCCGGAAATCGAAAAACTTCCGGGATGGATAAGTAGTGCGGTGCACGAATCATGGCAGAACAACCCGCACCTGCAAAGAGGAGATATTCTGGAGCTTAAGTTCATTTCAGTGGCACCAGAGATAGTCGGAAAAGGTTCTTATCCGGTCTTTCAATTTATTAAATTACAGAGACCTGATATGATTGCTTTCAACAGAGTTAAGTCTATGGATGAGAAGGCACCATTGGTATCTTCAATCAGCGAAGATGAAATCTCCACCCGACGAGCATGGGGATTCTGGGTCTGTCTCACCGAGATGGAAAAGGTTAAATATCCGTTTAAAATATTCTCAAACAATTTAAATGGATCGTTCCTGGTTAATTCTTTAACAGGGAAAAGCACAGAGTTTGCGGAAACCTCATTTGAGAAGAAGAGGTTACTCATCTGGGAAAACAAGTTGCCAGCAACCGAGTCTACCAGAAAAAAGGCATGCAATATGATGCATGTTGGCCAATGGGATAACCACATATGCCCATATTGTGCAGAGCAGGAGAAACCCCTATTCGGCACAAAGATCCGGGTAACCCAGAAAAAATCCGGACCCGAACAGGACAAAGGGAAGAAACGTCCAAAAAACTTTCACAAGCCAAAGTAAGATTAGCTGGATGTAAAAGAAAAAGAGGTGTCGGCAACACTCATAATTAAAAGCCGACAAAGAAGGGCAGAGTGGCTGGCAGAAAGTGGCCGACAAGAGAAGGTGGAAAGTTGACAAAAGCCACCTAACGCAATAATTAAAAAAAAAAAAAAGGACAATAATGTAGCCGGTGGAAATTAAGGCCAAGTGACGAACGCAGTGACGTCACAAGGATTTAGAGGAAGATTGGAATCCGGGGCTGAAGTCCGCGGGCGCCTATAAATAAAGGAGTTTGAAGCAGATGGAAGGCATCGAAAATTCCTCCCAACTCTTCAAAGTATTTGTAATATTTCTCTTTCTGCATATTTCCTTTCAAGTCTGTAAAAGTATGGGGTATTCCCCCAAGAGTCTTGTATCCTCCATGAGGAACTAAGTGTCTGTCTTCTCCGTTAGGGGAAATTATGTTTAAATAATATTTTTAATATTTCTTCAGTAAAATCCAGGCTTCCAAATATCCCAAATATCCCGATAATATAATTAAAACCCTTTATTCATATCTTGATACGTCCTAAGGTAGGAAACGAAATAGGACTGTGCTGTTTGTTGCTGAAGGAGCCAAGAATCGGTGAACCATCGGTCGCGGCTGCGTGGTTGGAGGAAGTCCGTAAAATCCCGGAGCTTAGGAAACCCGGCAGCAAGGCGGTCAAAGCCAAGGTATGAAGTTTAGTGCTTAATTTAATTATCGGAAGCATGATGGGCGGTTATTGGATTAAATTTAATGAAAAATCTAAAGTTTGGGGTCAAAGTGTAAAAGGGCAAAAGTTGATAAGTCAACTGATGGGGTCAAAATATAATAAATGAAAGTAGGTGGGCTCAATTATTATTTTAAAAGGTCTAAATGGCCCAAAATTGAACAAAAGTGGTTTGTTATGGCCTAAAATCATAACTCAAACTTGTTATGGCTCAAAAGTGGAAATGACTACTTGTTATGGCCTAAATTAACTATTAACTCTTAAAACGGAGTAGCACCTTGACACTTTCCATATTATCTTCTCTTTTGTATATCTGATCTCTTCGGTTTTCAGCTCCTTTCCGTCCAAAATCTGGATACACTCCCACGGCGGCGCCACCATAGCCGAGCTCACCGCAATGGCCATCTCCACTCTTCCATTCCCTTCATCCAGTATCCATCTTTCCTCCAAGTCAAATTTCACCCACATTTGTTCTCCAACCCATGCCCTCGCCAATCACCAACGTCCGCCGGCGGAAATCCGAATGTGCGGCGTTTCAACCCGATCCAAGAACAATCCAATACCCAAAAGGGCCGGAAAGAGGACCAGCTCGGCTTCCTCTTCTGATACAGAAGACTTGGTTCGCTTACTCATGAGAAGTTTCAACGATAAGCAGCCGCTGATCACTACTCTCTCTAAGTATGTGAAACTTGTGAGGACAGAGCATTGTTTTTTGCTTTTTGAGGAGCTTGGGAAGACTGATAATTGGCTTCAATGCCTCGAGGTTTCATCTTCTGCTTCCTTTCATCCTTTTCCCCAAATTTATGTCTTTTATTTTCGTTTGTTTCTTCAATTTCCTTACTTTAGGGTTTCCACCATTTTTTTGCAAATTAGGCTTATTATGGTTGAATGTGCATTCTATTCTTTCTCATGGGGAGATTTTGTGATATTTGACAACATGAATTCGGGATTCAAGTCATTTTCCAAGAGGATTGAAAAGTTCTCTTCTACCCCAATTTACTTTGGTGTACATTTTGTCTTGTCTCTGCAATTTCCTCATTATAGGCTTTGCAACATCTTTGCAAATAATACTTATTGCTGTTGAAGTTTGCATTCTATTCGGTGGAATATTTTGTACAGCATTCGTGATTCAATTAATCAATTTCCAAGAGGATTGAAGTGTTACTCTTTTTCTTTTTTCTTTTTGCTTGATGTTTGCTGATAATCAATTTCCTAGAGGATTGAAATGTTAGCTTCGTTTGAATTCCATAATCATTTGGATACCTTTTCTGGTTGTATTTACTATTTTGAGACATTGGAGTTTTTCACTGTACAATTTCTTGAAATGGTTTAGGTGTTTAGATGGATGCAGAAGCAGAGGTGGTATATAGCTGATAATGGCGTTTACTCAAAGTTGATTTCAGTCATGGGAAGGAAAGGGCAAACACGTATGGCGATGTGGCTTTTCTCAGAGATGCGGAACAGTGGTTGTAAGCCAGATACATCGGTTTACAATGCTCTGATAACAGCACATCTTCACTCTAGGGATAAACCCAAGGCATTGGCAAAGGCCCTTTCATATTTTGAGAAGATGAAAGCAATGGAAAGGTGCAAACCTAGCGTTGTCACATACAATATTCTCTTGAGAGCTTTTGCTCAAGCAAGAAATGTTGATCAGGTTAACCAATTGTTTAAGGATCTTGATGAAAGTATAATTACTCCTGATATCTTCACATTTAATGGTGTGATGGATGCCTATGGAAAAATGGGGATGATTACGGAAATGGAGTTGGTACTTTCTAGAATGAAGAGCAAGCAGATAAAACCTGACATCATTACATTCAATTTGTTGATTGATGCATACGGTAGAAAGCAAGAATTTGATAAAATGGAGCAAGTATTCAAGAGCTTGTTACGGTCCAAGGCAAAACCGACGTTGCCCACATTCAATTCGATGATCACAAACTATGGAAAAGCACGGCTCAGGGAAAAAGCTGATTCAGTCTTTGATAAGATGATTGAAATGGGTTATAAACCAAGCTTAATTACTTACGAATCCCTTATTATAATGTTCGGATACTGTGACTGTGTCTCGAGAGCTAGAGAGATGTTTGATGAGATCGCTGAGTCTGACAAGGAGCGAAAAGCTTCTAGTCTAAATGCAATGCTCAATGTATACTGCATGAATGGTTTACCGATGGAAGCAAACAGGCTTTTTGAGCATGCACGTGCAACTAAATTGTTTCCCATTGATTCTTCTACCTACAAACTACTTTACAAGGCTTACACTAAGGCTGACTTGAAAGAGCTGATTGATAAATTACTCCTTGAGATGGATAAAGACGGTATCATCCCTAATAAGAGATTCTTCCTCGATGCTCTCGGGGCTATTGGCTCATCGCCTCCTCCCAGAAAAAAGCTCACCAGTCAGAAGGATATATTGCCTCGAGAAGTTACTTCTGTAAAGTCATAATTAGTTGAGCTGGATATAAATACGTTAGTTCACCTGTTTTTTTCCTGAACTGTGCCAGAAGAGCCTACTTGGTGACAGAATGCATTTGATGAATCCTCGTCTGTAATTAGGATAAATGCTGACAGAGGGAACTGTTCAGAATTCAAGGTATTGTTCTATATCCCAACTTTACGTCGTGTAATTCATTAAATAGGAGATGATGAATGTTTCATGCATGCATTGGTATCTTGTAAATTTCCATTGCTTTTGAATGATTCAAGAAATCGTTGGGAGAATTATCATTAAATTATACTGCATCCTGAAATTTGACGTTTGGCTGCTATTTGATAAAATTGAAATTTTAAATTTGAAGCCTGCGATGTAAATTCATTAAGCTTCTGAATTTACTACAAACGATCATACTGTGGTAATAACATTTTGCAGTTTGGTGGCTGTTTTCCTACCGTGGTAATATGATTTTGGTTTATCTTTATTTGAAAATCTGTTGCATATGGCATTCAACATATACATCACACAGTCCCACATGATTCTTGTAATCATAATAGTATACGTATACCATAGTTAGACCAAATAATACCCAAAAAGGGGAAAAATTGAAGTACTAACGGGTTGACAAATTAAGTGGCGATCCAAACAAAATTAAAAAAATAAATAAGATAAAAGTATGGAGAGACAACTGTGACATAGCAATATATCAAAGCACAATTCCGTTAGGGTGCGACTAAGCATTTTGACTTGATGTACTGTGGTACATCGCAGCCATTGATTTAATTTATAAATTGATGGTTGAGATTAACTTAAAGGTTAAAATAGTAAATTTGCTACATTTAGTTTGTGAACAGACAATTGCTGATTCTTCCATTCTTCTTCCGTCCTTCTCTTCTTCTTTGCATTTCAAGGATTGATATCATATTACCCTCCAATTTGCTTAATTATGCTGCTATACATAGATATACGTCGCTGAAATATTTTTAAATAAAGTCATTGAATTGTTCATGAAAACGTACCCGAAATATTCTAGTTGAGTCGCTGAATTAATCTTCATAGCATCGCTGAATTATTCTTCATAGCATCGCTGAATTCTTCTTGACGGCCTCGCTGAATTCTTCTTTGTAGCGTCGCTGAATTCTTCTGTGTAATGTGGCTGAATGCTGAACTCTTCTAGGATAGTGTCGCTTAAATATTTTTTTATAGCATCACTAAATTGTTTTTTTGTAGCATGATTGAAATTATCTATTAATATATTTGTTACCATTCGTTGATGATTATTTGAAAATATTAGATTAGATATGATATTATTTACCAAATATTAGATATGATAACATACTAAATATAGGTTTACCAAATATTAGATATGATATTATTTACCAAATATTAGATATGATAACAAAATTGTTTTTGGTAGCATCGCTGAATAATTCTTGGTAGCATCGCTGAATTCTGCTTGGTACCATCGCTGAATTCCTCTACTTGATCTCGCTGAAATATATTTGATAGCATCCCTTCATTATTTTTGATAGCATCACAGAATTGTTTTTGGTAGCATCGCTGAATCATTCTAGGTTGCGTCGCTGAATTATTCTTGGTACCATCGCTGAATTATGCTAGATACGGTCGCTGAAATATATTTGATAGCATCCCTTCATTATTTTTGGTAGCATCACATAATTGTTTTTGGTAGCATCGCTGAATCTTTCTAGGTTGCGTCGCTAAATTATTCTTGGTACCATCGCTGAATTATGCTAGATACGGTCGCTGAACTATATTTGATAGCATCCCTTCATTATTTTTGGTAGCATCACATAATTGTTTTTGGTAGCATCGCTGAATCATTCTAGGTTGCGTCGCTGAATTATTCTTGGTACCGTCGCTGAATTATGCTAGATATGGTCGCTGAATTCCTCTACTTGTGGTCCCTGAAATATATTTTATAGCATCACTTAATTGTTTTTGGTAAGATCGCTGAAATGATCTATTAATAAATTTGATACGTATCTTTGATCATAAAAAGATATTCCCTCCGTCCCACTTCAAGTGTCTTGTTACTATTGGGCACGGAAATTAAGGTAGAATTGGTTTGTGAGTATATGGTGGGGTCCACATAGTTGTTGGAGGGGAAAATTATTTCTATTTATAGAAAGAAGACATTTGTAATGGGACATCCAAAAATAGTAAGTAGGACGTTTGGAATGCGACGGAGGGAGTATTATTTGAGATATTAGATATGGATTACCAAATATTTGATATGATTTACCAAATAATAAATATGATAACATACTAAATATAGAGTTACCAAATATTAGATATGATAACATGTCTAAAATACTTGTCGTATCGCTGAAATACATTGTTTTTAAAATGAACTATTATTGTGTTATGACAATTATACCCTTTTTCATTTACAACCCTTGGATTTTAAACGGACGCTTCAGATCGCTGCCTTGATGTGCTGCGGGATTTGTTGATCGCACCCTAACTGGACCCATCAAAGCAATTGGGGAAGCCTTTCATTTTTGCATGATTTTATGATGTTTCCATTTTAATCCAACATGCAGAAGGGTAATACTCTTCCAGAAACTCTCTGTTCATTTCAGCTGCCATTTCTTCGCCATTTTCAACAAAACCTTATATATGTCCCATTTCATCATAACTATGCTGATAATGTGGGGTCTATCTGTCTATCCCAAGCTTAAGAGCCAGACGGAAACACATTTTCCACACTAAAATTGTGCCGCATTTTTCTTGTCTACACAGGGTCTCTTCCATGCTACCTGCCTCTCGGTGTGAGATGCATTTAGTTCATCCACCTTTGTTGGGTAAGCTGGATGGTCGAATATCCAATTTGATTTGAAATCCTTATGGATGGCATGGCAGGGCGACTTCCACATACTGCATTGCATTGTCAGAAATACCAAGTAGCGTTTGAGTTAGCATTTCAATATGCCCAGAGCTTCTAATAACTTGTCATGCCAATTGTGTTAAGTGATTAACCCCCATTCATTTGTTTTGATAATTGTTATCAACTGTGAGTTGGCTGCCTCTGATTGTCTATTTGTCTGGAGATAATATAGCACCCCTATCTGGATAATATAGGAGGTTGATGATACTGTCCCACATCGTGATTATTCTGTCAAAGGTTAGCATTTCCATAAGCATCTCAGGCATCTAATATTCTCGACTTTGTTAAACATCTACCAAATTTCTCTCCTACTTACAAGACGCTTGTTGTCCTGTCCCAAGCCTGTGTTTACAGAGGTGGTTGTTGTATCTCATGTTGGGGTTAACGAGGTGGCAGTTCTTGATTTTGTAACTGTAGTAGTCGTGTTGGATTGTTTTTGACCTCTGTTTAAATCATTGACGACTCCTGGTTGCAAAGCTATGTTTCTCAGCTTAGCTTGAAAGATGGTATTGTGCCTGAAAATCTAACATGCCAAAAATTGTGGAGATGCCCCATCCCCCGAAGGATGAGTTTGAGGGTGTTGTTGGTTCATAAAATTGGACCACCACTCCACCAGCAACTTCAAAAGACAGCATTGTAAGAATAGGTCCAATGTGCGTGCAATGTTAACACTTGGTCGAAATGATATGCCCTCAATTGATCGATAATTAAAATATGATCCTCTGGTTAAGCGAGTGGGAGAGCAGCAGGGGAAATCTTTGCACGATATGGGTTCTTGAAGAGGCCTAAAGAAGGTTGATCATGGATGATACAAGAAGGCCAGCCGAACAATCCTTAAAAAATCATAATCTTGGAGCATAAAATTGGTTTCGAAGATCCTTAATCGAGTGAAAAACATGGCATTCCTGAAAGTGGGCGAACAATAGATGTTGATCCGACCGGATGAAAGTCCATTTGGAGACAAAACATTGAAGAGAAGTGTCTCCAACAAGAGCAAATGTCCGAATTACAAGGTGGATGGCTGGAATTGATCTTGAACTGAAAACAAAACTTGCAATGAAGAAAAGATAAACTGAGAAAAAGTGAGAATCTGTTCCTTTTGCCTGATTTCCTCTTTTAATCCTCGTCCTCTATCCATTCGACCCCATCATCAGTTACGCAATTATTGCATTATAGAAAACCCATGAATAAACTTAGTTAGTTGACTCGACTCTGCAAATGTCTCTGGACAGTTACAATTTCCTTCATAGGCTTGCAAATTTCATTGGTGGTCTTCAGACTTCAATAGATATGAATAGTGACTAGGATTAGTTAAATGCTGATCGTATCATGGCCGATTTTATATGTTTGATTATTCCTGGGTTGTTAAAGTGTCTCACATCGGAAGTATAACTAATGATATGTACATTCATATTTATATTAATTTTTGAGGTCTGAGGTTTCATGACAGCTGCATTGCTTGAGACACCATTTCATTATATATTGGTTGGTATTGGCCTCCCCTGAATTGTACTATAATTTTGTACTACTACTATTTCCTTTATGTGCTGCATATTCCCTTTTGCTCTGAAATACTATAATTTTGTCGTCTTCTATTATCTTTTTAAAAATTTATTTATTTATACAACCCCAAAGTTAACTGCAGCTTAACTTGAAGATCATGTGGAAAGTGTGGCTTGCTGCTGATCGAAGAGAATGTACATAGGAAATTTCTTGTTTAAACTTTCATAATGTGAATGTCTGGAACTTATATGGCCCAAAATATGTTATCTTGCCTCATACTCCCTCCGTTTTTTTAAGTGTTACAGTTTGTTTTTTCGCTATGGTTCATTATAGCACTTTGAATTTGATTTTTCTCATAGTACTACATGTTATGCCAGTTAGAAAGTTAAAACAGGCTGCTAGGACTCAGGTCTCAGAAAACGACGGCAAAAATACTGGATAAGATAAACAAGAGAAGTAAGACATAGTAAAGTTAGAAAGCAAGAAAGTATATTAAACTATTCCTCTTGAAAGACAATATTTGTCTGATCACATTTACAAATTCTTGATCATATGGAGCGACAGGATAAGAATTGGTGGAAACCTACGGTCACTATAATTTATGCTAACATAAGAGTTGTGACTTGATCCATTTATGTTTAGGCTCGTTCATTGCTGCGCGAATTCCAACACGAACTTAAAGTTCTAAGACGAAGAGAATACTCACCCATGGCCAGGAGGGCTTGAGCTGTTTCGGAGGTGTTAAGAATGTGAGAAATCTGCTGCAGGGTTTGTTGGCGAAGATGATCAGCCTTCAAAGAAAGAATATAAAAAGGTAAGAGCTTACGTTTAGACCGGGTGTCTTGGCTGTAGCATGAACCTAGTTGCACTTACTTAGAGTGACACTCGTGAAATTACCTGCTCTACGAATCTGACTAGGTCTTCCATCTTGTCCATGGCAGCACCAATCTGATTGAGGTAGTTCGTTTCGCCTAATGGACCACTGGCTACAGTTCCACCTATGATATGTTGGAGTTTCTCCATCCCTTGTGATAAAGCATCTTCTGCTTGATGGCATGATTGCCCGAGGGTAGAAATGTCCGCACGTTTTTGCTCTTGTACGTTCTCTAGATGTGGCAATAGAATCTGATCATATGAAACAACGAGATATACAGAACATGAGACTAATTAGGAGCTCCAAAAAAAAAAAAAAATAGGATTCAGCTCAAATCCATGTATATACTTTTATACACATTTCATCTTAGGCGCCCTTCGTTTTGCATCTAGTATAGTTCTTACAAGCCAAACGTGTAGAAATGTAATGGTTGACATTCAAGATCAAAATGTAATGTGTAAGCTGACTTATAGAAGATAGATGCTCATTTTATCTAGATTTAACACAAATGCTTTGGTTTTAGCCTCTAGGGCTAGGCAACAATTTCATAAGAGAAAATTCTTAAATGTGCATTACCTTTATGGTTTCTGAAGGCCGAAATCCCCCAATCCAGAAGAAAAACCTTTCTGCCGGTGTTTTCCACATACCGGACATGATGTAGAATACATCGGCCCTTGCTGCTGTAGCTTTCATCTCGAATAAACTCAAGTAGTGCTTTATTCCAGCATCAACGATAAGTTTCATATTTTCTTCTCTGATGTTGGAACGCAATGCAGTTCTCAACTCAGTGATTTTTCTGTTCTGTTCTTCCACCCAACGCCCGTATTCTATTTCAAATTTCGCAATGGCTACATTTCCAGAGATTGAACGAAACTTGTTACCTCACAATCACAGAGCATTTTCTACACAAGTACCGTAGTGCATATGAATCAGTGAGTCAAACCTGGATTTATGGATCCAGAGCAGTTGAGCTGATTAGTATCTGAAATGCTGCCGGCATACAGCCCCTGCTGCAGAAATTTTCTACTAGTTTAATTAAATGAAGATTAACTGATCTGCACTGACTACTCAGTAGCGAATACCATGAGAAGCCATCTATGCTAGGCTTTCCATTTTACCTGTTTTCTGGTCCTATCGAGCTCTTGTTCTAGCTGAATGAGTCTCAGTTTACTGTTTTCTAGCTGCTGAACGTACGCCTGTGTAGAACACCTAGATCAGGTCATTGACTTACATTCAAGGCGATGTATATTGATGCAGTTTTGGGATGAAAAACGGTTATGTATTAAGAGTGGTGTAGGGACGATTGTACCTTTTTCCTCATACGACTCTTTCTTGCAGCCTCACGATTCTGTGCTAAGCGTCTGCGAGCCTACAACGACAAAAATTAGTAATGAAGATTTCCCTAAAATGTGAGAAAAACAAGATTGGAACTCTGACGAAAAGTATAAATACAATACATATAAACACAAGAGGAAAAATGTTGGAATGGTGCTAGAAAATCCAGTTCCTAGGAAGATACAAAACATTTTCTCCGTGCATTCATCGAGTCACATTAGAGTTACCGGATTAGCTGCTAGAACTATCAGCCACCCTTGAAAAACAGCGTGAAAAAAACTGAAACAACTACCTTATCATCGAGTTTACTTGCTTCTTGTTCGGTATATTTATTGGATGTTCCAGCAATTTGATGAAAAGTATCCTCCAACTACACAGACATGAGCCAAAAAAAAATAAAAATAAATAATTAGGTAATGAGTCAGGCATATGTGACTAGAATAAGTTGATCATATATGCAAGAATTTAGCAATGAATGAATTGAATCTCACCTGGTTGTCTAGTTTAGTATCGAACTCTAGCATGATCGGTGGAGATGCAGGCAGCAAATCGCTGCCTTTGAAATCTCCCCACATGGACATTTGATGGATCGGCTCACAGATGCCCATCCGCCTCGAGGGAACAAACTGAGTCGATGTAGAATTCATTTTGTATCGACAGGCTATCAAACTCGGGTAGCCCTTTACTTCAACAATCAAGAAAACCGAAGAAAAGAGAAGTACTGCTACTACTACTGCCTAGGAAATTGCCAAGCTCTGCAATAAGAGAATCAGAAAAAAAATATGATGAAATAAAATAGAATCCACAGAATACACTGTTCAAGCTAAGCTTATCTGTCGAGTTCCTAGAGGAAATCGATCCACAGAGGCTTTAATTTAGCAAATTAGGTAGTAGCAGGAAATAGTAGCATCAGATTAGGGATAAAGCCAAATCTTTGTAAAGAGAAAACAAAATGGGAATGAGGAATAATCGAATCTCCCAAATGGTGTATAAATTCTCAGAAGAACTTGTTCCTGTTTCATTCGATCCGACACTGAAACCATGATTTTTACAGTAAGGGAATCTCACCGGTGAGTACTTGATATAAGAAAGATTCACCAGCAGAAAATGGGAAAAGACAAGATGATGAGAGAATATTTATATATGTGGAATGTGATAGAAGAAAAACCAAAAAAAAGAATCTTTCCAAAAAGCTTATATATCTGGCATATAGTATCAATCTTCAACTTCTAAAGAATTCTGCAAGAACTTGACATGATTAATCTGAGTCTCAATCCTTTCGAATCTTGTTAAAACAATCTCAGTACATAAAATCCCAGTTGTTAAATTCAAAACCAGTTAACATACTATATAGCATAAAAGAGCACAAAGAAAAGAAAAAACTTCCCCTGAATTCATAGATGATCAAAACCTGCAGAATCATTCACAAATCCTACTTTATGTTAAAGCAGACACATCATGTTGACTAATTTTTGTTTTTGTATATGCCTTAGGGTAATATAAGATTTTTTTTTATCTTGAATAACCTATGGCTCAATCTTCTTGAAAATACACAAACAAATTAGTGTTCCTTCAATCCCTTTCAAGAAAGAAAGCTGAAAAACACAAACAACTATAAAGAAAGAGGAAAGAAAGATTGAAAATTTACCTTGAATGGTTGAAATCAGAAAAAAAAAGGGGGCAATCAAAAAAAGAAGGGTTCCTCTCAAGTCTCAAATATGAGCTCTTTCCAAGAAAAAATAAGCCTAAGAAAAAAAAAAGTCACAGTGCTCAAAAACCCATATCTGATATCCCCTTTGGAGCAGTTACCCCCAATGAAGAAGAAGAAGGTGATGCAGAGGCATCGAATCTGATTGTAAAGGGGACATCTTTTCAAAATATTTTTCTATTTAAATGGCCACCTGCAGGAATAAATTATCTTGAAAATGAAAAATAAATAAATGGAAAATAAATATAAAAAAAGTCTACTGCAACTGTTGCACATATATAAATTATGATACAATCATGCAAGTGTGTGTCTCTGTGACTGTCTGTGTGTTATCTTAAGCTACAGTCGTTCATAGAAAATAAACAAATAAATAAATGAGTAGATAATTAAAAAATTATAATTGGTGGCGTTTCCACTAAGGAACAATTAAGCAAATAATACCCTTTTTTTTAAAAAAAAGAAAAAGGAAAAAAATGGAAAATGAAAGAAATAAAACACTAAAACTGTCTTCTTGTGCTTATGGCTGCTCTGAATATGCCCACTAAAAACCATCCATGACCTCAGCATCCCAATCATCAGACCCCACCATTATATTCACATATAATTATTAATTATTTTACCTTCAATTATTTATTTAGATTTCAATTTGTCAGTATAGTACTACATATTTGTGTAATAATATGTTTTATGGTTTGTTGCAGGACAAAGAAACGTCATGTTTGTGTGTAGAGGGATGTTGGATGCATATATTATTGTTTGCCGAGTGTGATCTGATGCAAACTTGTTATCACAATTTGTAAGAGAAAGTGACATTTTTGTTTTAAAAGCTTATTCTAGGAGAGATTGTTAAGTGAGAATTCTATTCTTTAGTGCAAATTTTTCGTGTAATAGAAAGCAGCTACGTGTGTATTCTTTTTATTGGATGTATAGAATGTAGAGAGTATTATATTTTGTCTGCTTTTTCTTAAGAATTCATAGTAGTAGAATTTTTGGGATATAGTTACGGTTAGGGGTTTAAACGAGCCGAGCCGAGCCGAGCCCGAATAGTGGTAAGCTCGGCTTGAACTCATAAGAATTCGAGTCGAGCTTTGACCGAGCCGAGCGTTGACCGAGCTACTTCGAGCCGAGCATTGACCGAGTCGAGCCGAGCTCGAACTAATATCATTTTCATTCTCACATAATTTATAAAAGAAATTATATTTAATATATTGTATATATTTAATTATATTTATTTTAATCTACATATTTAAATAATTTTAAAAATATATATTTACTTAGTAATATATTTTTAATTTGAAAATTAAAAGATATAAACAATAATAATACTATACTTTTAATATTTTATATAATTTATAAATAAATATATGTATAAAAATAAATCGAGCCTATTATCGAGCTTTCGAGCCGAATAGTGGTTGGCTCGGCTTGAGATCATGTGTGTTACGAGCTGAGCTCGAGCTCGAACCGAGCCATTTCGAGTCGAGCTTGAACTGAATTTTGACCGAGCCGAGCTCGAATAATTCACGAGTCTATCAATCTCATTTACACCCCTAGTTACGGTGTAAGCTGCCTGCAAGTACATGTGTGTGTGATAGAGAGACCTTTTCTTAGGTCATAGTTATGCGATGTCTTATTTATTTTATGTGATGGATACAATCATTTCTATGATGTTATGTGATGTTCAGTAGTGTCTCCTAGATTTTTGGACAACTTTGGCGTTATATGCATATGAACGACACCACATCACTAAACAGGTCATGGACATCACCACAGTACTTGCGATGGATGAACGGAGACTGTAAATAAACTCTATTGGAATAATATTAGGTTTAGCCTTGAATATATATTATTTTGATAATTTAGCCTTTAATAGTTCTCAAGGCTGGTTAGTCCTTCATATAATAAACCTCTACCGTCTTAAGGATTTTGATTCATAATCTATAAATCATAGATGTTACTCCATCCATTCTATTAAACATGGTTCCCGAGATACAATTTATTATACGAGTAATATCTTAAAATATGTAGAAAAACAAAAACTAGATAAATATATAGATTGTAAAGCTACACAATTAGATGTATCTAATAAGACTTCATTTAATTATTTTTGTCAATATGCAATATGAATATTTTTTTAATAATTTCAATTAATTTTTTTTTTAAAAGAAAAAGTTTCAATTTTTTAATACCATTATTCTAAAAGGAAATAATACTATATGTATTCTAAAATTAAAGGACTTTGAGATAAATCACGGTCTTAAAAAAATTATTCACGTCCTTTGGAGAAAATTAATTTTAATCTAGTTGGCCAAGATGGTGACTTGGCCACTAGCTAGTCAAGTGGCCAAGTTCCCTGACTTCCAACCGTTAAGTAGGGAGTTCGATTTTCCTGGCCCCCTATCCCTCTTGGCGTAGTCGCCAGAACCAATGGATTAATTATCCCAATAATCCTCGAAAGGCCAGTCTCCAAACAAAAGGCCAAGAAATTTTCTGATGCGCTATATAAATTTTTTTTGTAGGAAACAGATAACCTGGAGCCCCAGGAAGCCCAAAGACTGCAAATAATGATCCAGATAGATCAAGGCCGGACAAGTCCGGAATCCATTAACATGGATTCCCCAGAAAGTCCAACAAGTATGAAGAGGCCCAAAACTCCAACACTTGGGAAATTTTCAAGAACTGATGCGATCTATCCAATGCGGTCTAGACCGCATCAAGCCAAGCTCGACAAACCGCATCAAGCCATTCCAGGAAGAGGAGTCCAAAATCCAGCACATGCGGTCTAGTGCATGCAATCTAGGCAATGCAATTTAAACCGCATCACCCTAAACCGCATCACTTAAACCGTATGCATTATTTTTGTTGAAGCAGCCAAGTCCGGAGGAAACGATGCGGTCTCCACGATGCGGACTAAACCGCATCGCATGACCTAGACCGCATCGACCCAGAATGAGAGGAAGGAAACGATGCGGTCTAATGCATGCGGTCTTTTAAACACATCGTATTGACCGCATCACCCCCAGAATGCAAAGAAGTCTTCATTTTTAATGCAATGCGGTCTCTTCGTATCGATGCGGTCTAAACCGCATCGCCTTGTTATAGACCGCATCGACTGCTCTAGACCGCATCACTTTTGTAAATTGGCTATTTTGTGCTCAACATTATATTTTTATGTATTTTCTTGTTTTTCATATGGCTTGGACTATATATATGTCCTCCCACACCTTTGTAAACAACTTTGCTTAATTTGAAATCAATCTATCATATTTTCAAAGTTCAAAAATTGAGAACACTCTCTCAAAGGTGTTCTCCCCAAAAACCGTGTTTGTCTTGGACATATGTTCATTTCCCTCACGCCATCAAGTTTGGAAGCTTGCTCGATGGTTTGTCATGAATGATGCACTTGAAGGGAGCCATTTGTCTTGAGTTCATCTCACTTCCCTTGGCAAGTTCGGGTCCCCTTCACTCATAAGCTTTCATTTTATTATCTTACAATTTAGTTTCATCATCTTTAGTTAAATCCGTCTTTTTGTGTGTGTTCTTGTTCTTCATCACCTTCCACATTACTCTCCCTCTAATCATCATTTTACCTAACCCTAAAATTCATCAACACTAATCCGGATATTGTCACTAAGCAAGTCTCGATCGACGGCACCTCTCTTTTATTCATTTGTAATTTGTGACATGTGCTCCCACCAGTCTACTATCCATTTTCTAACATGTATAGGCTCTTAGTAAAAAAAAAATTAATCTAG
>JAOANR010000011.1:11219571-11273320 GCA_030278955.1 Hygrophila difformis
GAGCCCTCTCTTCAGCATCTTCCAAATATATATTAAGGAAGGCTTTAATGTATGACACATTGAGTGATATAATAGAGCCCTCTCATGTCGAGAGGATCACTATAATTAAGGTTCGAGCCCTCTCTTCAGTATTTTTTTATAATTTTTTATAAAATTATAATAAAATTAATTTTATACTATAATTATTGGTATTAACATTGTGTAATTTTTTTTAAATTTTATACTATAAATTATAAATTTTATTATAAATTTATGTTATATTAAATTTTAAAAAATGTAATATTAAATGATTATACTCCGAATTTGAGTTATTAATTATTTTTAATATTTTTAGAAATATTTTTATTCTAAAAATATTAATATTGTGTAAGACAACTTTTTTTTATAGTTAATGATTGCGGTGATAAAAACTTTGGATCCGACCGTTGGAGTCTCTTCTCCCTTTTTGGGAGAGTTCTATTAGGTAAGGCCTGACAATAAATCATTAATTTTATTTATTAGGCATGAAATGAAATGAAAAGTATGGTGTCTCAATGGCACACGCACGAGGAAAAGGCTTCTCTACCAGGGTTCGAGCCCTTTTCAGCATCTTCCAAAATATATTAGGGAAGGCCTTAATGTATGACACATGGAGTGATATAATAGAGGGTTAGCCAGCCTAGTTGGTTAAGATGGAGGTTAGTGTTGTTGAGGGATTGGGTTCGAGCCTTCCTAACCACACTTTTTTGCATAAAAAAAAATTAACGACCGCAAATTTCGGTTGGTAATTCGGTGGGCTTCTCCCGGGATCTTTTGGGACCAGATATTACCGACCGCACGTGCGGTCGGCAGGTCTTCGACGGCAAATTTTTTTGGTCGGCGGCAAGTTTCGGACCAGCTGATTTCCGAAACAAACCGCATTTGGTGTTGCCGACTGCATTTTTGGGTCTGAAAACGTGTTTTTTCTTGTAGTGAAACATCAAAATATTAGAAGAAACCGACTATTTATAATAAGATATGTAATTCTGTGTGCAACCAAAATAATAATTTATCTATTTAGTGACTCTATGTTAGCCATCATTTACCAAAGAACATTAACTAATATTCAATCCGTAGTAGAAGAATACATAAAAATAAAAATAAAGATTTAAAAAAAGCGGACAAAGCCTGTGCGGGTTAAACCTACAAAAGCCCGCCCTATCGCGGTTTGACCATTTAGGTCGGCATCTAAATAAGCATCTAAAAGTAAAAAATAAATTTAAAAAAAAAAGTTAAGTCTATCTCGTATTTTTCACCTTCGCCCATCGACCTTAGCCCACATTAATATATCTAATTTTTAGAATGCTAAATTACAATAACAAACCTAAGGGGTAGTTTGTTTGAGGAGATGTGAGATTCCCAATGAGAATGTGATTGTTGGGAATATAAGATTGCTATGAATCTTATTTTTTTTATTTTAAGATTACTACGTTTGATAGGATTGGGAATCTCAAATTTCTACATCACATAAATAGATTATAATGCCCTTGTCCCAAAGTTTAATATGTCGTTGCTTCGAGGCCACAGGGGTGCTCAAAAAATGGGAATAGAACACGCATTTTCTGCCCGTGGGTTGACGGAGAAGGTGGAGTGCTCCACTGTTGGCCAGAAGTTGTACGTCTCAAACACTCTATTATGTATTGCACCCACATAATGGCAACACACTGGTAAAACACTTTATTAATGATTGGCTCAGCAATATGAGCTATTCAAAAAAGTGATATAATTTCCAATCAAAAGCTTATCAAAACCACCATGAAGAACATCCTTCAAAAGTAATTTATCTTGTTTAGCAATAAGAAACTCTTGAGTGAAGCCCTGTAACGAACCAGAAGATACTTGGAAATATCAACAGCTGCGTTTCGAACATTTTGTCTCTAGTCATTCTCTAGTCATGGAGAAGAGAGATTAAATTTATACACAGACAGCAGTTCAGATCTTTTTCAACATTTCTGGGGCAAAATATTATTCTCCTGTAGGCAACCAAATAACTGTATCAATCCCTCCCTCCTTCCTCTGGTGAAGAGAAAGAAACAATCTTTTATTTGGTTCAATCAACAAATTAATATGTGAAAGAATATCATCCATCCCAATTGCATACATGATTGATGGAAAGAAACAGTATAATATCATATGATTCATGTGCACAATACATATGGGATGCCTTCCTAGCTAGGGCTACAAGGGTTTAGCGTTAAAAATGATTTTAATGGGTTGATGTATGGTTTTAAAATTTTAAAGGCTGTAAAAGACAATTTAATGTAAGATAAGATAAAAGATATCCGGTAATCTCAGAATATCTGGCCTCTACACGGGAATCACATTCCCATCAAAACACTCCAAGATTCACACTTCGATGGTAATCCAAGATTCCCACATAAAAGATTTCCCCAAACCAAACAAATGAATGTAGCATTCCCTACTAAAATTCTGCCTCGGAATCTAACATTCCCTCAAACCAAACTGCCACTAATAGTCATATGAATATAGAATGCAAAATTATCAAATATGTAATAAAGTTTGATCCTCGCCAATTGTAGCGTCGTTAGAGTGCATGTGAAGCGGACATTCACCTAACATTTACTGCAGTTTAACTTAGTCGTTGTTAGAATGAAAATTATTTAGGCCAGAGTTAATTTAACATAGAGTGGTTAGTGTCCGGCACCTAGGTATGATGGGAGCATGGATGAAAATGGTACGGATACGGTCTATAGTGTCAGATATGGATAGTATCTATATTTTTTCCCGAATTCGGATAAGATCATAAGAATATGGTTCCGGATATTTCGGATTACAGATACGGTACGGATAACGGACGGATATATGACGGATATAGATTCAATAGGATACATATATCGGATAATTTTTTATAATTTTTTTTTAAAATTTGATAATGTTTATAAAAATTATCGAATAATTTGATATTTTTTATAATTATTGATAATTGTAATTAATAAATAATAATATATTAATATATTCGGATATCTATATCTAAAATCCGGATAATATCCTATCAATTTTCAGATATGGTCGGATATTTTCGGTACGGTCAAATATTTTCGGATACGAATATGAATGCGGATATTAAAATACGGATTCAAATTTTAATATTACGAATGCGGTATGCGACCGGATAGTCGGATACGGATTCGGATTCGAATATAATCGGATACGGCATCGGATACCGTACCGCTTTCACCCCTAGATGAGAGGCTTGTTTTTTTCATGGTCAAGCTTTATGTGATGTATACATTGTGATGGTTTGAAATAGGAGTTCGGTGACACCTACATGATGGCTTCGATTAATTATGTGATTAGTGGTATTTATTACTCAGTCTCTCCCATTAATTTTGTTTATTTTATCTTCTGTACAAAATCTAATGCACTTATTTAAAGCTTTATATCACAAAAAATCGGTATAATTAAAAATTATATAAAATATATATTTTAAAAATATATTATTAGGCGATTCGAACAATGTCACACTTGATTTTTTCTTTCATCAATACAATAAAATTGAGTCAAAGTTAAATAATGAACAGTGTCAAAAGTCAAATGTAGCTACAATTATTGGGACGGAGGGAGTATGTGATGATTGTGATTGACTATATGATGGCATATATTTCGAGTGGTTGAGATTTTTCTATAATTTATTGAATCTTTGACACATACGTGATGGCTGCGATTAATTATGTAATGGTTGGTATTGATTATGTTATGCCATATATTTCGGGTGGTTGAGATTTTTCTATATTGCGACATAAATACATTAACATCACATAAACCGTGCTTCTCAACATATCTGCACCTGGCCATGTATGTTGTGGTTTGTATCCTATCTCTATTGAATTTAGCAGCCATAGTTAACTTGTACACTATTTACAAGCAATTATCTAACTAATATACTTTCAACCATTCATCACTTCGGTTAGAAAATAACAATCTAAATTGGTGCTTGACATAATTGTGATGTTTTCTATAAAAAAAAAAATCAAAAAAGTGGGTAATTTGTAATCAAAACTCATTTGATGCTATTATTAATTGTTAGAATAGAGGATTAGCACTTGGACAAATAGTTAAGTCCGGACTTCCAACCTTCAGAGGGTTCGATTCTTCACCCAATTGTTAGAACACAAAAATAATGATAAATTATTTAGGCGTGTACTTCAATTTTTCTGTGCTTTTTTACTTTAAAACCCTAAAAAGTTGGGCCTAAAAAACATTCTTGTTTTGGTAGGATTATTACGGCTTAGTTTGGTAAAATTTCAGAGTTTAGAGATTAGAGTTCTGAGGTGTGAGTTTAAGGTTTAGAGTTTGAAATTTTATTTTTCTAATTTAAGTGTTTGGTGTTTACTTTTAGAGATTAGTGGTTGAAAAATAAAATTACATAATTAGCCTTTAAGGGTTAATATATTATTGTTCTTTTATCATTTAAACGATTACTCCCATCATTTCTCGCATTCAGTAAACTTTTCTTCTTTTAAGTTGTGTCATATAAATTTCATCAACAAATCTTTCTCCACATTGAGTATATTTATCATAATTTTTCGTTGTGATAATTGTCAGTTTGTCACCATCTAACAATATTTTTTCTCTTTCAATTCTTGATTATCAGTAGTAGTAACTTCGTAGCCTCATTAACGTTGCAGCCTCATCTGATTTCATTTTTATCTCCAATTCCACATAAGAATCAAGCTTCTCAGTTCCTGAGATTTCAAGTGTAGGAGTTCTCTCTCTGTTTTGATTATTTATTTCCACCTCTATGTTTTAGCACCAAGCCAACATCCTTCGCTGCAGCATCAACAACCAACAATTCTTGTTTCACTTTCAAAGATTCATTACCATTAGTCTTTTTTGTCACAGGCTCCCCATCATCCTACAAACATTTCATTAAAATATACTCCCTCCGCCCCACTCCAAATGTCCTACTTACTATTTTTGGACCCCATCATATACTCATAAACTATGTGGACCCCATCATATACTCATAAACCAATTCTACCTTAATTCTCGTGCCCAACAGTAACAAGACACTTGGGGTGGGACGGAGGGAGTAATAGATTATACAAAAAGATGGATGCAAAAGAACGTATCTAAAGCAATAATAGATACAGGCAAAAAATTAATTCCCACTAAAAACATAAGAAAAAGAAGATAAAGAAGCAGAGGAAACAAAAACCTCTTAGTTGGAATTTAGAACACCACCAGATATGAATATCCCTTTGCACTGTAACCTAAAATATTTTGACAGTTCAACAGTATTCACCCATTAAAGTCGAGTAATGGAATCTAAATTAGTGAATTTTAAATTCACCCATAAATCTAAATCAAAGATGCTTTAAAAGCAAAACAAACTTTAGAAAACAATGAGAATAACGATGAGAAGAAAATTAAAAATTTGGGATTTCAAAACCAAAGAAACTTTAGAGAACGATGAGAAGAACGCAATTGATTCCATAATTTCTCAACCCAATTTCGGCGTTATCTTTCGCAGATATTAGAATTAGGGTTGTTCGTCTGCTCTCTAGTTTTTGGATACGTATAGTTGCTCCACCGAAAATCTGACTTCTCCCTGCAGCTCGGTGCTGGACAAGATTGGAATTTGGCAAAGAAGACGCTAACGTTCAATCTGGAACGCTGGGATCTGGAGCGTTGGGCGTTAAGCGATTCTCAGCGTCGGGAAATCTCCAAAATCCGGAAAACAAACGCAAGCTAATGAATTGAAAGAGTTTTGCGGCTGGCGGTGAGCGTTGGGGCTTGCAAACGCCCTTCCCAAACGTAGCCTACAACATGCTTAGGCTTCGTTTGGTAAATAAATAGAGTTTAGAGTTTAGAGTTTGGTTTCAGAGATTAGAGTTTAGCTTCAGAGATTAGAGTTCACAAGGCCACAATTTGTGGAGAAAATCAGCGATTCCAAATCTTGTATTTTCGGAAAAACAAACAAATATGAATTTCTTAGAGTTGGGAATGGGCTTTTAGCGTTTGGACCGCTTATTCCAAACGGGGCCTTAGAGTAAAAGCACATTTATCATTGGGCATTGGCCTCATTATTCCCTCAATAAACTTAACAAGTTGCAGTTGAGTAATCAATTCATCTCATTGTCTATACTCTTACCACATCATATCAAAGTTTTACAACTTCGGTTTAGGAATTAGGAGTATAATTTGTAGATGCGAAATAGTGTATAAAATTTGTTCTGTAATACTCAAAATGTATTGTATATCAAAGTCTTACCAGTTCGGATTAGGAGTATTATATATCTAACATTACTAAAAATAAAAAAATAATAAGAAAAACTCAAAGAGAAAAAAAATTGTTCTAAAATACGTTACATTAGCATATGTTTAATATTCATATTTTTACACGCCCATGAGTAAAATGATCTATATTTCTTTGGTCCAGTTTCATTACAAGATATGTTCAACACCGAAACATTACTTTGCTATGTAGTAAATTTTCATCTGGTACAATCTACAATCTTAATAAGGCTAACACAAGAATCCAGCAATCTAGTAGTAGTATGTTGTTGTTTCTCTTCAAAAGAAAAAATTATACGACTTTCAAATTAAAAGATCGGTGGAGGTCGAGTCTCCCATACATGGAACACATTTTCTTCGCTATGCAGCGCGAAAAGCCTGTCTCCTCCTATCGAAAAATCACATATGGAGCCACCGTAGCTCTTCCTTAGCCTAGATGTCAGCACCCAATCCGGGCCGCAAAACACCGATACGATGTCGTTCATGGACGAGAACAGCTGCCCTTCGTGTAAGGCCAGCTTCGGGTAGCATGGCTCGTTTTACCCCTCATCAAACGACTGGCGCGAGCCTCCAGCTAAGCAACCCCGGCTGAGTTCCGCATGTCCAGGACCCCAAGATTCCTCGGACTCTTTCACCACCCAGATTGACCCGCGGTCGCCTCCAGGCTTATCGCATCCCTAACATCAGCCTATCGGTCCGTATACAGTGCCCCAACATCGCACACAAGACACACAACATGCCTTTATCCCTTAAAAGCTAATAATGTAACAATTGTCCTTCCGAGGAAAGAACGTCGCGACAAGCAAGCAGTTGGCTCCGTGCAGCCACTGCAGCTTATCCGCATCGCCAAGCGACCATCCAACCGGTTCGTAGAAGAAATCTATCTGGGTTCCGGTTACTCGGTCCCATACGCCTATCCCATACTCGTTGCTCCTGCCTTTGCAGCTCGAAAACAGCTTATAATCCGAATTGAAGCTCATCGCTCCACCGGTGTAACTTTTCGCCTGATTATCGTGTCTCACATTGAACCTACACCTTAATTCCCCGGTCGTCGCGTTGAACAACCCCATTCCTCCTCCATCGCGGCCTGGCCTCTCGGAAGCACTGACGACAATGCTGTCAGAATCAACCCAAATAACATCATTCACCCTTTGGTAATCAAGGTTAATAGGAAGATGCTCCTCCAGCATCCAATCATACACATGAACCATACTACTATGCGCCACGCAGCAGCCGCCGTCCGGGCTGGCCCGGATCGCCGTGCCGTCCCCCGGAGCTCGGCCCAGCACGGACCGGGCCAAATGCAGCTTGTTGCCATCAAAAGGGCCCCATTTGGCAACCCTGACGTGGTCCAGGAGGCCGTAGAATAAGGCCTCTCTATAAAGGGATTTTTCGGGGATGTAAAGAGGGATGTAAAGCTCCCCTGTTCGGAGAAGGTCGAGAAGGACTGCGAAACAATCCGGGTTTCGATCGATAAAGTGCTCTGTTGTGGCCGCATTGGATTGAAGATCCCAATTTTCATCAAACATGGCTCCGAAATAGGAATCACGGCAGGCAGTTGCAAGAGTTGTGGCTGTGGTCTCGAAAATTCTGCCGCCAACATTGAATCTCACCCTATCTTTTGCCCAAACCCTCGCTATAGAAAACCTTCAATCCAAAGAAAAATAAGCAAAATCAGAGTGCCTCCATGGGAGATAAATGATCAAGAACTTGAGAATGTATTCAATTGTTGAACAAACATAAAACATTGCCCAAAATGGGCGTCAGGAAACATATGAAACATGAACTTGTAATTGATGGAACACACC
Organism: Hygrophila difformis; assembly: GCA_030278955.1. Taxonomy (NCBI): domain Eukaryota; kingdom Viridiplantae; phylum Streptophyta; class Magnoliopsida; order Lamiales; family Acanthaceae; genus Hygrophila; species Hygrophila difformis. Next base: position 11,227,656 of record JAOANR010000011.1, read on the forward strand.
TATGAGGGTGGTCCGTGCCCAGGGATCGTTATTGGATGCCAACACATACATACATGGTATTATAATATATCTACTAGAATGGTTACGAAAATTACCTTTCCAAAGCAGATCTGCAACAACGTCTGATTGGAAACTTGGTTCTTTTCGTCTATGTCCGTAGATCTGCAATATGCAACCACGAACAAATCTTCCTAGCACACGAACGGGCGAACGAACAGATGTACCGCCTTTACGCCAACGAATTCAACACCAGGGATCTTCCAGACTACTCCCGACCCCGTACGAATTCCGGATGGATAGAGATCTATCGAACGGATGGAGAGAAAATTGGATCTCCAAAACTCCCCTATGGCCGCCCCCTCTCACTCTCTTGGAAGAGAATTATGATTGTGTTATTATGGAGGCTAGGGTTTCTGGAGCCTTATTTATAGACTCTCCTAGTTGGTCCTTAGGCCAGACTGGGCATCCACTAGAAGGTATCAGGCTCAGGCTCCTTTACAGACTCAAATTCTTATGCTCAGCCCAGAACATAATTTGGCCTATAAAACATTAATTAATTCCACTAAATAATTAATGTTGCACTCCCGGCCTAATCCAGATTGAATCTGGGCTTCTATTAGACTCAATTTATTCCCTATGTTTAAGACATCGCACGTCCATTAATTAATTAAAACTTCTGACAATTTAATTAATTATTCTCTTTTAATTCTTAAGTAGTACCACTCAAACTTCATCATTGTACGGAATAAATCCACCTGCAGGGTTCATACAATGATCCTTATTGAGCTCCTTAAGGGGACGTCATCAACCCGGATAACCAGGACACAGTGCTCTAGTGAGAATAAATAGACACCGTGCAAATAATATTGGCGCCCAAAATACGAAGCATATTGAATCAACTAGGATTCTCACTCATGGTAAATCAAAGCGACCAACAAATATTTCATGTGTCAGATTTATCTCTACTAGGGTTAAGAATTAATCAGAGTCGCCGAGATCTTGATTCTTCTTATGCCAGAATAAAAGAATGCATCTCAACTGTGATCCTTTCAATGCGACGCAGCGCACTACTGCAAACTGATAGTCAAGATAAACTAATTACAAGTTTCCAGTACAACATAAACCAATAGTTATGTCCAAACTATCTCAGTTGTGAATACTGTTTATATCTTATAAGGAACCGACAACATGATCTTCTGTATGACTCCTAACACACCATGTTGTCTACAATATTAGATAATTGGACATACTTGCAATTATATAGAAAACATACAAGCATCCATACAAAAGCAACAATGTGAATAACCATTTATTTCAGTCAATATAGAAATCGAATAAATACAAAAGCGCACTAAAAGTTTGCTTTACTGTATACTCTATCAATCTCCCACTTATACTAAAGCTAAACTTTTAGTATACACAAATATGTCTCCCACTTATACTTAAAGTCTAGCTAGCTGAAAGATATCGTAAACCAAGACCCTCTACATGTTTCTCGAAGATCTTTATTGCCAGAGACTTCGTGAAAGGGTCTGCCAAGTTGTCCAACGACGCAATCTTTGTCACAGCCACGTCTTCTCGCCTTATGATGTCTCGTATGATGTGGTACTTTCTTTCTATGTGTTTACTAGCTTTATGAGCTCTAGGTTCTTTTGAGTTTGCCACTGCACCAGCGTTATCACAATAGATAATGATACGCTCAGGCATGCTCGCAGAAACCCCTAAGTCATACAAGAAGCTCTTGAGCCACACAGCCTCCTTTGCTGCCTCAGAGGCCGCAACATATTCGGCTTCCATGGTAGAATCTGCGATGCATTTCTGCTTTACGCTCCTCCATGAGATTGCTCCACCTCCTAAGGTAAACACATATTCCGAGGTTGACTTCCTCTCATCTCGATCAGCTTGGAAATCTGAATCTGTGTAACCTAAGGACTTAGATTGCTGACTGGTAAACTAGCATATAATCCCGAGTTCTTCTCAGATACTTGAGAATATGCTTCACCGCAATCCAATGTCCTTGTCTAGGGTTAGACTGATATCTTGCCACCATGCCTACTGCATAGCAGATATCAGGCCTCGTGCACAGCATGGCATACATAAGGCTTCCTACTGCCGAGGCATAAGAAACCTTAGCCATCTCCTCTGTCTCCTTTTGTGTCTTGGGACACATTTCTTTAGATAGAGGAACTCCATGTCTGAAAGGTAAGAATTCTTTCTTGGAGTTCTGCATGTTGAATCGAGCAATCACAGTGTCAATGTAGGCTGCTTGAGAAAGGCACAACATTCTCTTTTGCCGATCACGAATGACCTTCATTCCTAGAATGTACGACGCGATAATACCTTGACATTGTTTCCAATGAGAAGCATATCATCTATGTATAGTACTAAGAATACCACCACGTTTCCGTTGCACCTCTTGTACACACAACTTTCATTTGGACATTGTTCAAATCCATAGGACTTGATCACTTCGTCAAAACGAATGTTCCAAGACCTTGAAGCTTGTTTAAGTCCATATAAAGACTTCTTTAGCTTCCACACACGATGCTCTTGGCCTTTCTTCACATAACCTTCAGGTTGCTGCATATAGATATCTTCATCCAGATTCCCGTTAAGGAAAGCTGTCTCTACATCCATTTGCCAAACTTCATAGTCCATGTGACTAGCTATGGATAAGAGTATCTGGATTGACTTTAGCATGGCTACTGGTGAGAAAGTTTCATCATAATCGATGCCCTCTTTCTGAGTGAAACCCTTTGCCACCAACCGTGCTTTGAAGGTAGTAACCTTCCCGTCAGGTCCCCTCTTTCTCCTAAAGACCCATTTGCACCCAATGGCCTTTTTGTCATTTGGAAGGTCTTTAAGGTCATATACATCCATAGTATGCATGGATTCAATCTCAGAATCCATGGCATTTTGCCAAGCTTCTGCATCGACATCCTGGATCGCCTCCTTGTAGGTCCAAGGATCCGGTTCTTGTTCATCACTGGGAACTGAGTCTGAAGACTCTCCCACCAACAAGAAACGACTGGGTAATCGAGTTACCCTCCCACTACGTCGAGGCGATTCATGTGTGGTGACATCAGTGTCAACACGTTGTGCAGTATTTTGTGGTATTTCTTCTTGTACACTCGGTATGCTATTGTCTCCTCTTAGCTCATTGAGAATAATCTCACTCTTGGATTTATGCTCACTCACATAGTCTTCCTCTAGGAACCGGGCGTTGGTGCTAACCACTACCTTATGATCCCTAGGACTATAGAAATAACCCCCTCTCGTTCCTTTGGGGTATCCTACAAACAGCCGCACTTCCGTCCTAGGTGCCAATTTATCAGCTTCCCTGTCCAACACATGTGCTGGGCAACCCCAAATCCGAATGTGGTTCATACTGGGCTTTCGCCCAGACCACAATTCCGTTGGAGTCTTTGGAACTGATTTAGAAGGCACAAAGTTCAGTATGTACGCCGTTGTTTCCAAGGCATATCCCCAAAATGAGATAGGTAGGGAGGCATAACTCATCATCGATCTCACCATATCTAACAGAGTCCTATTCCTTCTTTGAGCTACACCATTCTGTTGCGGAGTACCAGGTGCAGTCAATTGGGATCTTATCCCACTCTCTAATAAGTATTGCCTAAATTCAGCACTAAGGTATTCGCCACTGATGCACCCTGCGAAACCACATTTAAATAAGCTTAAATTATGTTAAAATGAACCTAAATTGCATGCGTGAGACTCTATTTTACTGCTTTTTAATGTATATTTCATGTGATGTGTAAATATTAATAAGACCGGTTAAATTGAGCTTATCCGAGCCCAATTTACCTTGCTTTATGCTTTATAATAAGACTTTGGCAATTCTAATACATTGCAATGATGTTTCAGGCATTAAAATGAAGAAAGAAGATGTTCGGAGGTCAAAGGATGCAAAATTCGGAATTTTCAACACTGGAAAGCTCCAGAATGCGCCACATGGGCATGGCGGCGCCTAAAATCATGCTTGAGCGCCACATTATGCGCCACCTCAACACTTAGGAAAATTTCGGATGGGAAAAAGCTTCAGGATGCGCCGCAATAGCTTGGTGGCGCCGAAAAATACTCCGGAGCGCCACAAAATGCGCCGCAGGGTAAATTTTTGGAAATTGTCACCTTCTTGGCGGCGCATAAAAGTGCCTTTCAGCGGCACAAAATGCGCCACTTTCAAAAATTCGGAAAATCTTCGTATGCGCCGCAGCTCCTTGGTGGCGCCGAAAACCTCCTTCTAGCGCCACTTGTTGCGCCACAGTCGCGGTTGAGCAGTTTTCTAACCTCCCGAACACGGTTTTAAAGCCCGTTTATCGTCATTTCTTCATATCAGACTTACCATTATTCGACAAAAACTCTCTGAAATCATCTAACAATGGGAGAAGAAGGCCGGAAACACAGAATCAAGACGGAGGAATTGGCCAGAATGCTGTTCTGATCGAGTTCTTCCTATCATAGGTGTTGCCTTTCTTTTTCTTGCTTTGTAATGAATTGAAATTGCCTCTAAATGTAATCTGCTATCATGTTTTTAATTTGCAAACGGATTTCTGTATTGTTCGTGTTAGAAGTGTTCTAGAACGGGAGTTCAGAATCACTTTGAAGTACGAATTCATCTTTTATGGAAGCAATATAAATGTCGCTGTTTTATGTTGTAATTTGGAGTAATCTGCAAAGATGTTAGAATCTGTATTAGGATTGTTAATCTGCTGCATAAGTTTGATCGATAAATCTATTTAGGCAAAAATCTGATGTTTTATATTTTTATCTGCTAAATCTTAACTGATCGATCAATCTGCAGTTTCTACTTCTAGCAATCTGAAAATATTTCTAATCTGTCTACATCTTAAAATTAGTAATCTAATCCAATTTACCATGTTTTGTTATTATTTTACCATAATTGTTAAATTATCTACACTGTTCTGCATAATTAAATGTTAGAATCCAATTCTGTGATTTCTGCTTTGCTAAATCGGGAGATAAAAAGTAGAATTAATATTTTAGTACCGGAATTGGGAATAAATTACATTATAAATGGATTCTGGCATGTGCACAATGATTTGGGAAATGAAAAGTGCCTTTTAATTGCTATAGGAAAATTTGTATGCTTGGGAAATACTCAAATTTAGGCCTAGAATAATGATTGCAGAATGTTAGATAATTTAATCAGCTTCCATGAACTCCGTTTAAGCATAATTTGATTATTAGTAGATTACAATATTTTTAATCTTTATAAAATAATTAATTTTAAGAAATTGATCTTTTTAGACATTGGAAAATGCTAAATCAATATGCAATTTCTATTTTATATAAAGATGGCAATATTTAAAATATTACAAGTATCTCCCATTTATATCTTTATTAATTATAATTTTAATTTGCTTTATTTTAAATTTAATGTCACTATTTATTTTTAATTAAATCACTATTAGAATCAATCAAAATCTTTTTAAATATAATATATATAATTAATGAACTAAAGAACAATTAAAATTTCTCCGGAATGAAATAATATTCTGAAATTCCCTGTGGTTCGACCCGGTATTCACCGGTTTTTATTACTTGATGACAACCATCCGCTTGTGGTAAAATATGAGTAGTGAAAATCACCCATCAACTTTTTGGCGCCGTTGCCGGGGAATTTGTTGTGAACTTTTAATTGTTTTTAGTTTATTAATTTGAATTTATTAAGTTAAATATTAATTTAACTCTTACTTATTTTATTTTATTTTATTTTTATTTAATATTTGCAGTGCGAAGCAAACAAGCAGAAATAGCTTATGATCCTGAAATTGAGCGTACTCTTAGAGCTATTAGATTAGGGAAACGTAGGAGACCAGCTCAGTTGGAAATTTTAATTAATTCATCCTCTGATGAAGAAGACTATTCTCCAACGACTGGAGTTTCAACAATTCAAACTAATCAGTTAGTTGCTCAGTTCAATAGGTTAAACATGGCAGCGAATAATAATGATAATCAGGGTAATAATGGAGGAAACGGTGGTGACTTGGAGCACGATGATCAAGCTGAAATGACCATTGAAGAACACTTACAAGGAACTAGTGGAAATATGCTTAATAGAACTCCAAGGCCAGATGTAGATGCTTTAAGTTTTACCCTTCAGCCTGCACTAATCACAATGGTTCAAGCTAATCAATATAATGGAGCACCTACTAATGATGCTGTAGAACACATAAGAAATTTTCTGGACTACTGTGACACAGTGAAAATAAATGGTGTTACTAGTGATGAAATTAAGTTGAGACTGTTTTCGTTTTCACTCAGGGATAAAGCTAAAACCTTGTACAACTCACTTCAATTAAGGGATGTCACTGCTTGGGATAAAATGTTAGAAGCTTTCTTAGAACAATTCTTCCCACCATCCAAGGTTATTGAATTACAAGAAAAAATCAAAGAATTCGTGCAAGATGAGGGTGAAACTTTACTTGAAGCATGGGATAGGTATAACACTTTATTGGCGAGATGCCCGAATCACGGCTTTGAAGATTGGCAGCAGATGCACTTCTTCTACAATGGGTTGATTGATCATTGGAGGAACTTGTTGGATGCACCAGCGGGAGATTCTTTTCTGTCTATAGGACCCTCTAGAGCTAAGGAAATCATAGAGAAAAAGATTTCTAACATGAAAAAATTTCCTGGTAAGAAAAATGCTAGAAATAAAACAAAAGGAGGAATCTATGAGGTAGAAAAGGCAGTTGCTATAGATTCTAAGTTAGATGCTTTGATGAGGGAGGTTTCTACGCTTAAGAAAGGTCAAGCTAAAGTTGTGAGATGCGGTATTTGTCATGGACCTCACGAGTCATCAGCCTGTCACTTGCTTGATCAAGGACTTCAAGAGACTATGCAGTGTGAGGGGACTGAAGAGCAAGTGGAAGATGTGAACTACATGGGAAATAGGCAGCAAAACTACAATCAAAACCTTCCTCAAAATCAAAATTTCTATCCAAATCAGAACTCTCAATTTCAACAAAACACCTACCCACAAAACAACCGTCAACCTTACCCACAAAACCAAAATCAAAATTACCCAAGTCAAAACCAAAATCAAAATCAAAACTATAATCAAAACAGAAATCAGAATCAACCTTTTTACCCTAACCAACAGCCTAGGAATTTTCAACCTCAACAACAGCTGCAACAAAACCAAGGAAGTGATTAGGTCAATTTAAAAGAGTTAATGAGCACAATCGTGTCTCAACAACAAACAATTCAGCAAATGCAAGCCTCAATGAGAAATTTAGAAGTACAAGTTGGTCAAATTGCTAGGGATACTTCAAATAGACAGCAAGGAACACTACCAAGCATGCCTGATCCTAATCCAAAAGAGCAATGTAAAGCAATCACTTTAAGGAACAAAAAGGAATTACCTAATCCTTACCCTAGCTTAGATGATCCAGAGGTTTTAGCTGATGCTGTAGATGATCAAAATGAAGATACAGAGAAAGAAAGCCAGCATAAAAACACTGATGAGCCTAAGGAGAGTGAGAAACTTAGAGTTGAACAGGATAAGGGTAAAGGAAAGTCTGCTGTCCCGGTCAAGCCATATCAGCCACCTATTCCATATCCACAACGTCTTAAAAAGGCTAAAGAAGATAAAGATTATGCCAAATTCTTAGAAGTCTTTAAGAATTTAAGAATTGATATTCCTTTTTTTGATGCCATTGCACAAATGCCTGTGTATGCTAAGTTCTTAAAAGAAATTCTATCAAAAAAGAGGAGTGTTGATGATGAAGAGAAAGTGACACTGACAGGGGAATGTAGTGCAATCTTACAAAGAAGGCAACCTATTAAACAAAAAGATCCTGGGAGTTATACTATTCCGTGCATTATTGGCACTAAAGAATTCAACAAAGCTCTGTGTGATCTCGGGTCTAGTATTAATCTGATGCCTCTACATGTCTTTAGAGAACTAGGAGTAGGAGTTGTGAAGCCTACTAGGATGCAGCTAAAGCTTGCTGATAGATCTATTAGGACTCCTTTAGGCATTGTAGAAGATGTTCCTGTTCAAGTAGAGAGCTTCATTTTCCCTGTCGACTTTGTTGTTCTTGATATGGAAAAAGACATTGATATTCCTCTGATTTTAGGTAGACCATTTTTGCAAACTGGTAGGGCTATGGTTGATATGGATGATGGTAAAATTACACTTAAAGTAGGTAATGAACAAGTGTCGTTTGACATTTCTAAGACAACTAAAACACAACATGCTAGTTCTGACACCTACCCGTGTAATAGAGTCACAGCTATCTATTAGGAGGATGAGGTGATTGAGAGAGAGTTCTTTGCTAGACATGATCCCTATAGGAAATTTGAGCAGTTAGTGGAGAGTTGTGAGGACTTAGCTGAAAGTAAGTATGAGGGAGGAGTACCTGTGCAAGTAACATGTGCAATAGAAGAGTCTAAGTTAGTCCCGTCTGTTGAGAAGCCACCTACATTGACATTGAAGGAGCTGCCATCACATTTGAGGTATGTTTTTCTTGGGGAGAATGATACTTTACCTGTTATTGCAAGTAATAAATTAAATGATGATCAATTAAATGCATTAACCCAAGTGTTGAGTAAGCATGTTAGAGCAATAGGTTGGACGATAGCTGACATCAAGAGACTGAGTCCAGCATTGTGTACACACCGGATTTATATGGAGGAGGATGACAAGCCAGTGAGACAGCCCCAAAGGAGACTGAATCCACATCTACAAGAAGTTGTAAGATCAGAGGTTATTAAGCTACTCGACGCAGGTATTATCTATCCTATCTCTGATAGTCAGTGGGTGAGTCCAGTTCAAGTAGTGCCTAAAAAGGGAGGTATGACTGTGATTAGAAATGAAAATGGTGAACTAGTACCTACTAGACCTACTACTGGATGGCGTGTATGCAATGATTATAGGAGATTGAATGATAAGACTAGGAAAGATCATTTTCCATTGCCTTTTATTGATCAAGCTAGAGCGTTTAGCTGGTCATGAGTTTTATTGCTTTTTAGATGGCTATTCTGGTTATAATCAAGTTCCAATTGCACCTGAGGATCAAGATAAAACCACATTTACATGTCCTTACGGCACATTTGCATATAAGAGAATGCCATTCGGTTTGTGTAATGCTCCAGCTACATTTCAGAGATGCATGATGTCTATATTTTCTGATTTAATTGAGACATGCATTGAAGTATTTATGGATGATTTTTCTGTATTCGGGTCTGATTTTGAGAAGTGCTTAATTAACTTGGAAAAAGTTCTGATTAGATGTGAAGAGTCAAATTTAGTTCTTAATTGGAAAAAATGTCATTTTATGGTTAATGAAGGTATTGTCTTAGGACATAGGATTTCTAAAAATGGCATTGAAGTTGATAGGGCTAAAGTAGAAGTGATTGCAAAAATTCCACCTTCTAATAATTTAAAAACTTTGAGAAGTTTTCTGGGACATGTTGGATTTTATCGAAGGTTTATAAAAGATTTTTCTAAAATTGCATTACCTCTATTTAAGCTGCTATGTAAGGATGTTGAGTTTGATTTTTCTGACGAGTGTATTGAGGCGTTCAATAGGATCAAGGAAGCATTGGTAACAGCACCAATTATTCAGCCACCTGACTGGAGTTTGCCATTCGAGATCATGAGCGATGCTAGTGAATTTGCTGTTGGAGCAGTACTGGGTCAAAGAAAGGATAAGAAACTTCATGTTATATATTATGCTAGTCAGGCTTTAAATACTGCACAGAGAAATTATGCCACCACTGAAAAAGAACTTTTATCTGTTGTTTATGCATGTGAAAAGTTTAGACCATATCTGATAGGCTCTAAAACTGTAGTTTACACTGATCATGATGCCATTAAATATCTATTTGCAAAGAAAGATGCTAAACCACGGTTAATTAGATGGGTATTATTGTTACAGGAATTTGATTTAGAAATTAAAGATAGGAAAGGAGATGAAAATCCTGTAGCTGATCATCTATCTAGACTGGAGCATGAAAAAGGGGAAGAAAGATTAATTAATGATGCATTTCCTGATGAAAATTTATATTTAATAAATAACACTTCCTCTGATCCGTGGTTTGCTGATTTTGTAAATTATCTAGCATGTGGTGTAATTCCTGATCATTTAAAATGGCATAGCCAAAAACAAAAATTTAAAACTGATGCTAAATATTTTATTTGGGATGAACCTTATTTGTTTAGACTCTGTTCAGATCAGATCATAAGGAGGTGCATCCCTGACGAGGATTTTGAAAAAGTGTTAAAGGCTTGCCACGAAGGACTTGGAGGAGGACATGTTGGACCGAACAGAACAGCTCATAAGGTACTCGAAGGTGGTTTATATTGGCCTAATATTTATCGTGATGCTAGATCATTTGTGCAAAAATGTGATGTATGTCAAAGGGCTGGTAATATCACTAAAAGAGATGAAATGCCTCTAAAAGGAATTATGCCTGTTGAGTTGTTTGATTTGTGGGGAATTGATTTTATGGGTCCATTTCCACCATCTGATGGGAAATTGTATATTCTTGTTGCTGTAGAGTATGTATCAAAATGGGTAGAAGCTGAATCATGTGCTTTAAATGATGCTAAACAAGTGATTAAATTTCTGAAAAAGCAAATCTTTACTCGTTTTGGTGTGCCTAAAGCAATCATTAGTGATGGTGGATCTCATTTTGTCAATAGGGCTGTTAATCATTTGTTATCTAGATTTCATGTTCATCATAAGATAACAACACCCTATCATCCTCAAGCCAATGGTCAGGTAGAAGTCACTAATCGTGAGATTAAAAAGATTTTGGAAGCCACGGTAGGAAAATCTAGAAAAGATTGGGCTTTTAAGTTAGATGAAGCATTATGGGCTTATAGGACAGCTTTTAAAACGCCTATAGGTATGACTCCTTTTAAATTGGTTTATGGTAAAGCTTGTCACTTACCTTTTGAACTTGAGTTTAAATCACTTTGGGCTATGAAGAAATTGAATTTTGAATTTAAAGAGGCTCAAGAAAAAAGTAAAATAGATCTTACTGAATTAGAAGAAATTAGACGTCAAGCGTATGATAATGCCCTAATTTATAAGGAGAGAACAAAGCTTTATCATGATAAAATGCTTAGGCCTAAGGTTTTTGAAGCTGGACAATTAGTGCTTTTATATAATTCTAGATTTAAACTGTTTCCTGGTAAATTAAAGACAAAATGGTCAGGACCTTTTAGGATTGTTAAAGTGTTGGATAATGGTGCAGTAGTTTTAAAAGCTGAAGATGAAAGGGAATTCACTGTAAATGGTCAAAGACTTAAACATTATTTTGGAGATGAAGTTAAATTCATCGAACAAATTAATGTTAAGCCTTTGGTTATTTTAAATCTGCTTATTGAAATAATTGCATTGCATTTTAATTCTGTTGAGTTTTTATTTATTAAACTTATAATAACCAATAAAAATTATAAAATGAAAGAAAAAGACAAAAATATTTTGCATTTTATTGTTTATGTGCTTTTATTTGTTTTATTGCTTTTGCTAATTTAAGTTAGATGTGTTTTTAGTTTAATTATGTTGTTTAAAATTTTATGCTAAGTTATTCGCATGTGTTTAATAAATTGAGTAGGACATTGCCTATGAATTAGAATAAGTAGCAAAATGTTGAGAAATGATGGATTTGCGTGTGCTTGGAGGATTGATCTTGATATTTATATTCTGACTCGGTGATGAATTAAGGAGGAGGATCTATATGGACTATTTGGTTTAAATGAGGAGAATTATAACCCGGGAGGATTTGAGGAGTCTATATATGCTAAATCTGACTTGCTAACCTTAGGGATTGAATAAACTATCATTTTGGTTGAGTTTGAGCTGAAATTCGAGTGTCACAGACTCAGTTTAGGTGTGGCGCCTAAAACCAACCTCATGCGCCACATTATGCGCCATTTTTAACCCTGGGAAAACTTGAAGTCAGGTAATGCGCCACACCTTCATGGTGGCGCATAAAATCACTCCGGAGCGCCACTTTCGGCGCCACTTTCAGACTTAGAAAATTTCTTGATCCAAAAATGCGCCGCATCAACTGTGCGGCGCCTAAAAGGTGTCTCCAGCGCCACTTTTGGCGCCTGAACCGGCGGGTCAGGATCCTGAACCCGGTTCAGGATCGGGGTTTTAAACCCAAAATCTTCTTTTCTTCCTCATTTTCGACCGAAGAGACTGTAATACCTGAGAAATCAACATCGATTATTAAATCCAAAAAAATTAATTAATTAAATTAATTAATTGGATTTAACTATCGCAATCGAAATAATTCCGGGAGAGCGGAATTAAATATTTTCGGACGATAGCAACTCAAAGAGAGTTATCGGAGTATCCAACAATCACGGATAATCCAAGTATGATTTTTAAAAGATCAAAAATCATATTATTAAAAAAAAAAAAGGAGAAATTCGCTGCCTGGAGTGGCGCGGTGGCCGCGCGGTGGCGCGCCACCCTCCAGTAGGCAGCGTTTCAAACGCTGCTTACGCGTTTCAAGCTTGTTAGTGCATTAAGTCCGATCTTGATGCTTTGAATCTACTCCTAACCCTTTTTCCAGATGTTGGTGGATGTATTGAAACACCATTGGATGAATCTAGAAGCTTCTAGAGCCTCCACTTAGCTGAGATGAGGGTGGTTCATGCATGAAATTAGTGATTGGGGGATGGATAAGTTTGTGGGTTGATTATGTAGTAATGGGGGCTCCATAATCCGAGGGGTGACTGCATTCACACTCCCTACACTCCCTAGATGCATTAACACCTCTTTTAGGAGTCCTGAATATTCCATTCTTATCCCAAATCAGTCCCCAAAACCCCCCATACACACTAATCCGAAAATTCCATTCTTCTTGAGTGTTGGAGAGTTTGTGGTGATTCTTCCTTGTTCCTGAGAGTTTAGGCGAGTTCAAGCATCCCAATCTCTTCTCCTACGTCTAGGTAAGGTTTCTAATCCAATCCCTTGTTCCTTACTTCGGATTCTAAGCCCTAACATCTAGTTTTTCTCCAAACACCTCAAAATAGGATTCGTTCGGTAGATCTTGGAAGTGAGAGGCTGTTCCGGACGAGTTTGAGGGTTCAACCAAAGAGGATTTCGACACTACACTCTTGAGAAGTAAGTTAGTGTTGTGCATCTCGAATTTTAGAGCTTTTGGTTGAGTATTCTTTGAGTTGTAGTTCGATTTTCATCCTAAGCCAAAACTGTCTTTTAGGGTTTTTTCCGAGTAGATTTTATTGGTGTGCTTTTCTCGTCTAGATCCTTTCGTTTTTGGAAGAACTTGTCTAAATGAAAAATGTTCCTAACACTTTAAAGATGATCCCTGTAAATTTTCATAATTTTTGGACTTGATTTGGTCGTCGAAAACAGATCTGGTATATTCTGCTGTACATGTTGACAGATTTCAATTTCTAGCATGTTCAGTTTTGTAGTTCATATTTCTCCTAGCTATGGTCGTTTTTGATAGTTAGTTTCTTCATGAAAATTGTTCATCTATGTGTCTAGTGTACTCCTGTGAAATTTCAGAATTTTTGGATCAACCTTCGAATTGTTATGGATTTTTAAGTAATCTGTGGTCGGATGAACAGTGATCTTTGCACCCTTTTGAAAACAAGTTTCTGTAATGAATTTTTTTGAGCGACTTAGAGTCCGAATTTGCTAAGGCCTATTTCTGAGAAAAATGTTTATTTTGATGTCTCCTAGTAGCTGTAAAATTTTCAGAATTTTCCACAAAGTTTTACTACATTTCCTAATACGATTTTGAAAACTGCTACGGTGTGGTCTTACCGGTAAAACTTGGTTTCGTACGTTTTGATGGTTATTGAGTCGATTGTTACTCTTCTATGAATCTTATGAATTCTGGAAATGTAGACATGAGTTGTAATTATTAAATGTGGATTTTGAAACTTTGTGAATTTTGATCGAGTTAGATGCCCAATTTTGGAGGGTAAGTGCACTTGGCGTGGGCTCGTTGGGCCGCCCCCTCTTTTTGGTGGCCAAAACGGCGCCAAGGAAATATTATTATGTCGCGTGATTGTATGAGTCTATACTCCTAGGTGTATCCGTAGGGGTTACCTAGGGCTCCGGAGTGTGTCTGTATAGGGTCCGCTGCTCTCACATTGTGGATACCGTCGGCTTGTGGACATAAGCGCCCAAGCGGGTAATTGATCCCAAACGGCTAAGGCCCAGGATCGTTGATACCGGCAGCTTGTGGACATAAGCGCCCAAGCGGGTAATGTTTGGATGTCCTCGATCAAAATGAATATTGGTGTGGTAAAGCGTAAAAAGAAATCCCCGTAAATTATTTTTACTCGTTCGTTAAATTAAATTCCCAACTTTTTATTACTCTTCTAAATCTTTAAATTTTGTTATGCTATACATTAACTTACTCAGTACCGTCCGTACTGATAAAATTGTTGTTTCTTCTTTTTCGCAGAGTAAGTGACGGCACGTTGGGATGGGATTCTCAAAAATAAAGACTTGTCGCATTTTACCGTTGTTTAAATTTCTGCACTGGACTTTGGACTTTGGTTTTTGGCCGTCTGTTTGGCCCACATTCTTATTTGTTTTTAGCTTCCGCACTGATTATTACTGTGATGCATGAGATACTCTGATTTTAATTCGGGCATGATTGAATAGTTTTTAAATTGTTTAGAAAATTTGATACAACTTAGCCTTAGCATTTTTCTAGATGAGCTCGACTTGGTTCGGGTCTTGTTTAGAAAAGTGTGGCGGTAATGCCCTGGCCTGGGAAATCAAATCCGGGGTGTTACAAAGTGGTATCAGAGCCCGAAAATTTTAAAGCTATTATTTTTTTCGGCCCACTATAGAGGCCCAAATTATTCAATATTATTTTCAAGCATTTTGAGTATTATTTCCATGGAAAAATGGAATTTTATTTTTAAAAATCCATGGAAAAGTATATCTTGCAAATTCGACAAGTCTTTTAAAACTTAGTACTATTTTTGGGGGAAAGCATGTGCATTAACAAAGCTATTATATGTATGGCATATCCCTTAATGTAAAAATTTGCATGTTAGATGGCCGACCCGAGATTACAGGATTCCATCATGCGTTTGTTGTGCTCCATGTCGGATATCACGCACGAAATTCGCCATATCTCTAGGGATGCCGCAAACGATAGGAATAGGATTGTGGCTATAGAGGAGAGGATGGAGGCTATGACCATTAGGAGTACCCAGATGGCTGCTCGCCACGATGCTCTTGCAGCCGAGTTCGAGGATTGCCGACACCACGTGCACATGTTGCAAGGACGCATATTTGCGTTGGAGGAGGTCATTGTTGGGCTGCAAAACCAGCTTAACCCCGAGCCAGAGACGTGGAGGAAGAGGACCCCGAGGAGGTTGTGGAGAACCCTCCACTGCCTCTTGATACCGACGAGGAGGTAGAGGCCGACCGTAGGATGCTCGGCTACTCTCCGGATTATTTGCTTTAGGGGTTGTGTGTGGTTTCTGTGATGGACTCCGTTACTTGTCCTTGCTAGATTTCTGATTTCCGTATATTGCGTATTCGTATATTCACATTTTGTTACCATATAGTTATCACATTTTACGTAGTGATAACTTAGTAAGTATATCATGATGTAACCCTCGCTGTTAAAGCATTTTATCTAGTGGAATTTCGTATTTAGTATTTCTCTTTCCTTCCTTGCCCATTCCAGTGGTCTTTAGCACTTAGAACCTATGAGATTGAGTTCTAACCATAGTCTAACTCGACTATTAACTTCCATCTAACCGCGAATCTAACCTCTGCGTGCTTGATCATCAGAATGCCGCCCAGAGGGAGACCTAAAGCTGAGATCCCAGTGAATGAGAACGTTAATGCTCCAGCTGATGCGAACCCGCCGAATCCGGGAGTTCAAGCTAACCCTGTTCCCAACGCACTTGATGAGCGATTGAGGACAGTTGAGCAAGTCCTCGTTGCTCTAGGAAACGCTAAAGTCAACCGAGCTCAGGCAGCAGTACCACCCCCAGCAGCTCGAATAAATTATCTGGCGATGGTAAACCCTTACCAGCCGCCCCATTATGAGGGACAGGAGGATCCCGCGAAGTTGGAGGATTGGCTAAGGACTTTTGACAAACTGCTTACTGCCATCAGGTGTCCCGCGAATGAGAAGGTTGGTGTGGCTGCTTACTACTTGAGTGGAGAAGCTGACGAATGGTGGCAAAACCACCAAGAAGGACTTGCTGATGGTGAACATGCCTACTTCTGGGAAGAGTTTAAGGAGATGATGAGGGAAAGGTTCTATCCCCTCAGTACAAAAACTGCTAAGTATGAGGAATTCATTAATCTCCGACAAGGCACCCAGACAGTTCAAGAATACTATGCGAAGTTTAAAGAGCTCGTCCGATTCGCTCCAAGGCTGGTACCAACCGATGCTGATAAAGCCCAGAAATTCGAGATGGGGCTGAATCTCAGCATCCGAGAGATCTTGGTTGGCGGACAGCACACTACTCTGCAAGCTGTTTACGATCGTGCAGTGGCAATTGCACGAGTACAACAGCTGAAGCGCAAGGATCATGGAGAGGCGAGCAAGGGCCTAAACAATTTCGATAAGAAGAACCGGAACAACAACTCTGGAAATCACTTCAGAAGGGGAAATGACCAAGGAAGGAATGATGGTCATAGGAAGCCAGATAACAGAGAGCTCAACCGAGGAGGCCAAGGAGGTTGGAGGCCGGATAACCAGGGCGCCTTCATACCCAGATGCCGGGAGTGCAACATTCCGCACTTGGTGCGTGAATGCCCAAGACCGGGGCAGTGTTACCGGTGTGGCCGAGAAGGTCACATGAAGAAGGAATGCCGAACGAGGGAGGACCGCATTGACAAGAGGTTGGATCTGATAAACCGTCCTCAGGGCAACAGGCCAGCCGGGCCAAACCAGCAGGACAACCAAGGACAGAGATTCCCGCAGGCACAGAGGCCACCTCAGAATCCAAACCAGCATGGGAATCAAGGGAGGCCAGTAGGACGCCTGAACGTGATAAATCAAGCTGACTTAGCTGCTCAAGGCGATGTGATCGAAGGTACGTTTACTGCTTTAAGCGTACCTGTCAAGGTCTTATTTGACTCAGGAGCGAGTTGCTCTTTGATTTCCACGAGAATTATATCTGCGTTAGATCTACCAGCTCCGAATAACATTAACTTAGGAATCCAATTACCATCGGGTAAGGTAGTATCGTGTTCCAAACGATATGACGGGATCCCGGTAGTAATCAAGAACACTGAATTCTTTGCGAATCTCATAGAATTTGATCTTAAGGATTTCGACATCATTTTGGGAATGGACTGGTTGACGAGGTACAAGGCTATCATCGAGTGCCAGAAGCAGAAGATCTCGTTGGCGAAGAGTCGCGGAAAGAAGGTCATTTACTATATGCAGCCTCAGAAGAAGGGTGCCAAGATAGTAAATGCAATTAAGTTCTGCCATCTCATGCAGAAGGGATACCAACTGTACGCGTGCTACGTGCATAATCTGGAAGGCGAGGAGAACAAGATCGATAGTATCCCCGTCGTGAACGAATACCCAGATGTCTTCCCGGAAGATATCCCAGGAATGCCTCCTGAGCGGGAAGTTGAGTTTACGATCGATCTCGTACCCGGAATCGAACCGGTGTCGAAGGCACCATATCGCATGGCGCCTGCTGAGATGAAGGAGCTGAAAGAACAACTCGAGGAGATGTTATCAAAGGGGTATATTCGGCCGAGCACATCACCATGGGGAGCTCCAGTCCTGTTCGTGAAAAAGAAGGACGGCGGACTCCGATTGTGCATCGACTACCGAGGTCTTAATCAAGTGACGATTAAGAACAAGTACCCGCTACCTAGGATCGAAGATCTCTTCGATCAACTGAAAGGAGCGTCGGTATTTTCAAAAGTTGATCTAAGGTCGGGATACCACCAATTGCGTATCGCCGAGAACGATATACCCAAGACAGCATTCCGAACAAGATATGGACACTACGAATTCACCGTAATGTCTTTCGGTCTGACTAATGCTCCCGCAGTATTCATGAACCTCATGAATAGCGTTTTCCGAGAGTTACTAGACACATGTGTAGTCGTATTCATCGACGACATCCTAGTTTACTCGAGGAATGAGGAAGAGCATAGTAGTCATTTGCACCAAGTACTCGGACTTTTGAGGAAGAATCAGCTATACGCGAAACTGTCTAAGTGCGAGTTTTGGAAGAATGAAGTCGCTTTTCTAGGTCATATAGTATCGGCTAAAGGAGTATCAGTCGACCCGGCGAAGATATCAGCAGTGTCTGATTGGCCGGCACCAACAAACCAGACCGAGGTAAGAAGTTTCCTAGGTCTAGCCGGATACTACCGAAGATTCGTGAAGGACTTTTCTAAAATTGCGAGACCGATGACCCAACTGCTGAAGAAAGGATTGAAGTTTGATTGGTCAGCTGAGTGTGAGCAGTCATTCCGTGAGCTTAAGGGGAGACTCACATCAGCACCGGTCTTAGCATTGCCATCAGAGGCTGAGGACTATGAGGTATATAGCGACGCCTCAAAAAAAGGTCTTGGTTGCGTGCTAATGCAAAACCAAAGGGTGATTGCTTATGCATCAAGGCAACTCAAGACGCACGAGGTAAACTACCCGACACATGATCTGGAACTAGCAGCGGTAGTGTTCGCTCTTAAGACCTGGCGACACTATCTATATGGACGAACTTGTCGGATGTTTACAGATCACAAAAGCCTCAAGTATATATTTACTCAGAAAGAGTTAAATATGAGGCAGAGGAGATGGCTCGAGCTGATCAAGGATTACGATCTGGATATAGCCTACCATGAAGGCAAGGCGAACGTCGTAGCGGATGCGTTGAGTCGCAAGACGAGGCACACGGCGAACACACTCATTCTACCTTCGGGACTGTATATGGACTTAGCTAAGTTAGATACTGAACTAGTCCATTATGGGATCGTGGTGGAGACAGTGAACGCCATAACATTTGAATCTACCGTATTTGACGAGATTCGAGAAGCCCAACCGGACGACGAGAACCTCCAGAGGATCAAAGGAAAAATAAGTGGAGGAAAGGCGGTAGGATTCGTGATCCATGAAGACGGAAGTATCCGTTTTAAAGGAAGATGGTGCGTTCCTCATAAGTGCGAGGAATTGAAGAGAAAACTCATGGAAGAAGGCCACAGTACACCTTATTCAGTCCACCCTGGTGGGGATAAGTTGTACAAAGACTTAAAGAAGATCTATTGGTGGCCGCGGATGAAGAAGGATGTTGCCGACTTTGTGGCCAAGTGTATAACCTGCCAGAAGGTGAAGGCAGTGAGGCAAAAACCGCTAGGATTGGTAAAGCCATTGGAGATCCCAAGCTGGAAGTGGGACAGCATCTCCATGGATTTTGTTTCGGGGTTGCCAAGATCTCCCCGAGGAATGAATAAGATTTGGGTAATAGTTGACCGGTTAACAAAGACCGCCATTTTCATACCAATGAAGGAAAATTGGTCGATGGATCAACTAGCTAAGGCATACATCGAGAACGTGGTCCGAAGGCACGGAGTACCGCATGATATTATCTCAGACCGAGATAGTAGATTCGTCTCCAACTTCTGGACTAAATTACAAGAAGCCTTAGGAACCCAAATCAAGATGAGCACAGCATTTCATCCAATGACGGACGGTCAGACTGAGCGCACGATTCAGACGCTCGAAGACATGCTAAGAGCGTGCGTACTCGAATTCAAGGGAAGTTGGGAAGACCACTTGCCGTTGATTGAATTCTCGTACAACAACAGTTATCACGCTAGCATAGGCATGGCACCGTTCGAAGCGCTTTACGGACGGAAGTGTCGTAGTCCGTTGTGCTGGACGAAGGATGATGATTCGGTAGTTGTTGGACCGCAGCTCATTGAGGATATGAACAGCAAGATCAAGGTGGTTCAACAGAAAATGAAAGCCGCACAAGATAGGCAGAAGAGCTACGCCGACACTAGGCGGCAAGAGTTGGAATTTGAGGTGGGAGACAAGGTCATGCTGAAAGTATCGCCCATGAAGGGGGTGATGCGATTCGGTAAACGAGGAAAGCTAAGTCCTCGCTACATTGGTCCGTACGAGATTTTGGATCGTGTAGGTATTTTGGCTTATCGTTTGGCACTTCCACCAGAATTGTCGCGAGTGCACAACGTATTTCACGTTTCTCAATTAAAGAAATATGTGCACGACCCAACTCACGTGTTGCAACCCGACGTGATTGAGCTAGATGACGACCTGACATACGAGGAGTATCCGATCGAGGTACTTGATGTCAAGGAAAGGGTCACAAGAAACAAGACTGTGAGGATGGTGAAGATCCTATGGTCAAATCATGGCACCGAGGAAGCGACGTGGGAATTGGAAGCGGATATGAAGCAAAGATATCCCAACCTTTTCCGAAGCGACTCAGGAGCAGTTATGGGGACATAACTGCAGTCCTAAGGGGGAGAGGATGTGACACCCCGCGCAGAGTCGTCGCATGCGAGGTAAGAATTTTAAATTGCGAGCCTCAATAATTTCTTTGTGCCAATTATTATCTTTCCGAAGTGCGACCCAACTTCGAGGACGAAGTTGATTTCTAAGGAGGGTAGACTGTAATACCCGAGAAATCAACATCGATTATTAAATCCAAAAAAATTAATTAATTAAATTAATTAATTGGATTTAACTATCGCAATCGAAATAATTCCGGGAGAGCGGAATTAAATATTTTCGGACGATAGCAACTCAAAGAGAGTTATCGGAGTATCCAACAATCACGGATAATCCAAGTATGATTTTTAAAAGATCAAAAATCATATTATTAAAAAAAAATAAAAAAAAAGAGAAATTCGCTGCCTGGAGTGGCGCGGTGGCCGCGCGGTGGCGCGCCACCAGCGCGCCACCCTCCAGAAGGCAGCGTTTCAAACGCTGCTTACGCGTTTCAAGCTTGTTAGTGCATTAAGTCCGATCTTGATGCTTTGAATCTACTCCTAACCCTTTTCCAGATGTTGGTGGATGTATTGAGACACCATTGGATGAATCTAGAAGCTTCTAGAGCCTCCACTTAGCTGAGATGAGGGTGGTTCATGCATGAAATTAGTGATTGGGGGATGGATAAGTTTGTGGGTTGATTATGTAGTAATGGGGGCTCCATAATCCGAGGGGTGACTGCATTCACACTCCCTACACTCCCTAGATGCATTAACACCTCTTTTAGGAGTCCTGAATATTCCATTCTTATCCCAAATCAGTCCCCAAAACCCCCCATACACACTAATCCGAAAATTCCATTCTTCTTGAGTGTTGGAGAGTTTGTGGTGATTCTTCCTTGTTCCTGAGAGTTTAGGTGAGTTCAAGCATCCCAATCTCTTCTCCTACGTCTAGGTAAGGTTTCTAATCCAATCCCTTGTTCCTTACTTCGGATTCTAAGCCCTAACATCTAGTTTTTCTCCAAACACCTCAAAATAGGATTCGTTCGGTAGATCTTGGAAGTGAGAGGCTGTTCCGGACGAGTTTGAGGGTTCAACCAAAGAGGATTTCGACACTACACTCTTGAGAAGTAAGTTAGTGTTGTGCATCTCGAATTTTAGAGCTTTTGGTTGAGTATTCTTTGAGTTGTAGTTCGATTTTCATCCTAAGCCAAAACTGTCTTTTAGGGTTTCTTCCGAGTAGATTTTATTGGTGTGCTTTTCTCGTCTAGATCCTTTCGTTTTTGGAAGAACTTGTCTAAATGAAAAATGTTCCTAACACTTTAAAGATGATCCCTGTAAATTTTCATAATTTTTGGACTTGATTTGGTCGTCGAAAACAGATCTGGTATTTTCTGCTGTACATGTTGACAGATTTCAATTTCTAGCATGTTCAGTTTTGTAGTTCATATTTCTCCTAGCTATGGTCGTTTTTTATGGTTAGTTTCTTCATGAAAATTGTTCATCTATGTGTCTAGTGTACGCCTGTGAAATTTCAGAATTTTTGGATCAACCTTCGAATTGTTATGGATTTTTAAGTAATCTGTGGTCGGATGAACAGTGATCTTTGCACCCTTTTGAAAACAAGTTTCTGTAATGAATTTTTTTGAGCGACTTAGAGTCCGAATTTGCTAAGGCCTATTTCTGAGAAAAATGTTTATTTTGATGTCTCCTAGTAGCTGTAAAATTTTCAGAATTTTCCACAAAGTTTTACTACATTTCCTAATACGATTTTGAAAACTGCTACGGTGTGGTCTTACCGGTAAAACTTGGTTTCGTACGTTTTGATGGTTATTGAGTCGATTGTTACTCTTCTATGAATCTTATGAATTCTGGAAATGTAGACATGAGTTGTAATTATTAAATGTGGATTTTGAAACTTTGTGAATTTTGATCGAGTTAGATGCCCAATTTTGGAGGGTAAGTGCACTTGGCGTGGGCTCGTTGGGCCGCCCCCTCTTTTTGGTGGCCAAAACGGCGCCAAGGAAATATTATTATGTCGCGTGTTTGTATGAGTCTATACTCCTAGGTGTATCCGTAGGGGTTACCTAGGGCTCCGGAGTGTGTCTGTATAGGGTCCGCTGCTCTCACATTGTGGATACCGTCGGCTTGTGGACATAAGCGCCCAAGCGGGTAATTGATCCCAAACGGCTAAGGCCCAGGATCGTTGATACCGGCAGCTTGTGGACATAAGCGCCCAAGCGGGTAATGTTTGGATGTCCTCGATCAAAATGAACATTGGTGTGGTAAAGCGTAAAAAGAAATCCCCGTAAATTATTTTTACTCGTTCGTTAAATTAAATTCCCAACTTTTTATTACTCTTCTAAATCTTTAAATTTTGTTATGCTATACATTAACTTACTCAGTACCGTCCGTACTGATAAAATTGTTGTTTCTTCTTTTTCGCAGAGTAAGTGACGGCACGTTGGGATGGGATTCTCAAATATAAAGACTTGTCGCATTTTACCGTTGTTTAAATTTCTGCACTGGACTTTGGACTTTGGTTTTTGGCCGTCTGTTTGGCCCACATTCTTATTTGTTTTTAGCTTCCGCACTGATTATTACTGTGATGCATGAGATACTCTGATTTTAATTCGGGCATGATTGAATAGTTTTTAAATTGTTTAGAAAATTTGATACAACTTAGCCTTAGCATTTTTCTAGATGAGCTCGACTTGGTTCGGGTCTTGTTTAGAAAAGTGTGGCGGTAATGCCCTGGCCTGGGAAATCAAATCCGGGGTGTTACAGAGACTTCCTCCTTCCTCCCAACACACAACCGAGCGCCACTCTTCACCTTTCAAGCGACACAATCCGCGCCACTCCGGTAAAAATTCTTCCAATTCTTGTTTCTTCCTATCAATTATCATCTACATTGTCAATTCTCACACCAAAAACCCCAATTTTTGCTTGTTTACTCAAATTAGGGCACAAGAACCCTAGTTTTCCAATTTTGGGGAATTCTACTCCAAAGTGCTCAAATCCTTCAATCTAGGTAAGAATGGCTATCCTAATTCCATTATTATCATATTCTAGTACTTTGGAATGCATTAATTTTTGTATTGGTGTTGTTACTTGAATTTTGGGTTTTTGTAGAATGTGGGATAAAATTTGATTTTGATTGTCTAAATTTTAGTTTTAACATGAACAAGTGTTGTAGAACATGGATTGAATGCATAATGTGAAATTTTTGGATTAACATTAAAATTTGGGATTTTTGAGAATTTTAAAATCTGAAAATTATTTTAAATTGATTAAAATGGCATTTTTGGTTAATTGAATGGATGAAACATCACTAGAACATGTCATTTTAGTTATATTAAAAATATAAAGTTGTTTTCTTGTCAAAAATTCCATGTTTTTCATAATGTGAGTTAATTGAAACATGTTTTGATAAAAACTCTTTTATTTGTAATTTAGTTAATTAAAATATGTTAATTTATCATATGAATAAATTGGAATGGATTTAAATATTAATTTAAACCATTTGTAATGCATGAGTTTAATAATTTAGGTTGTTTTTTGCTTATTAAATCTGAAAATTCAATAAAATAAGGAGTTTTTATTAAAAAGACATGTTAAACATGAATTTTAAACTTTAGAATAAAATGGATGATATTTTTTAAACAAAGTTTAGGATTCACAATTTTTAAAATACAACATCTTGGTCATTGAGTTATCTAAATTCCACATTCTAGGTTAATGTATATGTTTGCTTTATACTTAACACTTAAGTTAAACTTGTGGTTTAAACTTAAGTGTGAGGATGGGAGGCAATGCATATATATGATACTAACCCAGAGTTTTTGTACAACCAGGTACTGAAATAATGTATAATCCTCCAAACCTCCCTAAGAAATCGGGTTATAGGTATATACCCATGCCCGAGGGGAGAATAGGGATTTATGATCCACAGTCACCGGATAGCGTTCCTACTCCTATTCCTGATGAGCATATTTTTGAAACTCGCAGACTCCGCACTAAAAATTTGGTACAGATGGATCATCCACAGGGATCAGGAGGTGCCTCCAAGTCCAAGGGACTTCTCTCCTATTTTAGGAAGAGCAAGTCCAAGAGTGGTGCATCTTCTAGACATACTACCATGCCGGCTGATGACCATCAGGAGGTCAATCAGCCTGACCAGCCCGATCAGCCTGATCAGACCATTCAGCCTGAGACATCTGATCATTCACAGGCCCCCTCTAGAGCCTCTCGGGGGAAGGCACCTGTCACGAGTTCCACTTCCTCTCGGCCGAGGAGAGGGAGATCTGCAGCACTAGTCATACAGGAGCCTGTCCCTGAGGCTGTAGGAGGAGAGGAAGATGAGGAGGAGGTTGATCAGGAGGAGCAGGAGGAGCAGCAGGCTAGGGGAGGACCGAAAAGGCAGGATCCTAGAGCTTATGTCCCCGAGTTGTTTTATGTCAGGCCGGGCATATTCGATGCCACCGTATTTAGGAGTGCCAGAGCCTACGAGCTGTACCAGATGTTTCACAAGAAGAGGATTATCGCTGATAGAGGATTTTCAGATAGAGATCTACAGCACCCCCTACTCCGAGATGCTATCAGATCCCGAGGTTGGGAGAGATTTGTGAGACACCCAGCCGGAACATATTCGTGGGAGTTGACTAGGCTGTTTCTAGCCAACGCTGAGGAGGAGGATTCTTGGATTTTCGGGGTTAGAGTACCCATCACTCCTCAGCACATCAACCAATTTTTTGGAGTAGTGGATGTGCCCTACGGTAGAGATTTTTGGGAGCCTGTGATGAGAGCCGATGATAGGGAGGATTTCAAGAAGCTTGTACTGATGTCGATGTTTGAGGGTCAGGAGGATGTCCTCACATATGATGATGATGACATGAGTAGGCTACATGGGCCTGATATGGATGCACCCATGTACAAGCTTCTCATGTTCTACAGATCTAGATTGAGTCCTTCGACTCACACCTCTGGACCTACTGCCCTAGATATGTATGTCCCATACTGCATCAAGGTGGCGAGCCCGGTTAACATGGGAGAGCTTATATCACTTGAGTTGAGACAGACACCGGGGGTGTCTAAGAGGTCAGCTCTGATGTTCCCCAGCTTGATATGGCAGCTTTGTGCACAGGCAGGAGTGGATATGGGGCAGTTTGATAGAGATTGGAGGATGAGGCCCCCTATTCCATTTGGGAAGAAGAATTTCAAGCTGCCTGGAATAAGATGCAAGCCTATGATACTTCCTAGGGAGTTGCCCAGGCAGTCACCACCACCTGCACCTTCACAGGCTAGCCAGGAGCATTCTGAGGCTCCTTCGCAGTCCACCCGGGGTACACGAGGTGGTAGAGGCAGAGGTAGAGGACGTGGCAGGGCTCAGCCACAGCAGTCACAGCAGTCACATCAGCAGTATCAGGGAGAGCCTGATTGGGCTAGGACCTTATTGATGAACCAGCAAAACTTGCTGAACACAGTGAATGAGCATGCTCTACTTGCAGCTCAAAGACACCATTTTTTGGCTGACCAGATAGCCAAGAATGCTAGAGCCCAGGCTTACCATGCAGCCCGACTGGAGTATTACATGTCCCAGAGCCTAGGACAGCGATATGTCGCTCCTCAGACACCTTCTGAGGACGATGAGGATGAGGACTATGTCGGCTCTGGAGATGGTAGCAATGAGGGAGATGATGATGCTGAGGATGCTGATGCTGGGGATGAATCTGAAGAAGTGGGAGACAATGATGATGATGATTCTGAGGACTCTGACTGAGCGAGAGAGATGAGCGATAGATAGGCTTGTGATTGTTATAGATGACATGTATTGATAGGCCTATGTATTTGACTCTATTGTTATTTTGCTACATTTTAGTTATTTTCATTTGGGTTGTATTTGTCCTAACTCTATTTTCTATTATTATTTTGCTATCTTAGATATATTATTTCTGTTATTCATGTTCTTTTGATATTATGAAGTATTAGATAGTGTTTATTTAGCTTATGAGGTTTTTAGTTGCTTTTAAATTCAATAAAGTAGCTCTTACCAATAGCGTGCAAAATTGAGTTGTTTTGAACTGGTAAAAAGATCAATGAAGTTTATTTGGACTAGATTGAGGTATAGATGAAGTGAAATTGGTATTGTTGAGTGATTTGGAGATTTTGGACATCATGGGGAAGAACTTAGGAAAAACACATTCTGCCCGAATTGGCACAGAATGCGCCACATAGGCATTGTGGCGCCTAAAAATACTCTCCAGCGCCACTTTATGCGCCAGAAAACTTAGAAATTTTTCTAAGTTTTTCCAAAATGCACCACATGTGCTTGGTGGCGCCTAAATCTGCCTTGAAGCGCCACTTTTGGCGCCGCAAAATTAGAATTTTTCCAAGTTTGCTTCAGGATGCGCCACATCTTCTTTGTGGCGCATAAAAGTCACCTTCAGCGCCACTTTTTGCGCCGCGGCTTATTTTTAAATTTTATTTTATTTTCAAAATGCGCCACACTCACTGTGTGGCGCCTAAATTGGCCTCGGAGCGCCACTTTTTGCGCCGCGGCTTATTTTTAAATTTTATTTTATTTTCAAAATGCGCTACACTCACTGTGTGGCACCTAAATTGGCCTCGGAGCCCCACTTTTTGCGCCACCGACGCGAATTTTTCAAAAATTCGTGAATCCAAAATATTCAAATCATATCTAATCGATTTTTGGGATCCTAAACAGCATTATACTGACTCGAAATCATATGTTTAGTGTATATTTGGATCTAGATTAAATCAATCCCACCTTATCTCAACAAAATCAAGATTTCACCATCTTTAAAAGAGAGATCACCGATCAATCATCACTCTCATTACCAAATCTGTCAATTTTTCTCTTCTTCCAGTTTAATTAGCTTTCCAATCTCAATCCTTTCTTCCTAAATTCTGCCACCATGAGAACAAAGAGAAAGAATAACCCAAGAAACAATGGTGGAAAGAAATTGAAAGCCACAGAGCCGGCCCAATCACAGACACCAGATATTAGAGAACCCGTTCCGGAGCCAGCTGCTGTGGGTGCTGAAGACATATTTGTGAACAATCTGGTGGCTCCCGATTCATATAATGGTTACGATACTTCTTTCAATTCTGCTCAACCGACGGAGGATGATCCACAGCAAGAAGAAGATGTCGCTGAATCCCCGGAGGAAATTTCACCGGAAGCTCCACGTGATTCTAAAACCAAGAGAAAGAGTCACAATAGAAAGAATGATACTCCTCCTCTGGAAGAATTAACAGGGGACACGTTCAATCCGGCTATTTTCATCAATCAAACGGCATATTCTTATTATCAGAAGATGATGGAAAGATGGATTATCCAGGACAAAGGATTCACTGAAGCTGACATGGAGCGATTTTCGGTTCATGATGCTCTCATGAGTCGAGGATGGATGAAATTTGCTGCTCATCCGGAAGGAGTTTACTCTTGGGAGCTTACTAGACAATTCTTGTGTAATGCTCGGTATGATCACTATACTTCATGGATTAGGGGGGTGTCTGTGCCATATGGTCCCGCAGTAATCAATGAACTGTATGGTACTGTGGATGTCTCTTGCCCGGCTACGAAGAAGAAGCACTTTCATGACCCTATTCATGAAGAGGAAAAAGGACCAGAATTGGAGAAAAGAATCCTGAAAGAGATGTTTGAAACGCAAAAGAAAGTTGCCTACATAGGGGAGAAGAAGGAAAATGTTGTTGCCACTTTAATGGCTGCACCGCTTTTTCAGATCTACCTGCTCTACAAGCATAAGGTGTTTCCTACTTCGCACACTTCACAACCGAATGCAGAGGAGCTGTATTTTGTGTATTGTGTGAAGAACGGGTTGCCTATTGACATTGGGGATATGGTGGCATATGAGTTGGATAAAATGGCGTCTGACGCTGCACGGCGTGTGCTGGGATTTCCTGCGCTGATCTGGACACTTTGTGAGAGAGCTGGAGTGAATATGACAGCCTATGTTCATGATTTGAAACCCAACCCTCCTATCTCTTTCAAGAATTTCTATAATAAGCCTGGAGTAAAATGTGCAGAGCTTGGTTACCCTACTACATCCCGTGGGGCACCCACTTGTCATCCTGATATACCTAGTACATCTGGTACTAAGGTAGAGCCTGCAGAGATTGCAATCAATAGGATGACCTATGAGATTCATCAGCTTAGAGCCGAGATGAAGAGGAAGGAGGATAGTACACAGGCACAGTTTGCACGACTTTCCAGTAGACTTGAGTACTTCATGTCTGCAAATCTAGGTGATCGATATATTCCTCCTACTACTAGTTCGAGCTCTACAGGGAGTGATGATGTTCCTAGGGAAGATGAAGTAGGTGATTCGGATGGATCTTTAGAAATCTAGATTTTTTATTAGATAGGATTGCTCCCTTTTTGGTTTAATTTGTAATAGTTAGAATTATTTTGGTACTATTTTGCTTATTTAATTAGTATCTTTATGTAATAGTTGCTAGAACTTGTGGTATTTTGCTTTCGGTAAATTTATGAAATTTAATATTTTAATTAAATCTGTCCATGTTTATTTAATTAATGAAAAGAATTAATAGAAATTTAAAATTTGAAATTTATAAATTAAAATAATAAAAATCTGAATTAAATAAATTATAGATAGAATTTAATTGTTTTAATCTATAAATTACCATGTGTTCTAACGATTATCTTTTGTGTAAGCAAATACCATATAAATATATAAAGGAGCAGGATATGCCATGAAGAAGCAAGCAAAAGGGGACATCCAATACGGTGAAAGAATTTCTAGGATCTAAACATTCCAGGTGTGATCTTTTCATGTTATATGTTATCAATTTGCATGAAATATGTGGTAAGAGTTCGATTTAATTTTATTTCACTGTTTATTATGCTTTGAATAAAATGGTACCTGCATGATTAATTGGTTTAAATTTAAATTGTGTTTTCTCAGTGGTGCTATCATTTAGAGATTATCACATCATTGCCAATCTGGAGAAAATCCAAATAAGTCTAAATGTCTGCTTTAATCCGATTTTACAATTTAATGAGTGCTAGGTTTCTTAGTTTAAAGTCCTAGGCTTTGTCAAATTCTTATGCAAGTTGTTTGAGCTATTGATGACAATTCTATTTGCCTTGCAGAAAACTATTTGATTAATTAGACTAGTTATTTAAAATGTGGAGAGTTATCATTATTTATAAATAAATATGCTCGTTCTAAGTCTTTTTAAATGCTTAATTAAAATAAAGTCAGAGTGAGAACCCTATATATATAAAAAAAAAGTTATCTTGCAAAAAGAAAAAGAAAAGAAAAATTATTGAAGAATGCAAGATAAAAAAAAAAGAGAGAGAGAGAGGGTGATTAAATAAAAATTCATAAACTCTTGACTGGATGACTGGCACATATTCGGTGACACGAGTAGCTTTTGGAATTCAACAGTCTACAACTCAGCCAAAGTGTCTAGAATATAGTGAAACCTAGCCATAGATTGAGCATATTTAAAGACTGGAATAGAAAAGCATATTTACATTATTCACTTTCCCATATTAAGTGCTATGTATAATTAATCTGTTTTCTGTATTGTAGGTGTTTTGGGTATCCGGTTCTAATAGCTGAGGCATATCAATTTGCCTAGTTCTAGTACATTAAACTTGGAACCCTCTTGTCTCATTTTGTTGTTGAAATCTATGATTTGGCAGAACTATAGAGACTTTATCTTTATTATCTTGATTGGCAAGTTGATGTGCTAATTGATCTAATTGCTCAAGGGACGAGCAATATTTAAGTGTGAGGATGTTGATGCACCCTGCAAAACCACATTTAAATAAGCTTAAATTATGTTAAAATGAACCTAAATTGCATGCGTGAGACTCTATTTTACCGCTTTTTAATGTATATTTCATGTGATGTGTAAATATTAATAAGACCGATTAAATTGAGCTTATCCGAGCCCAATTTACCTTGCTTTATGCTTTATAATAAGACTTTGGCAATTCTAATACATTGCAATGATGTTTCAGGCATTAAAATGAAGAAAGAAGATGTTCGGAGGTCAAAGGATGCAAAATTCAGAATTTTCAACACTGAAAAGCTCCAGAATGCACCACATGGGCATGGCGGTGCCTAAAATCATGCTTGAGCGCCACATTATGCGCCACCTCAACACTTAGGAAAATTTTGGATGGGAAAAAGCTTCAGGATGCGCCGCAATAGCTTGGTGGCGCCGAAAAATACTCCGGAGCGCCACAAAATGCGCCGCAGGGTAAATTTAGGAAATTGTCAGAATGCACCGCACCTTCTTGGCGGCGCATAAAAGTGCCTTTCAGCGCCACAAAATGCGCCACTTTCAAAAATTCGGAAAATCTTCGTATGCGACACAGCTCCTTGGTGGCGCCGAAAACCTCCTTCTAGCGCCACTTTTTGCGCCACAGTCGCGGTTGAGCAGTTTTCTAACCTTCCGAACACGGTTTTGAAGCCCGTTTATCGTCATTTCTTCATATCAGACTTACCATTATTCGACAAAAACTCTCTGAAATCATCTAACAATGGGAGAAGAAGGCCGGAAACACAGAATCAAGCCGGAGGAATTGGCCAGAATGCTGTTCTGATCGAGTTCTTCCTATCATAGGTGTTGCCTTTCTTTTTCTTGCTTTGTAATTAATTGAAATTGCCTCTAAATGTAATCTGCTATCATGTTTTTAATTTGTAGACGAATTTCTGTATTGTTCGTGTTAGGAGTGTTCTAGAACGGGAGTTCAGAATCACTTTGAAGTACGAATTCATCTTTTATGGAAGCAATATAAATGTCGCTGTTTTATGTTGTAATTTGGAGTAATCTGCAAAGATGTTAGAATCTGTATTAGGATTGTTAATCTGCTGCATAAGTTTGATCGATAAATCTATTTAGGCAAAAATCTGATGTTTATATTTTTATCTGCTAAATCTTAATTGATCGATCAATCTGCAGTTTCTACTTTTAGCAATCTGAAAATAATTCTAATCTGTCTACATCTTAAAATTAGTAATCTAATCCAATTTACCATGTTTTGTTATTATTTTACCATAATTGTTAAATTATCTACACTGTTCTGCATAATTAAATGTTAGAATCGAATTCTGTGATTTCTGCTTTGCTAAATCGGGAGATAAAAAGTAGAATTAATATTTTAGTACCGGAATTGGGAATAAATTACATTATAAATGGATTCTGGCATGTGCACAATGATTTGGGAAATGAAAAGTGCCTTTTAATTGCTATAGGAAAATTTGTATGCTTGGGAAAGACTCAAATTTAGGCCTAGAATAATGATTGCAGAATGTTAGATAATTTAATCAGCTTCCATGAACTCAGTTTAAGCATAATTTGATTATTAGTAGATTACAATATTTTTAATCTTTATAAAATAATTAATTTTAAGAAATTGATCTTTTTAGACATTGGAAAATGCTAAATCAATATGCAATTTCTATTTTATATAAAGATGGCAATATTTAAAATATTACAAGCATCTCCCATTTATATCTTTATTAATTATAATTTCAATTTGCTTTATTTTAAATTTAGTGTCACTATTTATTTTTAATTAAATCACTATTAGAATCAATCAAAATCTTTTTAAATATAATATATATAATTAATGAACTAAAGAACAATTAAAATTTCTCCGGGATGAAATAATATTCTGAAATTCCCTGTGGTTCGACCCGGTATTCACCGGTTTTTATTACTTGATGACAACCATCCGCTTGTGGTAAAATATGAGTAGTGAAAATCACCCATCAGCCACCAGGAACAGACCGTAGTGACTTGATACTCTTCCCTTGACGGTTCTCCACTTCTGCTTTAAATTCTTTGAACTTGTCAAAGCATTCAGACTTGCGGCGCATCAAGTATATGTATCCATATCTCGAGTAATCATCAATAAAAGTGACAAAATACTCGAAACCACCCCTAGCCTGAATTGACATAGGCCCACATACGTCAGAGTGGATCAATTCTAACACATTATCGGCCCTATTACCTTGGGCCTTGTAGGGCCTCGAGGTCATCTTGCCTTCCAGGCAGGATTCGCAGACTGCGAATGGTGAGAGAGCCCATAAAACCACTACTTACCAGTCTTTGGATCCTCCTTACATTGACATGACCAAGTCTAAGGTGCCACAAATAAGTTTGATTCATTTTAGAAGGTTCCTTTCTCTTTAATGATGTAGATGCATGAACTTGAGTTTCAGTTTGTTGTGCACAAGTAATAGAATAAATATCGTTTTCCATCGTGCCAGAACAGATAACACTGTTGTTTCTCATAATAATAAGAGAATCTTCATTTAAAACAACTGAATATCCGTCCTTATAAAGTTTTGAAACTGAAATTAAATTCTTTCGAAAACTAGGCGCAAATAAAACGTTCTTCAAAACTAAAACAGAATCAGAAAAAGATAAGTGCACATCTCCCACTGCAACCACCGCCACTCGCGATGCATTTCCCAAGCGAATGGTAACCTCGCCCTCACTCAGTTGCCTTGTTTGCAGAAAGCCCTGCAAAGCACAACAAACATGATCAGTGGCTCCAGTATCTACTACCCATGAACTGGTAGAACTAGCCCCAAAGCATGTTTCGACAACTAATACTAGAGGCGTACCATTTTTGCTCTTTAGGAGAGGACAATCAGCTTTCCAGTGTCCCGTCTTGCCGCACTTGAAGCACTTTCCTTTCGGTTTCTGCATGCCACCAGAAGGCGCAACCGACTTGCTCCCACTGCTTCCAGCATTTCCACTGCTCTTTTTCTTAATTGGCTTTTTCTTCTTCCCGCCCTTAGACGAAGAAGGTCCAGCGTGCACAGAAACTAGAGCCTGTGGAGTACTTCCCATAAGACCTTTTGCCGCAACCAAGTCCATTAGAAGCTCAGCTAGTGTATAGTTCCTCTTAGTGAAGATGGTATTTCGGCGGAAGTTCTCATAGGACTTTGGGAGTGAGTGCAGGATAATATCGATCTTGGTGTCACCATCAATACTACCCCCGAGCAGCTCTATCTCATTCAAATTTTCCATTATCTTGAGAACATGCTCACGCACTGACCCTCCCTCTGGCATAGAAGAAGACATAATCTTCCTCATTGCCTCAAACCTCGCAGACCTGTCTGACTCACCAAAAAGCTCCTTGAGACTCAATATTATCTCAGCAGCAGTAGACATCCCTTGATGCTGCTGTTGCAGTACATTGGTCATAGAGGCCAATATACAGCAACAAGCCAATTTGTACTCTTCGGCGACAAGGACAATATCCAGACTTCGTTTCCAGTCCAAGTAGTTTGGACCGGTCAATTTGTTTTGATTGAGAATAGTCATAAGTGGATTAAACGACATATTGACGACTGAAAATAAATAAAACATGCAATCACATAAGTATAAGCAATTATTCACATTCACATGAAAGCATAATAACATGAAAAACCTCAAAACCATTGAAATTATGCATTCCTCGACAGCTCAATAAATGAATATGCAAGCCGTGTTAGGATGGACGTTTACACATGCATTCATCAAACAGGCACCCAGCCTCTAATTTCATTATCTCATCAACTTATCCTTATGACGAATGAAATTAATTGTCGATCTTTTAAAAAAAAAAAAACTGGCCATGTAAATAAAAACAGGGACCCCGTTGGGGGGTTATGTTAAAATTCACATCTAAGTCTTGACCACAATTTAACCTTAAGGATAATTATGCACAATTAATACGCGACCGATGGGGTAGTCATATCGCATGTGAATAATCTCCTCTCGTTATCTTGAAATAATTTCTCTCCGTTAGGGAGGAGACCCCATGGGTCACGCGTATGTCACACACTTTACTTAAAATTAAATCATTAAATTAGAAATCTCATCTAGTAATCTTGTGAAAGTCAACATCCGTTAGGGAGGAGACCCCATGGGCCACGCGTATGACAATCACTTTACATAGAGATCAATTGTGGAGGCCCATGAATTAATTAAAATTCAATAATTTAGACTTAGTCATTTAACTTGTAGGTTTTTCCATAGCATGCATCAAGAAATAATTAAATTCCTAACATGCTCCTAACATGCAAATCACATAAGCCCTAGCATGCCACTAGAATTAAAACAACATAATTCAATGCTACTTAAAATGTGATTTCTAGCATGTTTAAATTTAAATTTAAATTTATAAATAAATTTAAATTTAAATTTAATATCACATCAACAAAGCAAATAAAAAAAGCAATAAAATAAAGCAATCCCGTGCAGTCCCAAGAACCTATCTAATAGCCTAAAACAACTATTACGAAATTCAAATGGGCGCCGAACGATGCCTGGATCTGCCTCTCATGCAATGTGATGAAACTTCACCGGACGTCCAACTTTAAAGAATGGCGAAAAAGGTCTGCCAAACGTCCGAATTTGGCGCTGCAATTTTCGGTCATGGTTCTCCATGAAGCCTGTAGATCTCGCCGCAACGTTTCCGAAAAGGTATCATGGGCCCCAAACGAACATCTGAGGCAAAAGTTACGGCCCAAACAGTTTCTGCCGACGGAAACCCTAGTATTTCGGCCCATTGGGCTAAAACCCTAGTTTTTCCATCAGCCCTGCAGCCGCCACCACCAACCGCACCGTCTGCCCAGCCACCAGTTCCGCCGCCGCCGCCGCCACCGGTTCGCCGCCTGTCCGTCGCCGCCGCCGCCGCCTTTCTTGTGAAATCGCCTCCGTTTGCTCTTTTTCATGCCCATCTCCATCATTACATTACATAATATGAAATTACATGAAATCCTATATACATTTGATCTATGAAAAACGCCTAATCTATCCACGCTTGTTATCTGGTAGGAAAAACGTTTACAACAAAACAATAAGGCTTCAACGGGAAACATACAACACATGAAAACAATAAAATAAATATAAATATAAATTAAATTTATATTTATATTTATTTTTCATCCAAGAACATGCTAGAAAATACATAATCTAAATACCAACTATGTGTTTTCCTGCAGAGCCAATAATCACGAATCCATGGCTCTGATACCAATTGATGGAACACACCTATGAGGGTGGTCCGTGCCCAGGGATCGTTATTGGATGCCAACACATACATACATTGTATTATAATATATCTACTAGAATGGTTATGAAAATTACCTTTCCAAAGCAGATCTGCAACAACGTCTGATTGGACACTTGGTTCTTTTCGTCTATGTCCGTAGATCTGCAATATGCAACCACGAACAAATCTTCCTAGCACACGAACGGGCGAACGAACAGATCTACCGCCTTGACGCCAACGAATTCAACACCAGGGTTCTTCCAGACTGTTCCCGACCCCGTACGAACTCCGGATGGATAGAGATCTATCGAACGGATGGAGAGAAAATTGGATCTCCAAAACTCCTCTATGGCCGCCCTCTCTCACTCTCTTGGAAGAGAATTATGATTGTGTTATTATGGAGGCTAGGGTTTCTGGAACCTTATTTATAGACTCTCCTAGTTGGTCATTAGGCCAGACTGGGGATCCACTAGAAGGTATCAGGCTCAGGCTCCTTTACAGACTCAAATTCTTATGCTCAGCCCAGAACATAATTTGGCCTATAAAACATTCATTAATTCCACTAAATAATTAATGTTGCACTCTCGGCCTAATCCAGATTGAATCTGGGCCTCTATTAGACTCAATTTATTCCCTATGTTTAAGACATCGCACATCCATTAATTAATTAAAACTTCTGACAATTTAATTAATTAATCTCTTTTAATCCTTAAGTAGTACCACTCAAACTTCATCATTGTACGGAATAAATCCACCTGCAAGGTTTATACAATGATCCTTATTGAGCTCCTTAAGGGGACGTCATCAACCCGGATAACCAGGACACAGTGCCCTAGTGAGAATAAATAGACACCATGCAAATAATATTGGCGCCCAAAATACGAAGCATATTGAATCAACTAGGATTCTCACTCATGGTAAATCAAAGCGACCAACAAATATTCCATGTGTCAGATTTATCTCTACTAGGGTTAAGAATTAATCAGAGTCGCCGAGATCTTGATTCTTCTTATGCCAGAATAGAAGAATGCATCTCAACTGTGATCCTTTCAATGTGACGCAGCGCACTACTGCAAACTAATAGTCAAGATAAACTAATTACAAGTTTCCAGTACAACATAAACCAATAGTTATGTCCAAACTATCTCAGTTGTGAATACTGTTTATATCTTATAAGGAACCGACAACATGATCTTCTGTGTGACTCCTAACACACCATGTTGTCTACAATATTAGATAATTGGACATACTTGCAATTATATAGAAAACATACAAGCATCCATACAAAAGCAACAATGTGAATAACCATTTATTTCAGTCAATATAGAAATCGAATAAATACAAAAGCGCACTAAAAGTTTGCTTTACTGTATACTCTATCAGTAATAGAGAAGAAAGAAGACAGGGAGGGACACAGGGTAAGTGGACCAGAATCTAGACACCAGATAGACGCAGAAACCAAACAAAATTGAGGCGTTGACTAACCTTCAATATAAAAACTCGAAAGCGTAATCCAAATACGGGAAGATCTCGGAGGAATGGAATTGATTTTTGTTGGAAATTGACCAAAAGTGGAGGGGATGTTCTGGCATTTGTCTGTCTGAAACTCTAAAGTTGTCAAGACATTATAATGCTTTGGAATGGATTTCGAATTGGAGTAGGATTTGAGGGTGTAATTTAATATTCATTTATGAATTTCTTCATTATTTCAAATAAATAGAGAGATTTACTACTTAGTTCAGCTCTCCTGTTTTGGCTGGCCACTGTCTGGCTGTGCCAAAAGACCTTTTTCTCCTCAAGGGAGGCTACCGGAGAAAGGATCAAACCGGTTACGGGTCCGGATTAATGATAATGCGCCCAAACTTAACAAATTACGCCCAAACTTGACTGAATATTCTTTAGTATTCGAATGGAAACAAAATACAATGGAGAATCTACCTGTTGTTAAGAAACAACGGCGAATTCACCGGAAAAACTAGAACCAAACTACCGCTTGTTAAGAAACAACGGTGGACTTGGAAGTAACCGCTACAAGCTAAGCTAGAATCTAGGAAAAACTGTAAAGGAAAGCAGTAAAGGAAAGCAGTAAAGATACAAAGAAGTAAATTTGATAAAGGAATTTGGGGGTTGGATTGATCTCTCTGATTCTGTGTATGGCATCCCCTATTTATAGCCGGAGCTGGAATAACCGCTCTCCGGCCGATTCCCCTAAGGCGATTTCCACCTTCCTCAATCGGCTGATTTGACTTCATTTCGGCCGAAATCGTTTCCTTCCGAAATCTTCCTCCGTTCGAGTTTCTTCTTCTATTTTGGATTGCTCCCTTTTTAATTTCTCGGCCCAATATATCTCAAGCCCAACTCTTCTTATAAATCCTTCTTCGGCCCATCTATTATGGCCCAATTCTTTCTCCTCGCGGCCCAATATCCTCTGTGGCCCCAACAGATGCCCTCCTTACTTGGGCGGTTTTTCGTCCAGAAAAGAGCTCAAGTAATCTCCTCTTTTTATCTTTCTCGTGTGCTAACTACGCCTTAAAATCCGGTCACGCCTTTTCGTTTTCCCTTATCTTTTAAAACTACTCTCCCTTCTTCTTTTCATATTCTCTCCTGTATCTTTCCTCTTTTCGTCTTTCTCTCAATGGCGCAACCGACTCTTTCGCCTTCTTTTCAAAGGATCAAAGATGTCGAAGATTCCCTCGCCGAAATCTCTTCACTTCGTCCTATTGGCGGCGATCTTACTGCTCTCGGGCCTCTTGCAACTTCTGTCGAGGCCGCAACTTCCGCTTCTACTCTTTTTGGGGAATCGAAGACGATCCCTTTGTTTTCGGATCACTTTTCTGTCAAGCTCTTCAGTCCTCTCAGTACTTGGCCTTTGGTGACTCCGGAACACATTGCTTGGTACGAAAGGGCTCTTCCTCACTGTGGATCGGTTTGGGTTACCTCTGGTGTTAATCATTTGATTAAGTTGAGCACGCAGTCTTTCCCCACTACTTATAACTACATTCAGGCCCTTCTTTGCTTTTGGAATTCATCCATTAACTGTTTCTGCTTCCCCTGGGGTATGATGACTCCGACTATTGAGGACGTTAAGCTTCTTCTAGATTTACCCTCTCTTGGAAAACATGTTCTAGGTGTTACCGGCTCCGACAAACCCACAACGAAAAACTCCGGCTATGCTTCAGGACTCACTTTTTTTTCGTGGATTAATAAGTACCGTGGTACTAAGCCCGAATTCCCCCAGGTGGAATCTGTGGCTTTTATGATGCATTTTCTTAGCCGATTCTTCTGGTGCGCACCTGCCAAGAATGTTATTCTTGAAACCTACCCTTTGGCCAAGGCCATTATGGATGATGTTCATTTACCTCTCACTGACTACTTTTTGGTGCATTTGTATTCTGGTATTTCGTCCCTGGTTCATGGATGGGCTGACGGTCACTCCAACAGATCTCATGGCCCCCTCTAGTTCCTGAACCTCTGGCTTGTCTGGCATTTCAGGGATATGTCTGGTTTTGAACCCCAACCTTTCGATACTACCCATCCTTCGGCCAATGACCTCCTCGGAGTCCGATTTCCCGAAATGCGCACTGAACAATGGATTTATTATTTCATGAACCGATCCCCACTTAGTCCTTCTTCTTGCCACCTTTACTCTGGCACTCCGGATAGCTCGGTTTCAGCTATCAACGTTCCTCCTTTTGGTAGGCCCCTTCTGAAGGCGTTTGCTCAAGTCCGGAATGCTTGTATCATTCCTCGTCATGTTTTTAATTGCTCGCTGTTTGTTCCCCCCGAACATCCTATCCTTTCTGAGGTTTACAACCCTCACTTAGTCAGCCGCCAATTCGGCTTTGCTCAAGATGTGGCCCTTCCTCTTTATGGAGATCCAAATCGATACAGCAAATATTTCAAAGGATTCGGCCCTGAGAATAGCCGAAATCTTTGTCGTACATGGGCTCTCCGGATCTGCAACTTTGAAGTTCATTCTCTCGACATCCGTCCTGGCCTATCGACCAAGCGTTTTGATGACTGGTGGGAGAAAATTCTTTCTTATGCTAATTTCGGCACTAATTTGCAGAGCCTCCTTATTTCTCGCGGTTTCCCAGGTATTATGATGTTTTCGGTTGTTGGTTCAGCCCCCGGTTACTCCTGCTCTTCTCAAGAGGATGACCCTATACTCCCCTTACTTAGTAAGTCTTGTTGATTTCTTATATTGCGTGTCGTGTATCTTTCTCAAATTTTCCTCTTATTCTCGTTTTGCAGGGGCTGCTTTGGATGATGTCTCGTCTCTTCCATCCCGTCCACGCATTTCGTCTGCTCCTACTACTTCTGCGAAACGAAAGCGTACTGCTTCTGGTTCGGGGAAGTCGAAAAAAGAACCTGCATCCAAGACACTGCGACGTTCGACTCGTTCGCCCCTTCCTAGTTCGGCTGTGTCCGCTGATCAGATCTCCTGCTATTCTTCTCTCTTATCTTTTTCTCCTTGTTCACTGTCGCCTTATTGACATTTATTTCCTTCTCTTTTAGGTTCCTCGTGTTGCAGTCTCTTCTGATCCTTCTGGATCGCCTGATCCTTCTCCTACGGCCCTCGACCCTATTGATGAGAATCTGGCCATTACTTCTAGCATAACTCTTGTTTCATCGGCCGGCATGGGGTCTGGCTCGATTTCTCATGCTCTTGAGGGTGGCAATACTGATTCGACTGTTCCCATTTCGGCTATTTCTCTAGCGATTGCCCTTCCCTCTTCTTCTGTCGTCTCTATTCCTAACCCCTCTCCTGCCCATACTCGGCTAGAAGAGTTAGTCGATGGTAATGTTAATCCTCATTCTCCTTTTCCAGATAGGAGTATTCTGGATGATTTATTTTCCCTTTCGTCTATTTCCTCTTCATCAGAGTTTCCTCATTCTTTCAAGGCTTGCTTGGATAAGTTAGAACACTTGATTTCTGAACAGTCCGATGCCTTCTCCGTCCAAACCAAGCCCATCCTTCTGCTTCTTTCATATATCAGGCAAGCATTTTCCCAAGATCTTCTGGCTTCTGGTCTGTCAGATGCTATCGAAGCAATGTTCACATGCCTCTTACGGATAGACCTGGAACTTCCGAGTATTTTGGCTACTCGCAAAACACTTGAGGATGAGCAAGCCTCTCTTACCCTTCACAGGGTGGAATTTGACAAGCATGCTTCCGATTATTACTCTTATATGGGTAAGTTATCGACCAATGATGGCCTCAGATCCGAGTATTTGAATCGTCTCTCTGCCATTGACTCGGAAATCACCCGACTTCAACATGAGGCGCAAGGCGTGAAGAATGCCTTGGCCGAAGTTGACAAGGAATCGGCTCATCTGCAAGGACTTGTAAAGCAGCTCCACAGATCCGCTCAGGCTCCAAGAGACAAGCTCGATAGTCTCAAAGAGAAAACGGACTATCTTTCTTTGAGGTTGTCCTTTAGTGAAGATATCCTTGGCGTTTTTTGTGGTTTGTGGTCGAATACTCAAACGCTGACTGACCAAGTTCGTTCTGTCGCGGCCCAACTCCCTCCTGCACCGAATGCTTCGACGGTCTCAGATAACCCTGTTGTCAATCCTTCTATGGGGGATAATCCAAGGAATTCCGGTAATATTTAATTTGTTCTTTTGGCCTTGATGATATACGATGATTATGTCTTCCTTCTCTTTTGATTTCTCTTCTTAGATGCTCAGTGTGATCCTTTTCAAGACACTTCCGATCAGCTTTTCTTGTCCCAACCTGATGACCCTCCGGTTTCGGCCGAAGCTGAAGCTCGATCATTTCAAGAGTTTCAATCAGTCTTGAATTCGGCTACTGCTCGTAATTCGGCCGCTATCCTTCCCAGTGATTTCGGTGAAGACATTGCTTATGATTTGAGTGGAGATTGACATTTGTCGTTATTATTTCTTGAATGTAATTACATCCCCCTTGATGTACTTCTGACTCTTATTTCGGCCGATCCCTCTTGTATGCTTGATCGGTCTATTATTAAATATTTGTCTTTTTGTGGATTATTTCATCTGTTTCTTTCCGTGATCTCGGGGATATCCCTTGATATAGTAATATTTCCTGCAGCTTTATTGGGATTCCTGAAACGTCTCATCCGTGATTAATGCTTCTCTCTTTACGTTTCTATTCTTTGCCATAAATGACATCCCCTTCATTTTTCTCTATAAATACCAACACTTCTTCTCTTCTCATTTCATAATCTCGCAATGTTATTCATGAGTATCTTGATACTTTTAATCTCTTTTCCTCCCTGGCCTCCTTGGCATGCTGACTCTCTGGTTGATCCTTTACTTATGATCCGAAAACCCTCCCTTTATGCAACGCGAGTTCAGCTAATCCTTTTATCACCACCCTCATGCGGGCGAGGAACTCCCAACACTATTCTTAACATGTATTTCGACGGTCATATTCGAGCTCTGCTCTATTTCTTAATACTAATGTGACCTGTCGTAAATCTACTAATATCGGTCCCAAAGTCTTGGGCGGTCGAATGATAATCGCGCCTTTCTATGGGACCGAACTATCTTCTTAGCTCCGAAGGCCATACCCCTCGAATTTCATCCCTATCTTCCATGCTAAAAAGGGGGTGTCCTTGCTGGAGCAGATAAAATTTTTCTTCTTCCTGGTCTGGGAGCTGGCTTTATTGGCACAGCCATCTCTTTTCTCGCCGGCTGGAAGAATTTGGGCTTGGGAATGAATGTTGGACATCTACCACTTCAGATCCCACTGGCCTTCGTTTCTTCCCAGCCTTTTTAGCCCATGACGTTTTCCTTGTATATTGTAGTTTCGGACTATCGACGCCGCTTTCGGCCGAAGTAGTACCTTTTTGTAATACTCGCTCATGCAATAAAATCTTTACTTTTTCGCCTTACTTGATGTTTAATCCCATGCAAATGGATAATATTTCTTTATATATCTTGCATTTACTGGATTTGACATCTGCTCACCATTTTCATCCACTAACATGTACGCTCCATTCGGTAATTTCGTCTGAACAATAAAAGGCCCCTCCCAATCGGGGCTCCACTTACCTAATCGGCCATCCTTCTGTTTGGGTGGCCATATAACTTTCCAAACTAAATCACCGACTTCAAATCGCTTTACACGAATTCGCTTATTATACCAATCGGCCACAATGTCTTTATTTTTCTGCAAATTCTCAAAAGCTTGCACCCGATCGGAGTTAACTTCCAATAATTCATTTTTCATTGCACAATCATATTGTTCGGCCGACATTAAATATGCTTGGCTTGTCCTTAAAGTCGGCACTGTTATTTCGGCTGGAAGTACTGCGTCCATACCATAAGTCAGCCGAAATGGTGTAAATCCAGTGGCTGAAGTCTTGGCATTTCGATAGGCCCACAATGCTTCGGATAACTTCTCATGCCACTTTCTTGGTTGATCTTCGATCATTTTTTTTATAATTCCTATCAACTGCTTATTCGTGGCCTCTGCC
This sequence comes from Hygrophila difformis, assembly GCA_030278955.1. Taxonomy (NCBI): domain Eukaryota; kingdom Viridiplantae; phylum Streptophyta; class Magnoliopsida; order Lamiales; family Acanthaceae; genus Hygrophila; species Hygrophila difformis. Next base: position 11,270,654 of record JAOANR010000011.1, read on the forward strand.
TGTCCATTCCCTTGTGGATAATATGGCGACGAGTGCACAATCTTTATCCCATACTCTTTTGCAAAGGCCTTGACTTTCTCTCCCACAAATACAGTTCCTCTATCTGTTAAGATCGTTTGTGGAATTCCAAATCTATATATCAACTATCTCTTAATAAATTCGATCACTTCTTCTTGTGAAATGTTGACATATGCCTGAGCTTCGGCCCACTTTGTGAAATAGTCCATTGCCACTAGCACAAACTTATGCCTTTTCGATGAAGAAGGATGAATCTTCCCAATTATATCCATAGCCCATCCTCGAAATGGCCATGGCTTAATCATTATATGCAGTTCTTCGGCCGGTAACTTTTGAATCGGCCCATGCTTCTGACATTCGCGGAATCCATTAGCATATTTCTCACAATCAATTCCCATATTCGGCCAATAGTATCCCAGCCGAATAATACTCCATTTCATCGATTTTCCTGCACGATGTGCGCCGCATATTCCTTCATGAACTTCTCCCATTACCCTTTTAGCATCTTCCTCTCCGACGCATCTGAGTAATACTCCATCAATGGCTCGCTTAAAGAGTAACCCTCCTATTACTATGTAATCCATCATCTTCTGCTTTTCGACTGGACTAGCTTCGGATGGATTTTCCAACGTTTGTGCTATCTTCTTTATCCATTCGGCCTTTTCGGTTTCGGCCAAATATATTTCCAAATTTCCCGCTATCGGCGTCAGCCGATACCTGGCTGCATGTTGAGCCAATTCGTTAGCTAATTCATTTTTCTCCCTTGGGATGTATTCGATGTAAACCTCGTCGAACTCTTCTAACAAACCGATTGCTTCTTCGTACAATCTGATTAGTTGAGAACTTTTGACCGAAAAATCTCCTAATAACTGCTGAATAACTATTTGCGAATCTCCTCTGATTACAATAGCTCTTACTCCTTCTTCTATTAGACGTCGTAATCCCGAGATTAATGCCTTATATTCAGCTTGGTTATTCGTATAGGAATTTGGTAACTGTACGAAATACTTGTATATCTTGCCCTCCGGTGTATGTAGAGTAAACCCTGCTCCAACTCCTGAAGCGGCTTTTGAACCATCGAACATCATTATCCATGGTTGTAGATATACAATCCCTACCTCCTTTATTTCTTTCGGCCGAACTTGATCACCGATATCATCGGACACTGGGAGCATCGCATGATCGGCCAAAAAATCTGCTACAATTTGACCTTTCATAGCCCTAAGTGGCTGATATTTCAAGTCATATGCATTTAACTTCATGGCCCACTTGGCCATTCTTCGGCTACTGATTGGATCATTCATCATAATTTTTACTATATCAACCGAAGCTACCACTATCACTTGCCGTGGCTGAATATAATATTCCAACTTCTGACATGCATGATAAAGACTTAAACACATTTTATGAATCGGCGAATACCTTAATTCGGCATCCCTAAGGATTCGGCTTAGATAGTAAATCGCCCGATCTCTTCCTTCATCATCTTCTTGAGCCAACAACGCTCCAATAGACTCTTCGGCCGCTGCTATGTACAATTTCAACGGTCGGCCCAAAATTAGAGGGACCAACACTGGCGGATTCACCAAAGCTTGCTTTAATTGCTCGAAGGCTCTTTGTTGATCATCTCCCCATATGAATTCCACCTCTTTATTCAACCTTAGTAAATCGGTTAATGGTTTCGACTTTCTGGCCACATTTGCCAGAAATCGTCTCAAGAAACCGATCTTCCCAAGGAATTTTTGCAGACTCTTCTTATCATGTGGAGGCCTGGCTTCTTGGATTGCTCTGGTTTTATTCGCATCAACTTCTATGCCTTTATTGTGTACCAAGAACCCAAGAAAATTCCCTGCTTGCACTCCAAAAACGCACTTAGCTGGATTCATTTTCACTCCATGTAATCTCATTCTTGTGAATACCCTTCGCAAATCGTCCAAGTGGCTTTCCATATCTTTGGATCTGACCATGACATCGTCGATGTAGACTTCAACACATTCTCCTATTAGATCATGAAAGACATAATTCATGGCCCTTTGATAGGTAGCTCCTGCATTCTTCAAGCCAAATGGCATTACTACCCATTCGTATATTCCTATGGCTCCCGGGCACCGAAATGCAGTTTTATGAACATCTTCTTCGGCCATAAAGATTTGGTTGTATCCTCAATATCCATCCATAAATGACAACATCCATGTTTTTCGGCCGAATCAATCAACAAATCAACAATAGGCATCATATACTCATCTTTAGGAGTGGCTATATTAAGATTTCTGAAATCGATAAAAACTCTCAATTTCCCATTCTTTTTGATTACAGGAACAATATTCGATAACCACTCTACATATTTAGCTGGCCTCACAAATCCGGCCGCTAATAATTTTTCTATTTCCTCTTTTATTCTTGGGACTATTTCGGGTGCTGCCCTCCTGGCCGGCTGTTTATGCGGCCTGAACCCTTCTTTGATTGGCAATCTATGCTCCACAATCGATCGCTCCAATCCTGGCATCTCTGTATAGTCCCATGCGAAACAATCCTTGAACTCGATTAACACCTCCTTGAATCGGCTTATCATCTGCTGATCTAAATTTGCACTTAAGGGAATCTGTAACACCCCGAATTTGATAATCCAGGCCGGGATGTCACCGCCAC